>JAVDOI010000013.1:12088669-12653690 GCA_032191485.1 Leptoclinus maculatus
GAATGTTTTATCTATTGGGGTAAGTCATTTATTCAATGATGAAATTGTAATAACACAAATAAAGGTTTGTGAGGTTCATCAGTCCTGTGATGCAGAGCAACAGAGATGAAGCTCAGTGTGATCCACAGTGACTGTACTCAAGTCACTGGCTGTTACATGTCATTGTTATTATAATTATTGGGATATATGTGATATATAATAGAAGATATAGACTCACAGGATATGAGCAGTTAAGGGAAGAACTCTGATAAAACATAAAACTGCACTCGCTCTGTGTTCTTAATTCAAAGCAAGTCGACTTGGTTTTAAATTACGACAGCTAAAGAAGGGAAGTTGGTTTGTTGGACTGTTGAAATTCATGAATTGCATTATTTTTTAAAACCACCAACCAAAGGATCTATTTGTCACTCTCTTGTTGATGTGGGCTTCTTTGGTAAGACAACACTCATGGTTTTATTCTCATCTAACACTCTGAGTCGTACACATTTGCAGACTTGTGAGCGGTGGTCTCTTAACACACAGTAACTTGTGGTTGTACAGAGCATGTTGAACGCTTCGTAAAATCCACTGCATTGTTGTTTGTGAATCCAGGTGATGAGTGTCATGGCAGTCCGGTCTGTGAGAACGGTGACAGCCAACATGTTACTGAGTGTCTTCTTTCTCTCAGGTGAGCTTTTGGTTCAGTCACTTGTATTTCTCTTGAATCATTTACTATTTGACACATTTCATTTTAGCTTAAATTCATGTGAATGTTACAATCTGTATTCTCTGCCTGAGTTCTTTTGTCACTGAGACGAGACTGACTTAGTTATTTGGAGATATAGACGGGTTTGGTCACCACTGGGGTCGGCCTCGTGGGGGATAGTTGATGTAAAACCAAAAGAATGAATCAATACAAAAACTGTTCAGTGAAAAAAGACCACAATACAAAATATTACTGCTGAAGTATATTTCTCTTCATGTTTGTGTTGATTTTTTTTCATGTTCCTCACCACTGTTAATCATTAGTCTGTTTCACAGGTGCTTTGGCTGATTGTGTTCCGAATCTAAATCTATTCATTACTGTACCTCAAGAGATGGAAGCACTGACTGGATCATGTTTGCAAATCCCATGTAACTTCAGTGTTAATTCAGAGGAGGAATTCAACAGCGCAAGAACAACCTTCGGAGTGTGGATTAAAAATGAACGTAACTTTGGAGGAAAACCATATAATGTGATTTTCAACAGTAGCAGTAATGATAACATCTATCCAATGAATCTAACTGGAGACCTGAGTCAGAAACACTGCACCACTTTATTTTCTAGTTTAATCACATCATACACAGACACATACTACTTCAGGATTGAGAACCGGCCTTTTCTGGCAACAGCTTCTTGTGATCCTCTTCAAATAACAGTTCTAGGTAAGTGAGTGTTATTTTCATCAGTCAGTCTATGATGTTATTCTTTAGAATAAAAAGTGATATCAGTTGAAGCTAACCTTCAATGTGAATGTAAATATCTGCTACAGAGACCAACCAGAGAATGAAATGTTTACACTTCATGGATATTAAGGGGATTTTTTACGCGTGCACCACTATTAATAGTCCCATGATGAAGCTGCCTGTTCATGCAGAACTTTGCATTTAAGGCTAGAAAAAGTCTCATGACTTCAGTTTTGACAATTTACCATCATTATTGGACAAAATCTACATTCATTAGTGTAAGTTTACATTTTATGTTACCCCTACAGAGGGTCACAAGATAAATCTGAGGGGTCGTGAGGTGATTAATGGGAGAGGAAAGGAGAAAAAAAGTGATTTCTGCTCCACATGTGTGTTCATATTTTGATCTTTTCTCTAATCTTTACTTCATTGTGAAATAGTGGAGACTTTTTGCCTTTTTGAGTCTCAAACAATTATTGAAATGAAACCATGTGAGAAGTTCAGAGGGGGAAATGTTTCTTTGATGAAACTGCTAACAACTCAGAAACATCAGAAAAATGACAAGAAGCCTCGAACAAACACGTTCTTCTTTTTTTAATAAGGAATCACAATCCAAAAGTTGTTATTGGAGTAAAAGTACAATATTTTGCTCTCAAATGTAGAAGAGTACTGCTAGCATGGCAGTAGACTCCTGGTCTTGTTGCTGTGTTTTTCAGTGTACAATCTGTATTTGATTTGAAACCACAGATTCTCCTCCAAGCCCCAGGATTGAGATCTCAGGTGATCTGAAGGAGAAGGAGTCTGTCTCTATAAGCTGCTCAGCTTTCACTCCCTGTCCACACTCTCCTCCTAAACTCACCTGGAACCTCCAACAAGACCCTCACATCATGATAGAGGAAAACAAAGATCGAACCTTCACAACTAAAATCCAGAAGATCATCACTCTGTCAGACCAACATGATGGATTCATCATCAACTGTTCTGCCAGATATCCTGTGAATGAAGGAAAAGATGTCAAGACATCAGAGGAGAGAACGACTCTCAATGTTTCATGTAAGTTTTTGCGGTTGGATCCTGTCACCACATGATGATTTTTCTCTCTTAAGGATCTCGTTCAGGTTCTGATGCTGCTCTCTTACCTCACATCTCCGTCACATTCTCCTCAGACGCTCCCAAGGACACCTCAGCGTCCATTAGTCCACCAGGTTTGGTGTCAGCAGGTAGCTGGGTGAACCTGACCTGCTCCAGCAGAGCCAATCCTCCCGTCAGCCGCTTCACCTGGTTCAAGATCAGCAAAGATGGACCCGTCAATGTATCTGAAGGAGACTTTTACAGCTTTAATGTCATTGATGGAGGAGTTTATTACTGTGTGGCCACCAATGAGCTTGGTAATCAAACATCATCAGAGATCCATCTGAATAAAGAAGGTAAACACAGAACTGTATTACTTCCTGTGAATTAGGAGCAGGTATTGTTGGCTAACATCACGTCTGCAAACATTAGTGACGCAGCATTGTTTTACATATATACGTTTGCTAAATACTGTATGAAGTCAAGCTGAGCATTCTCCTTAACTTGACTTGGTCACTTATGTTTTGTTTCTGTAGGAGTACAACAGCATGAAAGTTTGTCACCATGGGTCGCAGTTGTTGGAGGAATCATTGTACTCATCTGTGCGGGTGTTGCCATTTGGTAAGAACCTCAAATCAAGTTCATATCCAGATTTATCCACTCAAAGTTATTGTATTTTTGTACATATATTCTTCTATTTAGAATGAATGTCTTCAACTGATCAAAATCTCTGAGTCTGATTTATTTTCATATCTTTTTGTTTTAACTGATTATTTAAAGTCGAAGGTGTATTTGTGGCGTTCCTCAGGGTTCTATACCTGGGCCATACTGTTGTGTCTACATGCTGCCTCAAGGTCATAATATACACATACAGAACACAGATATTCATTTTTATGCAGATGACACATTTATTTCTTTTGAGAGTCTGTCAATATCACCCAACTTGATTCCCTAATTGGGAGTCTAAGTTATGTAAATGTTGGATGTCATTAAAGATGTTTGAACCTAATGTTGACAAATCAGTGTAAGAAACCTGAGATCACTGTCTTCAAATGTAAAACCAGTCTGAACTAGACCTTAGACCAGTTAGACCAGTTAGTACAAGGAATATTGTGGGGGTCTCAAACAATGCTGTGAAATGACTTGCTTTTAGCTATTTCCTCTTTTTGTATTGTATTAATTGTTGACCGTTTCTGTTTCTAATGACGGTTTCTAAATTGCACTTAAAGCACTTTATTATTACACAGGACAATGAAGCTGACAGCTCTCTTATGTCTTCCAGGTGGTTCAAGTCAAAACGTTCAACTTCACAACAGACACAGGTAGGAAACAACTTAAATACTTTAGATAATTATATGTTATGAGCATGTTTCTAACTAGTCATACTGTCTGCACTCTTGAGATCTGGACTGAATAGGTTACTCATTAGGGACTAAATGTGGAGATAAACAGGAAGATGAAACATCCAGTTAGAAACCCACATTAATAATCCACTGCCATAGCAATAAGGGTTTCTATTGTTGTGTCCATTAAAAGCTGGTTATTTGGATGATTGTCGCTGTCTTACAGCAGAGGGAGCTGAGTGAGAGACAAATGAGGTGAAGTGAAGGAAATAGATGAAGGTCCTTCTCAACATTTCTTGTTTGGTCCATTTATCACAGAGCCTAACAGCTGAGGAGCCAGCTGTTCAAGAGCCAGCCAGAGCAACAGAAACAGAAACAGGAGACATCCATTACGGAGAGATTAACTTCTCCAACTGGAGACCTGAACCGTCCTCGGCCTCGGTGCAGGACAGTGGACAGCAGCAAGACACACTGTATGCACAGGTCAAAGTGTCCAAGACAGTAAAGAGCTTCACACAGACTGCTGACAGCCCAGAGGATCTCTACGCTCAAGTGTTGAAGTGAAAACGAGCGAATGGACATGAAATTTTACTCAACAAATATTCTGTTGTTATTCTTACAAGGACATCTTTTCTTCAGTTCTTTGCAATATATTTAAAGTGGGACATTTTGAATGTTTTTTCATCAGTACGTGAGGTGTTTATTGATCTCTAAATTCCTTTTCGCCACACATGGATGGCTGATTTGTTCACGTAACATGCTTCATATTTCTTTATCATGAATGGATCTGTGTTTAGATTATTACAGCTAAACCAAAGATGACTTACAGTCATTGTTTCTGCATGTGAAGGTTTTTCATTTTTGCACTTCAATACATGAGTTAGTTGTTTCAATGCGACAATTAACAGTTTTTGTGTCTTGGTAATTACAATAAACAGTAACAATGATCTTGCACGCTACAAACTATCACTCTGTAGTACAAGCAAGCCAAACAAATCTCATTATGTGTTTGTAGTGTCATAATTCAAGCTAAAACAATGATTTGGGTGTATTTCCGTTTTCTTCACATGGAGCTTTTGTGGGAGAATGTGGTCAGCAAGAAGAAATCCATGAATAAAAGACAAACCTTGTCACTCAATTATGGTCAGTCCACTTGTTTGAAGAGTTTAATTTAATAAATTAAAATTTACAGTTGTAACATTTCTCAGCTTCCTTTTAGAGATTTACAAAAATGTTACAGTACATTCCATGTGTGCTGTTGATTAAATGCATACAGTGTGAGCAGTGACTCATGAATATCCTTTATTTGTCAAAACTTTTACTGTTTTTTTCATTTCACATGCAATTTTTTTTGTCTAAGTTGGTTCTTGCTGTATTTTGGAAGTAGTTAGTTACTATTATTAAGTACAGTGATCATGTGAACAGACACAAACTTATCAAAAGTCTCTCCAGCTGTTAAAGCAGACTGACAGCTGATCCTCCGTCATCAGAAACAGACGTCGCTTCACGTGACGCAACTGAGGAAAGGACATCTCATGCATCTTCAAACATATTTCCTCGTTCCTCTGTGCTTGCATGGTTTCCTCCATGCATCCCTGGTGGGAGGGACTAAGACGCAAGGAAAGGACGCAAGTGAGGGAAACGGGGATGCAATTAAGAGACTTGAGAAGTACCCTGGGAAGAGAACTTCACTTGAGCATCTGTTCTGGCACAAAGGTTACTTTCTAAAAACAACTCTGTGTCTATCTTCCTTATTATCATTTACATGCTGAGAACGCTTTCTTTCCCAGACACTGTAGAACCTAATGTAGTTAGTTCACACACACACACACACACACACTCTGATGTGGACGCAGGCCATAAAGTTCAAGTCAGGACACCAGAATTGTGAGCACACATATTATAATTAGTCATTTATATTTTTGACTCAAACACATTCTTAAGATTTGATGCAAAGCTTTCAGGGGCTTTAAATTTGGTCATTGAGTTGCAACCCAGATATGTACTAAATATGACATTTTACTGTAAATACACTAATGGAGAGTAGGACATAAAATGTAATGACCATCAACTGCAAATAGACAAAAACATGAATACAGCAAAAATGTTGTGACGGGGCACAACAGCCAATAGCCGGGCTGCATCTTATTACACCAGTTAAATTTAAATACAAAGTGACTTCTACTACCAAGCCAACAACAGCACCAAGCAGGAGACTCTGAGCCATAGGGCTCTGAAGAGCTCACAGTCAGGGGAGCAGAGTTAAAAACCAGACAAGCCACACCAAAATGTCACAGGAGACTGTCCAATGAAGTAAGACAATGGGACAAAAACACCATGTAGAGTCAAAGTCAGAATCCAGAACCAAGGTCCAAAATACTAGAAAACTACCCAGAAATGATCCCTCAACCAGTAAAGACAAGAACAGACAAAAGAGAGCACACACACTGAATACACAAGCAAGGAAGGTTTATTAGACACAGGTGAAACTGATCAGGGCCGGTTAGGTAATCACACTGACTGGAAACACACGAGGACAGGAAGTGAAGTATCTATAGGTGAATACCAAAATAAAACAGGAAATGAGAGAAAAACTGAAAACAATAAGAAAACAAGACTTTGTAACAATATTTGATTCATTCAGTGTACTGTTATTAAATCCACTATGAATAAAATTATTTCTGCATGTAATAATCAAGGAGAGAGAGAGTATTTCTCCACGCATGCAAGCTCTTAACAATTTAAATAATCAGTTCCATCTCATAATATGCTTTGTCGTGACTCTAAATGTGTAATTTCTTCATTTAGAATACTTTCATTTAATCATTGGCTGGTAAATTAATGGACGTTGTGGTATTTTCAGAATCCAGTAGTGGTTGTAGTACAAATGTGCATACAAGTGTGTGAATTATAGCTTTATTTTCCATTTGCAGGAACACCAGCAGTGATGTTTTGAGCCACCTTCCATTAACTCCTCCTTCCTTTCACAGTCCATCTTGGTTCATAGACCTGTGACTTCTGCATTGACCTGGTCAGACAGCACGGCTGCACTGAGGAAAAAACACTCACTCCAATGTAAGTTGATGTCTGCTACAATCAATCATTTTAGGATCAAATGGCAAATTGTACACAGAGAACAAAACTGTATGTCGGGACTCGTGGGTGGATAAAATATCAATGAGTTGTAAAGAGTAGCTGCTCATCTGAGCCTTTTCCTTGTTATTCATGCCATTTTTCTGACTGCTTGGCGAGTCCTTTTCCACTGCTTCTCATGGATTCCAGTATTTTCCTCCTCTATGTTCCTTTATGAAGGAAAACAACAACAGATACAGTTTCTGCAATAATCTGTGTGAAACTGGGCTCCTTGATGGGACATTTTCATGTTTTTCTTTTTAAATATAAAACAGAATAATCCTTACCTTTTGTCTGCTGGTGTTTATCAAATGTACTTTTTGAAGATTTGAATAGATATTTGAGAGAAGAGGAAGCAGAATGTTTTATCTATTGGGGTAAGTCATTTATTCAATGATGAAATTGTAATAACACAAATAAAGGTTTGTGAGGTTCATCAGTCCTGTGATGCAGAGCAACAGAGATAAAGCTCAGTGTGATCCACAGTGACTGTACTCAAGTCACTGGCTGTTACATGTTATAATTATTATAATTATTGGGATATATGTAATATATAATAGAAGATATAGACTCACAGGATATGAGCAGTTAAGGGAAGAACTCTGATAAAAAATAAAACTGCACTCGCTCTGTGTTCTTAATTCAAAGGAAGTCGACTTGGTTTTAATTTACGACAGCTAAAGAAGGGAAGTTGGTTTGTTGGACTGTTGAAATTCATGAATTGCATTATTTTTTAAAACCACCAACCAAAGGATCTATTTGTCACTCTCTTGTTGATGTGGGCTTCTTTGGTAAGACAACACTCATGGTTTTATTCTCATCTAACACTCTGAGTCGTACACATTTGCAGACTTGTGAGCGGTGGTCTCTTAACACACAGTAACTTGTGGTTGTACAGAGAATGTTGAACGCTTCGTAAAATCCACTGCATTGTTGTTTGTGAATCCAGGTGATGAGTGTCATGGCAGTCCGGTCTGTGAGAACGGTGACAGCCAACATGTTACTGAGTGTCTTCTTTCTCTCAGGTGAGCTTTTGGTTCAGTCACTTGTATTTCTCTTGAATCATTTACTATTTGACACATTTCATTTTACCTTAAATTCATGTGAATGTTACAATCTGTATTCTCTGCGTCAGCTCTTTTGTCACTGAGACGAGACTGACTTAGTTATTTGGAGATATGCTGAATTATATTTCTCTTCATGTTTGTGTTGATGTTCATATACACATGTTCCTCACCACTGTTAATCATTAGTTTGTTTCACAGGTGCTTTGGCTGATTGTGTTCAGTATACAGCTCTATTCATTACTGCACCTCAACAGATGGAAGCACTGACTGGATCTTGTTTGCAAATCCCATGTAACTTCAGAGTTAAATCAGAGGAGGACTTCAACAGCGCAAGAACAACCTTCGGAGTGTGGATTAAAAATGACCCTAACTTTGGAGGAAAACCATATAATGTGATTTTCAACAGTAGCAGGAAGAATAACATCTATCCAATGAATGTAACTGGAGACCTGAGTCAGAAACACTGCACCACTTTATTTTCTAGTTTAATCACATCATACACAGACAAATACTACTTCAGGATTGAGAACCGGCCTTTTCTGGCAACAGCTTCTTGTGATCCTCTTCAAATAACAGTTCTAGGTAAGTGAGTTTTATTTTAGGAAGTAGTTAGTTAGAGTCATTCTATGACGTTATTGTTTACAGCAAAAAGTGATATCAGTTGAAGCTAACCTTCAATGTGAATGTAAATATCTGCTACAGAGACCAACCAGAGAATGAAATGTTTACACTTCATGGATATTAATGGGATTTTGTTTTGTGCTCTACTATTAATAGTCCCATGATGAAGCTGCCTGTTCATGCAGACCTTTGCATTTAACGCTAGAAAAAGGGGAAGTCTCATGACTTTTCTTTTTGACAATTTACCATCATTAATGTACAAAATCTACATTCATTAGTGTAAGTTTACATTTTATGTTACCCCTACAGAGGGTCACAAGATAAATCTGAGGGGTCGTGAGGTGATTAATGTGAGAGGAAAGGAGAATAAAAGTAATTCCTGTTAACAACTCAGAAACATCAGAAAAATGACAAGAAGCCCCGAACAAACACGTTCTTCTTTTTTTAATAAGGAATCACAATCCAAAAGTTGTTAGTGGAGTAAAAGTACAATATTTTGCTCTCAAATGTAGAAGAGTACTGCTAGCATGGCAGTAGACTCCTGGTCTTGTTGATGTGTTTTTCAGTGTACAATCTGTATTTGATTTGAAACCACAGATTCTCCTCCAAGCCCCAGGATTGAGATCTCAGGTGATCTGAAGGAGAAGGAGTCTGTCTCTATAAGCTGCTCAGCTTTCACTCCCTGTCCACACTCTCCTCCTAAACTCACCTGGAACCTCCAACAAGACCCTCACATCATGACAGAGGAAAACAAAGATCGAACCTTCACAACTAAAATCCAGAAGATCATCACTCTGTCAGACGAACATGATGGATTCATCATCAACTGTTCTGCCAGATATTCTGTGAATGAAGGAAAAGATGTCAAGACATCAGAGGAGAGAAAGACTCTCAATGTTTCATGTAAGTGTTTGTTATTGGATCCTTTCAGCACATGATGACTCATGGGATGTCAGCTGCTTTGGATGCATAAAGTTAATCCCACATTCTCCTCAGACGCTCCCAAGAACACCTCAGCGTCCATCAGTCCACCAGGTTTGGTGTCAGCAGGTAGCTGGGTGAACCTGACCTGCTCCAGCAGAGCCAATCCTCCCGTCAGCCACTTCACCTGGTTCAAGATCAGCAAAGATGGACCCGTCAATGTATCTGAAGGAGACTTTTACAGCTTTAATGTCACTGATGGAGGAGTTTATTACTGTGTGGCCACCAATGAGCTTGGTAATCAGACATCATCAGAGATCCATCTGATTATTAAAGGTAAACACAGAACTGTATTACTTCCTGTGAATTAGGAGCAGTTATTGTTGGCTAACATCACGTCTGCAAACATTAGTGACGCAGCATTGTTTTACATATATACGTTTGCTAAATACTGTATGAAGTCAAGCTGAGCATTCTCCTTAACTTGACTTGGTCACTTATGTTTTGTTTCTGTAGGAGTACAACAGCATGAAAGTTTGTCACCATGGGTCGCAGTTGTTGGAGGAATCATTGTACTCATCTGTGCGGGTGTTGCCATTTGGTAAGAACCTCAAATCAAGTTCATATCCAGATTTATCCACTCAAAATGATTGTATTTCTGTATATATATTCCTTTTATTTCAATCTGTGATTTGTTAGTATTAGCTGTTTTTTTTACAGCTCTGGCATTTGATA
The DNA here is from genome assembly GCA_032191485.1 of Leptoclinus maculatus. Classification (NCBI taxonomy): domain Eukaryota; kingdom Metazoa; phylum Chordata; class Actinopteri; order Perciformes; family Stichaeidae; genus Leptoclinus; species Leptoclinus maculatus. The sequence goes on from JAVDOI010000013.1 coordinate 12,098,985, forward strand.
CTATGTTATTCTATTTTGAATGAATGTCTTCAACTGATCAAAATCTCTGAGTCTGATTTATTTTCATATCTTTTTGTTTTAACTGATTATTTAAAGTCGAAGGTGTATTTGTGGCGTTCCTCAGGGTTCTATACCTGGGCCATACTGTTGTGTCTACATGCTGCCTCAAGGTCATAATATACACATAAAGAACACAGATATTCGTTTTTATGCAGATGACACATTTCTTTTTTTGAGAGTCTGTCAATATCACCCAACTTGATTCCCTAATTGGGAGTCTAAGTTATGTAAATGTTGGATGTCATTAAAGATGTTTGAACCTAATGTTGACAAATCAGTGTAAGAAACCTGAGGTCACTGTCTTCAAATGTAAAACCAGTCTGAACTAGACCTTAGACCAGTTAGACCAGTTAGTACAAGAAGTGACCGCCAGATGTCCAGAATGAGTGAACAGTTCAAGCTCATTTAGTTTCAATACTCAGACTCAAAACTCTTTTATTCACTTTCAGAGCATCAGATGTGTCTTATACAAGCAGGAATATTGTGGGGGTCTCAAACAATGCTGTGAAATGACTTGCTTTTAGCTATTTCCTCTTTTTGTATTGTATTAATTGTTCACTGTTTCTGTTTCTAATGACGGTTTCTAAATTGCACTTAAAGCACTTTATTATTACACAGGACAATGAAGCTGACAGCTCTCTTATGTCTTCCAGGTGGTTCAAGTCAAAACGTTCAACTTCACAACAGACACAGGTAGGAAACAACTTAAATACTTTAGATAATTATGTGTCATGAGCATGTTTCTAACTAGACATACTGTCTGCACTCTTGAGATCTGGACTGAATAGGTTACTCATTAGGGACTAAATGTGGTGACAAACAGGAAGATGAAACATCCTGTTAGAAACCCACATCAATCATCAACCGTTATAGCAATAAGGGTTTCTATTGTTGTGTCCATTAAAAGCTGGTTATTTGGATGATTGTCGCTGTCTTACAGCAGAGGGAGCTGAGTGAGAGACAAATGAGGTGAAGTGAAGGAAATAGATGAAGGTCCTTCACAACATTTCTTGTTTGGTCCATTTATCACAGAGCCTAACAGCTGAGGAGCCAGCTGTTCAAGAGCCAGCCAGAGCAACAGAAACAGAACCAGGAGACATCCATTACGGAGAGATTAACTTCTCCAACTGGAGACCTGAACCGTCCTCGGCCTCGGTGCAGGACAGTGGACAGCAGCAAGACACACTGTATGCACAGGTCAAAGTGTCCAAGACAGTAAAGAGCTTCACACAGACTGCTGACAGCCCAGAGGATCTCTACGCTCAAGTGTTGAAGTGAAAACGAGCGAATGGACATGAAATTTTACTCAACAAATATTCTGTTGTTATTCTTACAAGGACATCTTTTCTTCAGTTCTTTGCAATATATTTAAAATGGGACATTTTGAATGTTTTTTCATCAGTACGTGAGGTGTTTATTGATCTCTAAATTCCTTTTCGCCACACATGGATGGCTGATTTGTTCACGTAACATGCTTCATATTTCTTTATCATGAATGGATCTGTGTTTAGATTATTACAGCTAAACCAAAGATGACTTACAGTCATTGTTTCTGCATGTGAAGGTTTTTCATTTTTGCACTTCAATACAGGAGTAGTTGTTTCAATGCCACAATTAACAGTTTTTGTGTCTTGGTAATTACAATAAACAGTAACAATGATCTTGCACGCTACAAACTATCACTCTGTAGTACAAGCAAGCCAAACAAATCTCATTATGTGTTTGTAGTGTCATAATTCAAGCTAAAACAATGATTTGGGTGTATTTCCGTTTTCTTCACATGGAGCTTTTGTGGGAGACTGTGGTCAGCAAGAAGAAATCCATGAATAAAAGACAAACCTTGTCACTCAATTATGGTCAGTCCACTTATTTGAAGAGTTTAATTTAATAAATTAAAAGTTACAGTTGTATCATTTCTCAGCTTCCTTTTAGAGATTTACAAAAATGTTGCAGTACATTCCATGTGTGCTGTTGATTAAATGCATACAGTGTGAGCAGTGACTCATGAATATCCTTTATTTGACAAAACATTTACTGTTTTTTTCATTTCACATGCAACTTTTTTTTGTCTAAGTTGGTTCTTGCTGTTTTTTGGAAGAGGTGATGTCACCGATCAGGAGCAATATTTGAATCACAATTTGATGACGATTGACGGGGTTGTTGAAGTGTTTTAGTGTTAAACTCATAATTAAAGCTAAATGATGATTGTTGCTTATTTTGTCATAAATATGTATCCTATTATATGGAGACATTCTTAAGATTCAATTCCAAGCTTTCAGGGGCTTTAAATTTGGTCATTGAGTTGCAACCCATACATGTAGTGAATATGACATTTTACTGTAAATACACTAATGGAGAGTAAGACATAAAATGTAATGACCATCAACTGCAAATAGACAAAAACATGAATACAGTAAAAATGTTGTGGCGGGGAACAACAGACAATAGCCGAGCTGCATCTTATTACACCAGTTAAATTTAAATACAAAGTGACTTCTACTACCAAGCCAACAACAGCACCTAGCAGGAGACTCTGAGCCATAGGGCTCTGAAGAGCTCACAGTCAGGGGAGCAGAGTTAAAAACCAGACAAGCCACACCAAAATGTCACAGGAGACTGTCCAATGAAGTAAGACAATGGTACAAAAACACCATGTAGAGTCAAAGTCAGAATCCAGAACCAAGGTCCAAAATACTAGAAAACTACCCAGAAATGATCCCTCAACCAGTAAAGACAAGAACAGACAAAAGAGAGCACACACACTGAATACACAAGGGAGGAAGGTTTATTAGACACAGGTGAAACTGATCAGGGCCGGTTAGGTAATCACACTGACTGGAAACACACGAGGACAGGAAGTGAAGTATCTATAGGTGAATACCAAAATAAAACAGGAAATAAGAGAAAAACTGAAAACAATGAAAAAACAAGACTTTGTAACAATATTTAGATTAATCAGTGTGCTGTCACTAAAAACATTTTTCAATGAAAGAAAGATCCTAATACTATCATTTCAACAAGAATAATATTCAATTAATGCATCCACTATTAATACAGTTATTTCTGCATGTAATAATCAAGGAGAGAGAGAGTATTTCTCCACGCATGCAAGCTCTTAACAATTTAAATAATCAGTTCCATCTCATAATATGCATTGTCGTGACTCTAAATGTGTCACTTCTTCATTTAGAATACTTTCATTTAATCATTGGCTGGTAAATTAATGGACGTTGTGGTATTTTCAGATTACAACAGTGGTTGTAGTACAAATGTGCATACAAGTGTGTGAATTATAGCTTTATTTTCCATTTGCAGGAACACCAGCAGTGATGTTTTGAGCCACCTTTCCATTAACTTCTCCTTCCTTTCACAGTCCATCTTGGTTCATAGACATGTGACTTCTGCATTGACCTGGTCAGACAGCACGGCTGCACTGAGGAAAAAACACTCACTCCAATGTAAGTTGATGTCTGCTACAATCAATCATTTTAGGTGTTCCTGAGGAGTGTTTGTGTCACTGAGCATGTGTTGTGCTGGTGATTTTTGTAGAACAGAGTTTAGGTGGCCCTGTATACATGGTGAGTAAATTGCTGTTCTGTCCCTGTAGGTTGAAGAGCGGATTCCAGTTCGTTGCGGGGGGGGTTCTGTAGTGTGGTGTGAAAGTGGTTAGAGCAGTTGTCTCGGGGGCAGGTCCGAGGCTGCAGGTGGGTGGCCAGTTCATGGTTGCTTTACCGGGCCTGCGGGTTTTAGTGCATAAGTACCCACCACAAGTAGCACCTGAAGACTAGGGGGGGGGGAGCTTACTTAGTCTCTGGATAGGCAGTCAGAGGGACAGGGCTGCAGTGATGTTAGCTGTCTATGGGCTGTTCTTACTGTTAGTGTGTTAAATTCTGTACGGATCAGTTAGTTTTTGGTGTGTTCGGGCAGTCGGTTTGTTTTCTCTGTTATGGTTTCTGTCGAGGAGTTATTGGAGAGCTGTTCGTTGGTGTCAGGGTTGAGTTGGATTCTGTTGGTCATAAGCTTGCAGCGTTTGCTGTTCCTGGTTTTACTGAGGGAAACTAGTTTCTGGTGTTTCCTGCTCACTGCATGTTTTGTACTCTGGTTGTTGTGGTCATGTTCTGGTTAATTCTGGACTCTGTGGTAAGAGCATTGCACAGCCTGTTGGGTGTCTGGGTATTGGACCCAGTTACCTTGCAGGTGGAAACTGAAGACTGCTGCTGCACCGTGTGCAGTAGGTATTTATGGTTCATAGGGTAAGCAGCGGGTAAATAAAGGAGGGATGTGGTGAACTGTACATGGTGTTTGTGCGGTGACAGGCAAGTTGGTAACTTGGCCTGTTACTTTTCGGGAACATAGGCGCTACAGCCAGTGGCGGCTGGTCCATAGAGGGCGCTAGGGCGCCGCCCCCCCTTGAGCTACAAATAATACAAAATAAAATAAATAATAATAATGAACTATACAAATTGACAATATTTGTGTTTTTGAAACATGGAATCACCCAGTAATATGTGTAAAATATGATATCTGCGGTAAATATATGCTTTTCCTGCACGTCCTCTCTGCCTGTCTGCAGGTCCTCTCTGCGTGTGCACGTCTCAGCTGCTGGGGCGCTGGAAAAACTGCCCCAAAGAGGCGGGTCTATAAAGCAGTTTAGCCAATGATGCTTTAATGCTGACTAAAGATAAAAATGAGTGACATACAATTTAGCCAATCAGCGTCCTCAAATAGATTCAGCTTGGGGCAGATTTCCTTCTGCCCCAAGCTGCGCGTTCTCGTCGGGACTAGTCTCTACAGGCGAGCGCCAGCGCGAGCACTGCTCCTCCAAGACCCGCTTGAGAGGAGAACTGAGAGGAGAACTGAGAGGAGAAACTACAGCTGAAAGAGCTGATCCCAGATCAGCCTGACCTCACAATCAGACAGCAGACTAGCAGGAAAGAGAAGCAGTACATGCGAAGCTTCTCTAGTATTTGTACACCAGACAGGTTTGGCTCGCTGGATGCAGTCATCTTAATAACTTATTTAGCTTTTTAAATCAACGGGGGCAGAACCAGCATGGACAGTTAGGGAGTGAGGGACATATAGTTATATATAAATAATTATATATATATATATATATATATATATATGTGTGTGTGTGTTTTATATTATAGTGAATATTATTATATGATATATATATTATTATATTATACAGAATATTATTATATGATATATATATATTATATTATACTGAATTCCCTGTGAGGGTGACTAAAATAAGATGTCCTGATGTGTTTGTCAAAGTGTTATTTACTGCTTTTTTTCGTGTTGGAATGAATGTTAAATATTTAACTGCAAAGTAGTAATGCGGGTTTGATACCTTCATTTGTTTGCATTAAATCATTCTGGGATGTTTGCTGAAATTGATTGGATGTGGCACAGCCCTACCAAGAACATTTTCCACCAGCCGCCACTGGCTACAGCTCATGCCTTGATTGGGTGAGCGGAGTTGTAGTTGGGTTGCCTCTTTGCACGTCTGTCAGAGGAACCTTTAGGCTACTACATCTTAGTGCTTATGATAGTTCGGTGCGTTGTTAGCTGGTAATTAGGAAAATTCCAGTTCTGGAAGTTCACCACTCGTTCATGAAGCTCATTGCATGAACTGGCCCATCCAAAGAAACCCTGCTTCCCAATGATGTATCACTGTGTCATCTCTCTGGCCTTCCTTCAGTCTCCACTCTCACTCTTAAATGCTTCTCCACATGTTGGAGTTGCTGGGTTGCAGAGTGGAGATTGGTTGGGGGGATGCACCACAACCGGTGAGTATGAAATTATGAAATTTGGAAATGTTTGTATTTAAGTGTCAGTATTCCTGGTGGGAACACTGTTTTTATGGAGGGGGGTGTGACGACCCCTCCCTTCCACCAGGGGTCTGTGTCCTGTTTTCTCCTCAGTTGTCTTCCAGGATGTTAATCGGCCACTGATGGGCGACACCTGAGCTTTGGGTTGGTCCCAGCTATAAAGGCTGCCCCTCTTCTTTGGCTGTGGCTCCTCTCTGCCTCCAGTTTGGAGGACCTCGGTGCTGCTTTGTTTTGATTGTTTATTTAGTTAGGTTTAGTTAGTGGTACTTTCAATAAATGTCGATTTATTACTTTTATCACTCGTCTTGTCTCCCTCATGTTGCGGCCTTTTGAGCCGTGTCGTGACACTAGTGTTTTACTTTTTGAACTTCTGTGTTCATATTTAAAGGCACAGAGAACAAAACTGTGTGTCAGGACTCAGGGTGGATAAAATATCAATGAGCTGTAAAGAGTAGCTGCCCATCTGAGCCTTTTCTGTATTATTCATGCCATTGAGTGCTGTGGTGGAAAAAAATATTCATTAGTGCCGAGTGAGTCCTATAATCCTGAATACTGAAACAAGAAACATTGAGGAAAGAAGTTTGTCTTTAAAGTATTTATTCTCTGTGCAGAGAAGGCTTCACCGTCATACTGACTGCAACGCAGTCTGCAGATGAGCCAAGAATCCAGTGTCTCTCTTGCATTAACCTGCAACCTCCATTTGGTTACTTCCCCTTATCAAATCAAAGGCAGAGATCCTCATATGTTCCTGTTCCCACTCTCCTCAGTACACAATCATATGTCACATATAGTTTTGTTAGTGAGTAAGGCACATGAACTAAATCACAGTATAAATGTATTAGCATACTAAAATTTCCCATCACAGTGCCTTGTATTTTTCTGACTGCTTGGCGAGTCCTTTTCCACTGCTTCTCATGGATTCCAGTATTTTCCTCCTCTATGTTCCTTTATGAAGGAAAACAACAACAGATACAGTTTCTGCAATAATCTGTGTGAAACTGGGCTCCTTGATGGGACATTTTCATGTTTTTCATTTTAAATATAAAACAGAATAATCCTTACCTTTTGTCTGCTGGTGTTTATCAAATGTACTTTTTGAAGATTTGAATAGATATTTGAGAGAAGAGGAAGCAGAATGTTTTATCTATTGGGGTAAGTCATTTATTCAATGATGAAATTGTAATAACACAAATAAAGGTTTGTGAGGTTCATCAGTCCTGTGATGCAGAGCAACAGAGATAAAGCTCAGTGTGATCCACAGTGACTGTACTCAAGTCACTGGCTGTTACATGTTATAATTATTGGGATATATGTAATATATAATAGAAGATATAGACTCACAGGATATGAGCAGTTAAGGGAAGAACTCTGATAAAAAAAAATGCCGTGCTCTTAATTTAAAGGAAGTCGACTTGGTGTTAATTACGACAGCTAAAAAAGGGAAGTTGGTTTGTTAGACTGTTGAAATTCATGAATATCATTATTTTCTCTTTAAAACCAACCAAAGGATCTATTTGTCACTCTCTTGTTGATGTGGGCTTCTTTGGTAAGACAACACTCATGGTTTTATTCTCATCTAACACTCTGAGTCGTACACATTTGCAGACTTGTGAGCGGTGGTCTCTTAACACACAGTAACTTGTGGTTGTACAGAGAATGTTGAACGCTTCGTAAAATCCACTGCATTGTTGTTTGTGAATCCAGGTGATGAGTGTCATGGCAGTCCGGTCTGTGAGAACGGTGACAGCCAACATGTTACTGAGTGTCTTCTTTCTCTCAGGTGAGCTTTTGGTTCAGTCACTTGTATTTCTCTTGAATCATTTACTATTTGACACATTTCATTTTAGCTTAAATTCATGTGAATGTTACAATCTGTATTCTCTGCCTGAGCTCTTTTGTCACTGAGACGAGACTGACTTAGTTATTTGGAGATATAGACGGGTTTGGTCACCACTGGGGTCGGCCTCGTGGGGGATAGTTGATGTAAAACCAAAAGAATGAATCAATACAAAAAAAATGAACTAAATGCAAAATATTACTACTGAAGTATATTTCTCTTCATGTTTTTGTTGATGTTTATTTACACATGTTACTCACCACTGTTAATCATTAGTCTGTTTCACAGGTGCTTTGGCTGATTGTGTTCCGAATCTACCTCTATTCATTACTGTACCTCAAGAGATGGAAGCACTGACTGGATCATGTTTGCAAATCCCATGTAACTTCAGTGTTAATTCAGAGGAGGAATTCAACAGCGCAAGAACAACCTTCGGAGTGTGGATTAAAAATGACCCTAACTTTGGCAAAAAAACAGATAATGTGATTTTCAACAGTAGCAGTAATGATAACATCTATCCAATGAATCTAACTGGAGACCTGAGTCAGAAACACTGCACCACTTTATTTTCCAGTTTAATCACATCATACACAGACACATACTACTTCAGGATTGAGAACCGGCCATTTCGGGGAACAGCTTCTTGTGATCCTCTTCAAATAACAGTTCTAGGTAAGTGAGTTTTATTTTAGGAAGTAGTTAGTTAGAGTCATTCTATGACGTTATTGTTTACAGCAAAAAGTGATATCAGTTGAAGCTAACCTTCAATGTGAATGTAAATATCTGCTACAGAGACCAACCAGAGAATGAAATGTTTACACTTCATGGATATTAATGGGATTTCTTTTTGTGCTCTACTATTAATAGTCCCATGATGAGTCTCATGACTTCGGTTTTGACAATTTGCATTCATTAAAGGACAAAATCTACATTCATTAGTGTAAGTTTACATTTTATGTTACCCCTACAGAGGGTCACAAGATAAATCTGAGGGGTCGTGAGGTGATTAATGGGAGAGGAAAGGAGAAGAAAAGGGATTTCTGCTCCACATGTGTGTTCATATTTTGGACATTTCTCTAATCTTTGCTTCATTGTGAAAAAGTGGAGACTTTTTGCATTTTTAAGTCTCAAACAATTATTGAAATGAAACCATGTGAGAAGCTCAAAAGGGGAAATGTTTCTTTGATGGAACTGCTATCAACTCAGAAATATCAGAAAAATGACAAGAAGCCTCGAACAAACACGTTCTTCTTTTTTTTAATAAGGAATCACAATCCAAAAGCTGTTATTGGAGTAAAAGTACAATATGTTGCTCTCAAATGTAGAAGAGTACTGCTAGCATGGCAGTAGACTCCTGGTCTTGTTGCTGTGTTTTTCAGTGTACAATCTGTATTTGATTTGAAACCACAGATTCTCCTCCAAGCCCCAGGATTGAGATCTCAGGTGATCTGAAGGAGAAGGAGTCTGTCTCTATAAGCTGCTCAGCTTTCACTCCCTGTCCACACTCTCCTCCTAAACTCACCTGGAACCTCCAACAAGACCCTCACATCATGACAGAGGAAAACAAAGATCGAACCTTCACAACTAAAATCCAGAAGATCATCACTCTGTCAGACGAACATGATGGATTCATCATCACCTGTTCTGCCAGATATTCTGTGAATGAAGGAAAAGATGTCAAGACATCAGAGGAGAGAAAGACTCTCAGTGTTTCATGTAAGTGTTTGTTATTGGATCCTGTCACCACATGATGACTCATGGGATGTCAGCTGCTTTGGATGCATAAAGTTAATCCAACATTCTCCTCAGACGCTCCCAAGGACACCTCGGCGTTCATCAGTCCACCAGGTTTGGTGTCAGCAGGTAGCTGGGTGAACCTGACCTGCTCCAGCAGAGCCAATCCTCCCGTCAGCCGCTTCACCTGGTTCAAGATCAGCAAAGATGGACCCGTCAATGTATCTGAAGGAGACTTTTACAGCTTTAATGTCACTGATGGAGGAGTTTATTACTGTGTGGCCACCAATGAGCTTGGTAATCAGACATCATCAGAGATCCATCTGAATAAAGAAGGTAAACACAGAACTGTATTACTTCCTGTGAATTAGGAGCAGTTATTGTTGGCTAACATCACGTCTGCAAACATTAGTGACGCAGCATTGTTTTACATATACACGTATGCAAAATACTGTATGAAGTCAAGCTGAGCAGGAGAGAAACAATCTCAATGTTTCATGTAAGTGTTTGTTTTATAAAGATTGAAAGCAGATGTCAAGACAGCTGATCTTTTCTCATCATTATGTGCCAAATCTTCCAGACCCTCCCAGGGACACCTCAGTGGTCATCAGTCCCACTGATCCAGTGTCAGTTGGCAGCTTGGTGAACCTGACCTGCTCCTGCAGAGGAAACCCTCCCATTGACAACTTTATGTGGTTCATGATCAATGATGGCAGACTGGCAGTGATCAAAGTTCATGAACAGATTTATGGCTTTAAAGTGACCAGCAGTGATCGAGGCAGAGTGTACTATTGTGGATGCAGAAATGAGCTGGACATTCAGCTATCGACTGGACGTCAGTTGGTATTTGAAGGTAATTGCAGGAATTATGATTTGAGATGTTTTAGAGTCATAACGTTTTAGAAGGTGACCATGCTGTTGTGTTGCAGGCGATCAACGGGTTGGTGCTCAAGTCATAGTGAAGATCCTGGGAATCGTAATGCTCGTCAGTACATTGGTCATCTTTGAGTGGTGAGACAAACTTTTCTACGATACGATCGTCTGCAGATACACAATACACACCAGCTGCTCTCATTTAAATGTGGTCGGAATGTATGAGACAGATCATTGTCATTACAAAATAACCCCCAAAAATGTAACACTTTCTACTCTCATCAACACATTTGTAATGCATTCATGCATAATACACCATCAATATTCATAATGATGATAACAATAATCATACACATTATAAAGCATTTTACAATGACGTATAAGGTCAAGTACAACACTTCATACCTGCTAGTCACTGACATTTACAAGGATCATAGTGTATTATAACTCCCATTGTTGTAATACATCATAATCTTTTAATGATGCATTATAATGTGATTATAAGCTACTCTAAGTGGGCACTGTTTTCTTCAAGAAAAGTTAAGAAATATGTAATTAATTCAACTAAATTACACATAAAATGTTCACTTAAATCAAAACAATAACCACAGAGTAACATATAACCACATTATTATGTATTATAACAGTGAGTGCAATGCTTTCTAAAACAATTATAATGTATTACAACTATGGGAATTATAAAGCACTACTATCCTTGCAAATGTCAGTAAATGACCAGTAATTATAAATTATTATGATACTGGACCTTATATGTCATCATAAAATGCATAATGATGCCGTGCTGAAAGAAAATGCATTACAAAGTATGTTTATGAAGCATTATAGACTATAAAGTGTTACCAACGAATTCATTCATTCTTCTTTTTCATCCAGCTGGTTTAGATCAAGACCCTCCACCAAACCACAGGAGGTAAGATATCAGAGGAGGAGAGGTATTTCATTACCAGTCAACTTAACTCTCCAAATGAATGCTAATGATGCATCCGTGAAAACAGAACTTTAGAAATGAATACCTTCAAAAATTAAATCTACATAATAAACTTTTGAAACAACACAAAGTCAAAACAGCATTAATGTATTAAGGGGCAGTCCAACAAGCTGTAAACACAACATTGACATGTTATCACCTTATAAAGATGATATGGCGAACATTATCGTGTGTGTGTGTGTGTGTGTGTGTGAGAGGTTTAACATGTTAATTTGAGGGCCTAGTTTATTTGATGGATAATGTGAGGCCCTGTGACACTGACACATCTGTAACACAAATGACATGTTGCATCTGTTTTCATCTTGGCAGTAACTAAAACTCTTTCTGCCGCAGCAAGCAGTAGAAGCCGTCTATGTTAACAGCGTGGTTGAGTTACAGCCATCATGAGCCAGAAGAGGAAGAAGATGTTTTGAAACGACAACTGTATTATATGTTCTGTATTCATTAGTCTTAGTGTGCCACTTACAACAATGTGTGTAGATCTTCTCCTAATAATAAAAGGTCTTCCATTCTTTAAAGAGGAATGGTGAATCATGTTAATATGTGCTTTCTCTGCACTGTGTGTCTTTGTTAAAATCATCACAACACAAAAGTAAAAACATCCTCTTTAATATTTTATCTCATGTTAAACTGATTCATGGCTCCAGATTTTATTATTTGTTCTTAAAGTAAAGAACACATGCCTGGACCATGTAAATCATTTGTATTGCTTAGCTGGTGTTTCCATTGGATGCATGTAAAGTGTGTTAAATAAAATAAAAAATTATGTGTTTCAATCAGCAGGAAGTGTTGTCACTTATTTTATCATTTAGCATGTATACACGGACTCATGATTGCAATGTAACTGTGGCGGTAACTGCCGATATAATGTGCAGAAGTCAGCATTACGGTTTATGTACATGTAAAATGTTCAAATATGTCATTATTATTATTATTATATTATGTGCGTTATGTGACACATGAATGCTTGCAATGTGTCGTGTCATTTGTAACAAAGATTTGAAGATGTCGTAAGATCGGACTTCCTCATTCACAATGTATTTCTGCACTATTTTAGTCATGGGGTAATGTGAAACCCAGCATTGTACTGCATTTCTTAAACAGCAAGTCCGCTTTCTCTCATGGTTAGGTAGTTAGTAATTTCCTCATTGGACTCTAAAAACATCACACTATTTTTTCTACCTGTGGGCTCATTTGGTGAGGAAACTTCAGCGCTGGACGAGGTGAGGAATTCACCAGCACAAGAACAATCTTCTTGTGTGGATTAAGAATGACTCCAGGTTTGGCCGCAAGCCAGACAATGTGATTTTCAACAGTAGTGGGACAGTTACCACATATCCATGAGTTTTACTGGAAACCACTTTATTTTCCAGTTTACTCAAAACGTACACAGACGTATATTTCTTCAGAGCCGAGAACAAACCATTCATGGCAACAGCTTCTTGTGATTCTCTTCAAATAACAGTTCAAAGTAAGTGAGTTTTGGTTCTATTAGTAGGTTTATCATGTTGCCGTGGCAGCTTTGGCTTAAACTGCAAACACCGTGGCCCCTACCTTTAACTACTGTAGGACTATCGACAGTCTCATCTGAGGCCAAATGTCACAGAAACCAGCCAGTGATCAGTCAGGGCATTCAAAATGTCCTCAAAATTGGCATGCATGTTCATGTGCCCAGTTCTTCAAAAAGAGAAGTGTGATGTGGTGACGTTCCAACCCTCCTTCACATTCATCCTCAGCAGAGGACAGACTCTACATTCATTTATAAACATCCACATGAATTTGGAACTGGTTTTAATGTCCCATGATGAGGTTTTTCCACATGTTTGAAGCTGACTTTTACAATAAGGGGGTCAAGTTTGCAGATGTTGTGGATCACTGGTACAAACTGTAAAGGACTGTTTTCTTTAGTGTGAAATAGGTGATTTGAAACCACAGATTCTCCTTCAAGGCCCAGGATTGAGATCTCAGGTGATCTGAAGGAGAAGGAGTCTGTCTCTATAAGGTGCTCAGCTTTCACTCCCTGTCCACACTCTCCTCCTGAACTCACCTGGAACCTCCAACAAGACTCACCTGGAACCTCCAACAAGACCATCATGATAGAGGAAAACACAGATCGAAATTTCACAACTAAAATCCAGAAGATCATCACTCTGTCAGACGAACATGATGGATTCATCATCAACCGTTCTGCCAGATATCCTGTGAATGAACTCTAAATGTGTCACTTCTTCATTTAGAATACTTTCATTTAATCATTGGCTGGTAAATGAATGGACGTTTTCTTTCAGAATCCAGTAGTGGTTTTAGTACAAATGTGCATACAAGTGTGTGAATTATAGCTTTATTTTCCATTTGCAGGAACACCAGCAGTGATGTTTTGAGCCACCTTCCATTAACTCCTCCTTCCATTCACAGTCCATCTTGGTTCATAGACCTGTGACTTCTGCATTGACCTGGTCAGACAGCACGGCTGCACTGAGGAAAAAACACTCACTCCAATGTAAGCTGACGTCTGCTACAATCAATCATTTTAGGATCAAATGGCAAATGGTAGAAAACCGTCTCTCTATGTATTTTAATATTACTATTTCTTCTAGTTATGATATATTTAATTCTAGTTATTCATCAACAAATTATCTGATTACTTGTAGCATCAATGCAAAAGCATCCAGAGGACTGACTAGTGTTTTACTTTTTGAACTTCTGTTTTCATATTTAAAGGCACAGAGAACAAAACTGTATGTCGGGACTCATGGGTGGATAAAATATCAATGAGTTGTAAAGAGTAGCTGCTCATCTGAGCTATTCTGAGCCCACCTTATTATTCATGTCATGACTCACAGGATATGAGCAGTTAAGGGAAGAACTCTGATTAAAAAAAAAAACAGCACTCCTTCTGTGGTCTTAATTCAAAGGAAGTCGACTTGGTTTTAAATACAACAGCTAAAAAAAGGAAGTTGGTTTGTTAGACTATTGAAATTCATGAATTGCATTATTTTCTCTTTAAAACTAACCAAAGGATCTATTTGTCACTCTCTTGTTGATGTGGGCTTCTTTGGTAAGACAACACTCATGGTTTTATTCTCATCTAACACTCTGAGTCGTACACATTTGCAGACTTGTGAGCAGTGGTCTCTTAACACACAGTAACTTGTGGTTGTACAGAGCATGTTGAACGCTTCGTAAAATCCACTGCATTGTTGTTTGTGAATCCAGGTGATGAGTGTCATGGCAGTCCGGTCTGTGAGAACGGTGACAGCCAACATGTTACTGAGTGTCTTCTTTCTCTCAGGTGAGCTTTTGGTTCAGTCACTTGTATTTCTCTTGAATCATTTACTATTTGACACATTTAATTTTACCTTAAATTCATGTGAATGTTACAATCTGTATTCTCTGCCTGAGTTCTTTTGTCACTGAGACGAGACTGACTTAGTTATTTGGAGATATAGACGGGTTTGGTCACCACTGGGGTCGGCCTCGTGGGGGATAGTTGATGTAAAACCAAAAAAATGAATCAATACAAAAACTGTTCAGGGAAAAAAAGACCAAAATGCAAAATATTACTGCTGAAGTATATTTCTCTTCAAGTTTTTGTTGGTGTTTTTTCATGTTCCTCACCACTGTTAATCATTAGTCTGTTTCACAGGTGCTTTGGCTGATTGTGTTAAGGATCCAGATCTATTCATTACTGTACCTCAAGAGATGGAAGCACTGACTGGATCATGTTTGCAAATCCCATGTAACTTCAGTGGTAAACCAGAGGAGACATTCAACAGCTCAAGAACCTTCGGAGTGTGGATTAAAAATGAACCTTACATTTCAAAAACAGATAATGTGATTTTCAACAGTAGCAGTAATGTTAACATCTATCCAATGAATCTAACTGGAGACCTGAGTCAGAAACACTGCACCACTTTATTTTCTAGTTTAATCACATCATACACAGACAAATACTACTTCAGGATTGAGAACCGGCCATTTCTGGCAACAGCTTCTTGTGATCCTCTTCAAATAACAGTTCGAGGTAAGAGAGTTTTATTTTCATCAGTCAGTCTATGATGTTATTCTTTAGAATAAAAAGTGATATCAGTTGAAGCTAACCTTCAATGTGAATGTAAATATCTGCTACAGAGACCAACCAGAGAATGAAATGTTTACACTTCATGGATATTTAAGGGATTTCTTTTTGGTGCACTACTATTAATAGTCCCATGATGAAGCTGCCTGTTCATGCAGACCTTTGCATTTAACGCTAGAAAAAGGGGAAGTCTCATGACTTCAGTTTTTTTTGACAATTTGCAATCATTAAAGGACAAAATCTACATTCATTAGTGTAAGTTTACATTTTATGTTACCCCTACAGAGGGTCACAAGATAAATCTGAGGGGTCGTGAGGTGATTAATGGGAGAGGAAAGGAGAAGAAAAGTAATTTATGCTCCACATGTCTGTTCATATTTTGGACTTTTCTCTAATCTTTGCTTCATTGTGAAATAGTGGAGACTTTTTGCCTTTTTAAGTCTCAAACTATTTTTGAAATGAAACCATGTGAGAAGTTCAAAAGGGGAAATGTCTCTTTGATGGAACTGTTTATAACTCAGAAACATAAAAAAAATGACAAGAAGCCTCGAACAAACACTTTTTTAAAATAAGGAATCACAATCCAAAAGCTATTAGTGGAGTAAAAGTACAATATTTTGCTCTCATATGTAGAAGAGTACTGCTAGCATGGCAGTAGACTCCTGGTCTTGTTGATGTGTTTTTCAGTGTACAATCTGTATTTGATTTGAAACCACAGATTCTCCTCCAAGCCCCAGGATTGAGATCTCAGGTGATCTGAAGGAGAAGGAGTCTGTCTCTATAAGCTGCTCAGCTTTCACTCCCTGTCCACACTCTCCTCCTAAACTCACCTTGAACCTCCAACAAGACCCTCACATCATGATAGAGGAAAACAAAGATCGAACCAACAGAACTAAAATCCAGAAGATCATCACTCTGTCAGACAAACATGATGGATTCATCATCACCTGTTCTGCCAGATATTCTGTGAATGAAGGAAAAGATGTCAAGACATCAGAGGAGAGAAAGACTCTCAGTGTTTCATGTAAGTGTTTGTTATTGGATCCTGTCAGCACATGATGATTCATGGGATGTCAGCTGCTTTGGATGCATAAAGTTAATCCCACATTCTCCTCAGACGCTCCCAAGAACACCTCGGCGTCCATGAGTCCACCAGGTTTGGTGTCAGCAGGTAGCTGGGTGAACCTGACCTGCTCCAGCAGAGCCAATCCTCCCGTCAGCCGCTTCACCTGGTTCAAGATCAGCGAAGATAGACCTGTCACTGTATCTGAAGGAAACTTTTACAGCTTTCATGTCACTGATGGAGGAGTTTATTACTGTGTGGCCACCAATGAGCTTGGTAATCAAACATCATCAGAGATCTATCTGACTATTAAAGGTAACTATTAAAGGGACTTCGATATTGTCACATGTTCACATTGTCTTCATTTAGTCACTTCTATTTGGTTTTTTTCCATCTTGTCTTGATGCGAAGTTAACCTTCTACAATTGGGCGCAGTTCTTGGAGGAATCATTGGGATCATCGTCCTCATCTGTCTGCTTGTCTGTGTTTGGTAAGTATCACAAATTAAATCTTCTACTGGCACTCTGTATATTGAACCCAACCTTTTGTCTTCCAGGCGTTTGAAGTCAACACATCCAACTGCACAACAGAGTCAGGTGAGAACAAACCAAACTCGGTGTAGATCTGTAATCATTTGGAAGGATCCGGCTGAAGGTTCACAAACACTTCCTGTTTGCTTTATTTACTTATTTGCAGAATCTGACTGTTGAAGAGACGGCGAGAACAGAAGAAGACATCCATTACGGAGAGATTAACTTCTCCAGGCGCGGACCTGAGCCGTCCTCTGTCTCGGTGCAGGACAGTGGACAGCAGCAGGACACGCTGTACGCACAGGTCAAAGTGTCCGACTCAGCAAACAACGTTCCACAGACTGCTGACGTCCCAGAGGATCTCTACGCTCAAGTGAAGAGAAAATGAGTGTTGTCTTGTTGTCACATTTGGGTTGGATTCTTAATATGCTTTTTACTTATACAAGAAGTTTCATCTCTCAGTTTATGTAGAAAAAGAAACAGGAGAAAATGCAATCTTCATTGCTCACAGTTAATTAAAGACGAACTCAAAACCTCCACACTCTGCAGCCAGTCATCGAGATACCATCATCTATATTTATGAACTGACTTCATATGGGTGGCTGTGTGACAGGAAATGTGTTATCAGATCACTTCAAATATAAGTCCCAAAGCTCTCAACAGGAAGTATTCTGAAAGACAGCTCTGTTCACACGTTAACATTGTACTAGAAGATTATATTTACTTTTTAAATGTTTGTGTCATTTAGTTTTTTCTTTAACAAGGCGTGTTTAACCTCATTTACTGAGCTCTTGTTTCTTAAATTTTTTTGCATTCTCCATTTTTTATTTGTATTTTAATTACTTAAAAACTGAACATGAGACATTTGAAGACATTTGAAGAAATGTATTCATTGCACCGTAATAAAAACCATGTACGACTTCTAAAATTACCTATTAATCTCAGTTGCATTTATTGGTCAAACATTTCACATTGTGTGTAAACACTGAAAATCACACAACTTAATCACAAACATTACATAAATGAATTATACATAGTAATTCTGACTGGAAAACGGCGTTTTGAGTACTTAATGGTCTTCTGATATCTGGTGCTATAACTCACTTAAAAAAAATATGAGTACAAATGTTTAAACTTTTTTTGTCAGAATTTTGCCAAAAACAGATCTTTGGGCTTCAGCCTGAAAACATTAGCAGCCTAGACGTTGTATTGTTAAACGTCTCAAAAGGCACCACAAGGCCGTATTGATTGTGTTTTAGTACAATGCCAGGTCTTGTGAGTGAATGGAGGTAGTGACATTAGCTTCTCTATATGAGGAGTTTGACAACGTCAAAGAAATCTAACCTTCATGTTGAGACAAACCTCCCTCCTACCACCAGCCTCTCTCACCAGTGTTATTAGTGGGGAGTCTTTTCACAGAGTTGTTGCATTGTAGATTATTAGCTTTTTATCTCTGACATTTTTATTCCAAACAGATTCATCTTCATAAAAGAGAAACACGAGAGTCACTGGTTGTGTTTTCACACACGGAGAAAGTTAACTACTGGCCTGGCTATTGGTCTTTTTGAGGCGTAGTTTTTTATTCATCATTGAAAAAAAAAAAAAGAACTGAATAAATCATCTTTGACTGAGCAGTGAGTACTAGAACTCTCTTATACCTGCATTTCATGGACGAAAACCAAACTGTGGTGATAGAACTAAGTTCTCCGTGTATGTAAACCCAAATTGTGCACTCGGTCCTCCAGTGCCTTCAGCTCAGCCTCCACCTGAGCTGGCAGATCAGCTCCAACCTGCTGGGTGAAGTAGGCTCTCAACTCCTTTCGTCTCCCTCTGCCAGAAAGCCTTGGGCACGTCGAACAGGGCGCCCATATCCACGTTGCCGCTCAGACCTTTAGTGTCGATGGCGCCATCTTCTGGCAGCCAGCCGATGATGCTCCTCTTGGCCGCCTCGTCCTCCCTCTCCCGGCTGCAGCGCTTGAAGATCCACTCCAGTGCGCGAGCGTTCTCGCCGAAGCCGGGCCAGAGGAAGGCGCCGGTCGCCGGGTCCTTTCTGAACCAGTTGACGTGGAAGATCTTGGGCAGGTGTGTGGGGGCCTTACGGTTCTGCATGCTCAGCCAGTGAGCGAGATAGTAACTGAAGAACGGCCGCATGGCGAAGGGGTCGTGCACGATCTCCTTGCCTGGAGGATAAAGAATTGGCTTCAGTAACAGCACTGGTAACGCCCTATTACCCTAAAACACCTCATCAACAGGAAAACCCTGTAATGGCTGAAACATCATAAGTGACGACACAATATCAAAAAATAGTCAACCAGATCAGAACTGTAAATCAGTACGAATGTATTTTACAGGGATTCAGACCACATGGAGATCAGGTGCGCTTTAGTACCTTCATGCTCAGCAGCTGCCGTGGCTTCAGACCTCATGGAGGCTCCAACAAAGACTCCGTGTTGCCAATTGAAGGACTCGTACACCAGAGGGACTCCTGCAACGTCAACATTTTATCACGTTTAATGCACTGCTGCTCGTGTGTTGCTCGACTTCTCACGTTGACGTGCAACACAAACTGTAGCTGTAACGACTCAAACATGTAATGTGTTAAAAGAAGACGACAACACGAGCACCCGTGTCATTGTGCTTGATGTTTCTGGGCTTCCTTTTCTGGTTGCAATGCAAGTTAGACTCATTTAGCTCACTTCCCTCTGTGACAGTCACACCACAGAAGACTAACGACTAAATGCTTCGAGAGGTAAAACATACATGAAAATGCTAATAATATTCAAATAAAGTCTGCGAGTGTTGAGAGAAAAACTCTGGATGCTCAACGAGAGCAGCACCAACCTTCCGGCCTCCTGCCACCGAAGATGATGGCGTCGATGGGAACGCCCTCCTCGCTCTCCCACTGGGGGTCAATGATGGGACACTGAGCCGACGGGGCACAGAAGCGGGAATTGGGGTGGGCACACAGGGTCGAGCTTCCTTTGATTTACAAACAGGAAACAACAGTTTAGTCTACCTTCAACGTCACAGTAATCTTTTAAAAAATAAGGATTTTAATCTACATCTGAATGTGGTTCATACTGCGTCTGATCCACAGGTCTCTCCATTTCTATAGATGGCATTGCTTTAACATACCACTAGATGGCCCTGTTTACTCTATGGCTGTTCAGTTGACTCTTTACATATTAGTTTGATTCATCCAGAGAGTCTGTGATGAAAGAGTAATATATATAAGTTTTATATGAGTTTTGCCTGCTCTGTTTTAGGCCTAACAAGAACTATAACTGATGTCTTTGTTGGCAAGAAAACAAACACATGAGTCAAGCTCAAATGAAATCAGTAAAACTGCTGAGTATTCAATGAGGTTCACTAGAAACAAAGTGGTAAAACCAATTCATCTCCTCTAGAACTGCTGAACTACAAGCAGGACACTTTATTCATGCCATTGAGTGCCTTATATTTTTCTGACTGCTTGGCGAGTCCTTTTCCACTGCTTCTCATGGATTCCAGTATTTTCCTCCTCTATGTTCCTTTATGAAGGAAAACAACAACAGGTACAGTTTCTGCAATAATCTGTGTGAAACTGGGCTCCTTGATGGGACATTTTCATGTTTTTCTTTTTAAATATAAAACAGAATAATCCTTACATTTTGTCTGCTGGTGTTTATCAAATGTACTTTTTTGAAGATTTTAAGAGATATTTGAGAGAAGAGGAAGCAGAATGTTTTATCTATTGGGGTAAGTCATTTATTCAATGATGAAATTGTAATAACACAAATAAAGGTTTGTGAGGTTCATCAGTCCTGTGATGCAGAGCAACAGAGATAAAGCTCAGTGTGATCCACAGTGACTGTACTCAAGTCCTTATTATTATAATTATTGCGATATATGTAATATATAAAGGTTATAGAAGATATATACTCACAGGATATGAGCAGTTAGGGAAGAACTCTGATAAAAAATGAAACTGCACTCGCTCTGTGTTCTTAATTCAAAGGAAGTCGACTTGGTTTTAAATTACGACAAAAAAAAAGGGAAGTTGGTTTGTTGGACTGTTGAAATTCATGAATTGCATTATTTTCTCTTTAAAACCAACCAAAGGATCTATTTGTCACTCTCTTGTTGATGTGGGCTTCTTTGGTAAGACAACACTCATGGTTTTATTCTCATCTAACACTCTGAGTCGTACACATTTGCAGACTTGTGAGCGGTGGTCTCTTAACACACAGTAACTTGTGGTTGTACAGAGCATGTTGAACGCTTCGTAAAATCCACTGCATTGTTGTTTGTGAATCCAGGTGATGAGTGTCATGGCAGTCCGGTGTGTGAGAACGGTGACAGCCAACATGTTACTGAGTGTCTTCTTTCTCTCAGGTGAGCTTTTGGTTCAGTCACTTGTATTTCTCTTGAATCATTTACTATTTGACACATTTCATTTTACCTTAAATTCATGTGAATGTTACAATCTAAATTTTCTGCCTGAGCTCTTTTGTCACTGAGACGAGACTGACTTAGTTATTTGGAGATATAGACGGGTTTGGTCACCACTGGGGTCGGCCTCGTGGGGGATAGTTGATGTAAAACCAAAAGAATGAATCAATACAAAAACTGTTCAGTGAAAAAAGACCACAATGCAAAATATTACTGCTGAAGTATATTTCTCTTCATGTTTGTGTTGATGTTTTTTCATGTTCCTCACCACTGTTAATCATTAGTCTGTTTCACAGGTGCTTTGGCTGATTGTGTTCAGAATCTAAATCTATTCATTACTGTACCTCAAGAGATGGAAGCACTGACTGGATCATGTTTGCAAATCCCATGTAACTTCAGTGTTAAATCAGAGGAGGAATTCAACAGCGCAAGAACAACCTTCGGAGTGTGGATTAAAAATGAACCTCACCTTTCAAAACCATATAATGTGATTTTCAACAGTAGCAGGAAGAATAACATCTATCCAATGAATCTAACTGGAGACCTGAGTCAGAAAAACTGCACCACTTTATTTTCTAGTTTAATCACATCATACACAGACAAATACTACTTCAGGATTGAGAACCGGCCTTTTCTGGCAACAGCTTCTTGTGATCCTCTTCAAATAACAGTTCGAGGTAAGTGAGTGTTATTTTCATCAGTCAGTCTATGATGTTATTCTTTAGAATAAAAAGTGATATCAGTTGAAGCTAACCTTCAATGTGAATGTAAATATCTGCTACAGAGACCAACCAGAGAATGAAATGTTTACACTTCATGGATATTTAAGGGATTTCTTTTTGTGCACTACTATTAATAGTCCCATGATGAAGCTGCCTGTTCATGCAGACCTTTGCATTTAACGCTAGAAAAAGGGGAAGTCTCATGACTTTTCTTTTTGACAATTTACCATCATTGATGTACAAAATCTACATTCATTAGTGTAAGTTTACATTTTATGTTACCCCTACAGAGGGTCACAAGATAAATCTGAGGGGTCGTGAGGTGATTAATGGGAGAGGAAAGGAGAAAAAAAGTAATTCCTGTTAACAACTCAGAAACATCAGAAAAATGACAAGAAGCCCCGAACAAACACGTTCTTCTTTTTTTAATAAGGAATCACAATCCAAAAGTTGTTATTGGAGTAAAAGTACAATATTTTGCTCTCAAATGTAGAAGAGTACTGCTAGCATGGCAGTAGACTCCTGGTCTTGTTGCTGTGTTTTTCAGTGTACAATCTGTATTTGATTTGAAACCACAGATTCTCCTCCAAGCCCCAGGATTGAGATCTCAGGTGATCTGAAGGAGAAGGAGTCTGTCTCTATAAGCTGCTCAGCTTTCACTCCCTGTCCACACTCTCCTCCTAAACTCACCTGGAACCTCCAACAAGACCCTCACATCATGATAGAGGAAAACAAAGATCGAACCTTCACAACTAAAATCCAGAAGAACATCACTCTGTCAGACAAACATGATGGAATCATCATCAACTGTTCTGCCAGATATTCTGTGAATGAAGGAAAAGATGTCAAGACATCAGAGGAGAGAAAGACTCTCAGTGTTTCATGTAAGTGTTTGTTATTGGATCCTTTCAGCACATGATGATTCATGGGATGTGAGCTGCTTTGGATGCATAAAGTTAATCCCACATTCTCCTCAGACGCTCCCAAGAACATCTCGGTGTTCCTGAGTCCACCAGGTTTGGTGTCAGCAGGTAGCTGGGTGAACCTGACCTGCTCCAGCAGAGCCAATCCTCCCGTCAGCCGCTTCACCTGGTTCAAGATCAGCAAAGATGGACCCGTCAATGTATCTGAAGGAGACTTTTACAGCTTTAATGTCACTGATGGAGGAGTTTATTACTGTGTGGCCACCAATGAGCTTGGTAATCAAACATCATCAGAGATCTATCTGACTATTAAAGGTAACTATTAAAGGGACTTCGATATTGTCACATGTTCACATTGTCTTCATTTAGTCACTTCTATTTGTTTTTTTTCCATCTTGTCTTGAGGCGAAGTTAACCTTCTACCATTGGGCGCAGTTCTTGGAGGAATCATTGGGATCATCGTACTCATCTGTCTGCTTGTCTGTGTTTGGTAAGTATCACAAATAAAATCTTCTACTCACATTCTGTATATTGAACCCAACCTTTTGTCTTCCAGGCGTTTGAAGTCAACACATCCAACTGCACAACAGAGTCAGGTGAGAACATACCAAACTCTGTATAGTTCTGTAATCATTTGGAAGGATCCGGCTGAAGGTTCACAAACACTTCCTGTTTGCTTTATTTATTTATTTGCAGATTCTGACTCTGAGAACAGAAGAAGACATCCATTACGGAGAGATTAACTTCTCGAGGCGCGGACCTGAGCCGTCCTCTGCCTCGGTGCAGGACAGTGGACAGCAGCAGGACACGCTGTATGCACAGGTCAAAGTGTCCGACTCAGCAAACAACGTTCCACAGACTGCTGACGTCCCAGAGGATCTCTACGCTCAAGTGAAGAGAAAATGAGTGTTGTCTTGTGGTCACATTTGGGTTGGATTCTTAACATGCTTTTTACTTATACAAGAAGTTTCATCTCTCAGTTTATGTAGAAAAAGAAACAGGAGAAAATGCAATCTTCATTGCTCACAGTTAATTAAAGGGGAACTGTTGTGAGATTGTAGAAAAATATGAAAGCATAAAAGTATAACCATCACAAAGATATAGTTTGTTCACTTTTTATAATCATCACAATATATAACTTGTTTACACTTTTTATAACCATCGTAAAATGTAAACTGTTTTATTTCATATTAGATGTGATTTAACATAAACTGTTTTACTTCATGATAGAGGTGATAGAAACATAGCATGATAGCCTGCTTAGACACTTTATGTAACATAGTCACTTGCCTTGTATAGTGCTTTGGTTCTACCAGGACCAAACCAGTTACAACCAGTTACATTCTATTGCTAACTCTGGTACAAGATGTTTCCTGTATTTGTGACACATGAGATTAAGGGGAGGTACTAGTCAGAATAGGATAAAAGAGGCATGAAAACTGTGAGCTTCAGCTTTTTTCCCCTATCTCTAGAGACGAGACATTTTTCTTCATAAGAAGTTAGAAACCCCGGTTTAAAGGGAGAGACTTCCTTAATAGACCCTTAGGGGTCTTGCCCCCTGAGCGGGAGTAGAACACCCTTCTGCTGTCCCATTCAGAGATAGGAGAGAAGACAGCATGAGAAAAAAGAAAAACCACACAGCGAGAGCTGAGTGAAAGACCCTGAAAACAAGCAGGGATATTTAGCATTAGTTTTAATACCACTGAGAGTGTTTCATTGAATTTAAATTGTTTTATGTGATTGCTTTGGACAAACTTTAATAAAACCATAGCCTTACCATTTGTAAGTGACTGGACCCAAACTAGAGACTCTGTTTTTTTAGAACAATTTGACCCTCTTCCCTGTCCCTCATCCGTGTGATACAGATGTGACGACTGACTCTACCAGAGGGACTTAAAGGTGAGTACCCTGGGTGAAGACTTGGCAGTGTTAGTCATAAATGGTGAGAATTTTCATAATAGGCAATAGTAAAGTACAGACGTTCTACCTAACTATTCATACTGGGTGTTAGGGTTACATCCTACTGAGAGCGCCTAGGGCATAGCCGTACAAGACTCTCAGGAAGACAATTAATTCCGAAATCCTAACGATTCAGCTACGGGGTGAGATAAAAGGCCTACGGTATTGTTCCGATACCCCCGTGAGGACACTAACTCACGCGGCAAGGACAACCCTAAGGAGTAACCACCGTGTTAGGTGCGCACGCCTGTCCCGCTTTCCCCGGGGCGGGATCCGTTCACGCTACAGAACTCAAAACCTCCACACCCTGCAGCTCAGATAGTTTTAGCCAGTCATCGAGATACCATCATCTATATTTATGAACTGACTTCATATGGGTGGCTGTGTGATAGGAAATGTGTTATCAGATCACTTCAAATAGAGGTCCCAAAGCTCTTAATAGGGAAGTGTTAGGGTCAAAAATCGAAATGACTAATTATATGTGTGCTTACAAAGTCTGGTGTCCTCACGTGAACGTATGGCCTGCGTCCTCTGCTGAATGTGTGTGTGTGAACTTACTCTGACATTAAGTTCTACAGCTGCTGAGAAAGAGGGTTTTCTCAGCATGATTGAAATGATAAGGACTGTAGACGTGTTAAGATAGACATAGAGCTATGTTACGAGAAAGTGACCTTTGTGCCAGAACAGATACTCAAGTGAAGTGCAGACACTCTTCTGAGACTACAAGGCGTGGACGCCATTTTGTGTGTGTCCCCTTCTGTGACGAAGACCTCATCGTAAACCAATCCTGTGCCAGCCCATTGCATGTTGTTTACTCAGTATGAATATCAGAAGCTCAGAGTCAGAACTCCGAGCGGCCTTGATGTACATTCAGTATGTGAATCAACTCTGTCTCCTTCTTGCAAGAATAAATGTCCTGTGATTAATGATTTTCCATCGGTCTCGAGTGAATTTTTTCAACAGGAAGTATTCTGAAAGACAGCACTGTTCACACATTAACATTGTACTACAAGATTATATTTACTTTTTAAATGTGTGTGTCATTTAGTTTTTTCTTTAACAAGGCGTTTAACCTCATTTACTGACCTCTTGTTTCTTACATTTTCTTACATTGCACCGTAATAAAAACCATGTACGACTTCTAAAATTACCTATTAATCTCAGTTGCATTTATTGGTCCAACATTTCACATTGTGTGTAAACACCACCTGAAAATCACACAACTTAATCACAAACATTACATAAATTAATTATACATAGTAATTCCCACTGGAAAACGGTGTTTTGAGTACTTAATGGTCTTCTGATATAAATTTATAAAGCTTAATTCAAAATAGAAAGGGTAGTTCCTGAGACTCATGTCAATAGTGTATTCAAAGATCTGGTGCTATAACTCACTTAAAAAAAGAATATGAGTACAAATGTTTAAACATTTTTTTGTCAGAATTTTGCCAAAAACAGATCTTTGGCCTTCAGCCTGAAAACATTAGCAGCCTAGACGTTGTATTGTTAAACGTCTCAAAAGGCACCACAAGGCCGTGTTGATTGTGTTTTAGTACAATGCCAGGTCTTGTGAGTGAATGGAGGTAGTGACATTAGCTTCTCTATATGAGGAGTTTGACAACGTCAAAGAAATCTAACCTTCATGTTGAGACAAACCTCCCTCCTACCACCAGCCTCTCTCACCAGTGTTATTAGTGGGAAGTCTTTTCACAGAGTTGTTGCATTGTAGATTATTAGCTTTTTATCTCTGACATTTTTATTCCAAACAGATTCATCTTCATGAAAGAGAAACACGAGAGTCACTGGTTGTGTTTTCACACACGGAGAAAGTTAACTACTGGCCTGGCTATTGGTCTTTTTGAGGCGTAGTTTTTTATTCATCATTGAAAAAAAAAAAAAAAACTGAATAAATCATCTTTGACTGAGCAGCGAGTACTATAACTCTCTTCTACCTGCATTTCATGGATGAAACCCAAACTGTGGTGATAGAACTAAGTTATCCGTGTATGTAAACCCAGCCAGTGACTCCTGAGTGCACCCTAACGATCTGAATCCTGAGTCATCAGTGACTACCGCCCTGTTTCTGCTTGAACTTCCTGTCCGTAGCGTTTTAATTGTGCACTCGGTCCTCCAGTGCCTTCAGCTCAGCCTCCACCTGAGCTGGCAGATCAGCTCCAACCTGCTGGGTGAAGTAGGCTCTCAACTCCTTTCGTCTCCCTCTGCCAGAAAGCCTTGGGCACGTCGAACAGGGCGCCCATATCCACGTTGCCGCTCAGACCTTTAGTGTCGATGGCGCCATCTTCTGGCAGCCAGCCGATGATGCTCCTCTTGGCCGCCTCGTCCTCCCTCTCCCGGCTGCAGCGCTTGAAGATCCACTCCAGTGCGCGGGCGTTCTCGCCGAAGCCGGGCCAGAGGAAGGCGCCGGTCGCCGGGTCCTTTCTGAACCAGTTGACGTGGAAGATCTTGGGCAGGTGTGTGGGGGCCTTACGGTTCTGCATGCTCAGCCAGTGAGCGAGATAGTAACTGAAGAACGGCCGCATGGCGAAGGGGTCGTGCACGATCTCCTTGCCTGGAGGATAAAGAATTGGCTTCAGTAACAGCACTGGTAACGCCCTATTACCCTAAAACACCTCATCAACAGGAAAACCCTGTAATGGCTGAAACATCATAAGTGACGACACAATATCAAAAAATAGTCAACCAGATCAGAACTGTAAATCAGTACGAATGTATTTTACAGAGATTTAGACCACATGGAGATCAGGTGCGCTTTAGTACCTTCATGCTCAGCAGCTGCCGTGGCTTCAGACCTCATGGAGGCTCCAACAAAGACTCCGTGTTGCCAATTGAAGGACTCGTACACCAGAGGGACTCCTGCAACGTCAACATTTTATCACGTTTAATGCACTGCTGCTCGTGTGTTGCTCGACTTCTCACGTTGACGTGCAACACAAACTGTAGCTGTAACGACTCAAACATGTAATGTGTTAAAAGAAGACGACAACACGAGCACCCGTGTCATTGTGCTTGATGTTTCTGGGCTTCCTTTTCTGGTTGCAATGCAAGTTAGACTCATTTAGCTTACTTCCCTCTGTGACAGTCACACCTGCGAGTGTTGAGAGAAAAACTCTGGATGCTCAACGAGAGCAGCACCAACCTTCCGGCCTCCTGCCACCGAAGATGATGGCGTCGATGGGAACGCCCTCCTCGCTCTCCCACTGGGGGTCAATGATGGGACACTGAGCCGCCGGGGCACAGAAGCGAGAATTGGGGTGGGCACACAGGGTCGAGCTTCCTTTGATTTACAAACAGGAAACAACAGTTTAGTCTACCTTCAACGTCACAGTAATCTTTTAAAAAATAAGGATTTTAATCTACATCTGAATGTGGTTCATACTGCGTCTGATCCACAGGTCTCTCCATTTCTATAGATGGCATTGCTTTAACATACCACTAGATGGCCCTGTTTACTCTATGGCTGTTCAGTTGACTCTTTACATATTAGTTTGATTCATCCAGAGAGTCTGTGATGAAAGAGTAATATATATAAGTTTTATATGAGTTTTGCCTGCTCTGTTTTAGGCCTAACAAGAACTATAACTGATGTCTTTGTTGGCAAGAAAACAAACACATGAGTCAAGCTCAAATGAAATCAGTAAAACTGCTGAGTATTCAATGAGGTTCACTAGAAACAAAGTGGTAAAACCAATTAATCTCCTCTAGAACTGCTGAACTACAAGCAGGACACTTTATTCATGCCATTGAGTGCCTTATATTTTTCTGACTGCTTGGCGAGTCCTTTTCCACTGCTTCTCATGGATTCCAGTATTTTCCTCCTCTATGTTCCTTTATGAAGGAAAACAACAACAGGTACAGTTTCTGCAATAATCTGTGTGAAACTGGGCTCCTTGATGGGACATTTTCATGTTTTTCTTTTTAAATATAAAACAGAATAATCCTTACATTTTGTCTGCTGGTGTTTATCAAATGTACTTTTTTGAAGATTTTAAGAGATATTTGAGAGAAGAGGAAGCAGAATGTTTTATCTATTGGGGTAAGTCATTTATTCAATGATGAAATTGTAATAACACAAATAAAGGTTTGTGAGGTTCATCAGTCCTGTGATGCAGAGCAACAGAGATAAAGCTCAGTGTGATCCACAGTGACTGTACTCAAGTCCTTATTATTATAATTATTGCGATATATGTAATATATAAAGGTTATAGAAGATATATACTCACAGGATATGAGCAGTTAAGGAAGAACTCTGATAAAAAATGAAACTGCACTCGCTCTGTGTTCTTAATTCAAAGGAAGTCGACTTGGTTTTAAATTACGACAAAAAAAAAGGGAAGTTGGTTTGTTGGACTGTTGAAATTCATGAATTGCATTATTTTCTCTTTAAAACCAACCAAAGGATCTATTTGTCACTCTCTTGTTGATGTGGGCTTCTTTGGTAAGACAACACTCATGGTTTTATTCTCATCTAACACTCTGAGTCGTACACATTTGCAGACTTGTGAGCGGTGGTCTCTTAACACACAGTAACTTGTGGTTGTACAGAGCATGTTGAACGCTTCGTAAAATCCACTGCATTGTTGTTTGTGAATCCAGGTGATGAGTGTCATGGCAGTCCGGTCTGTGAGAACGGTGACAGCCAACATGTTACTGAGTGTCTTCTTTCTCTAAGGTGAGCTTTTGGTTCAGTCACTTGTATTTCTCTTGAATCATTTACTATTTGACACATTTCATTTTACCCTAAATTCATGTGAATGTTACAATCTGTATTCTCTGCCTGAGCTCTTTTGTCACTGAGACGAGACTGACTTAGTTATTTGGAGATATAGACGGGTTTGGTCACCACTGGGGTCGGCCTCGTGGGGGATAGTTGATGTAAAACCAAAAGAATGAATCAATACAAAAACTGTTCAGTGAAAAAAGACCACAATGCAAAATATTACTGCTGAAGTATATTTCTCTTCATGTTTGTGTTGATGTTTTTTCATGTTCCTCACCACTGTTAATCATTAGTCTGTTTCACAGGTGCTTTGGCTGATTGTGTTCAGAATCTAAATCTATTCATTACTGTACCTCAAGAGATGGAAGCACTGACTGGATCATGTTTGCAAATCCCATGTAACTTCAGTGTTAAATCAGAGGAGGAATTCAACAGCGCAAGAACAACCTTCGGAGTGTGGATTAAAAATGAACCTCACCTTTCAAAACCATATAATGTGATTTTCAACAGTAGCAGGAAGAATAACATCTATCCAATGAATCTAACTGGAGACCTGAGTCAGAAAAACTGCACCACTTTATTTTCTAGTTTAATCACATCATACACAGACAAATACTACTTCAGGATTGAGAACCGGCCTTTTCTGGCAACAGCTTCTTGTGATCCTCTTCAAATAACAGTTCGAGGTAAGTGAGTGTTATTTTCATCAGTCAGTCTATGATGTTATTCTTTAGAATAAAAAGTGATATCAGTTGAAGCTAACCTTCAATGTGAATGTAAATATCTGCTACAGAGACCAACCAGAGAATGAAATGTTTACACTTCATGGATATTTAAGGGATTTCTTTTTGTGCACTACTATTAATAGTCCCATGATGAAGCTGCCTGTTCATGCAGAACTTTGCATTTAACGCTAGAAAAAGGGGAAGTCTCATGACTTTTCTTTTTGACAATTTACCATCATTGATGTACAAAATCTACATTCATTAGTGTAAGTTTACATTTTATGTTACCCCTACAGAGGGTCACAAGATAAATCTGAGGGGTCGTGAGGTGATTAATGGGAGAGGAAAGGAGAAAAAAAGTAATTCCTGTTAACAACTCAGAAACATCAGAAAAATGACAAGAAGCCCCGAACAAACACGTTCTTCTTTTTTTAATAAGGAATCACAATCCAAAAGTTGTTATTGGAGTAAAAGTACAATATTTTGCTCTCAAATGTAGAAGACTACTGCTAGCATGGCAGTAGACTCCTGGTCTTGTTGCTGTGTTTTTCAGTGTACAATCTGTATTTGATTTGAAACCACAGATTCTCCTCCAAGCCCCAGGATTGAGATCTCAGAAGATCTGAAGGAGAAGGAGTCTGTCTCTATAAGCTGCTCAGCTTTCACTCCCTGTCCACACTCTCCTCCTAAACTCACCTGGAACCTCCAACAAGACCCTCACATCATGATAGAGGAAAACAAAGATCGAACCTTCACAACTAAAATCCAGAAGAACATCACTCTGTCAGACAAACATGATGGATTCATCATCAACTGTTCTGCCAGATATTCTGTGAATGAAGGAAAAGATGTCAAGACATCAGAGGAGAGAAAGACTCTCAGTGTTTCATGTAAGTGTTTGTTATTGGATCCTTTCAGCACATGATGATTCATGGGATGTGAGCTGCTTTGGATGCATAAAGTTAATCCCACATTCTCCTCAGACGCTCCCAAGGACACCTCAGCGTCCTTCAGTCCACCAGGTTTGGTGTCAGCAGGTAGCTGGGTGAACCTGACCTGCTCCAGCAGAGCCAATCCTCCCGTCAGCCGCTTCACCTGGTTCAAGATCAGCAAAGATGGACCCGTCAATGTATCTGAAGGAGACTTTTACAGCTTTAATGTCACTGATGCAGGAGTTTATTACTGTGTGGCCACCAATGAGCTTGGTAATCAAACATCATCAGAGATCTATCTGACTATTAAAGGTAACTATTAAAGGGACTTCGATATTGTCACATGTTCACATTGTCTTCATTTAGTCACTTCTATTTGTTTTTTTTCCATCTTGTCTTGAGGCGAAGTTAACCTTCTACCATTGGGCGCAGTTCTTGGAGGAATCATTGGGATCATCGTACTCATCTGTCTGCTTGTCTGTGTTTGGTAAGTATCACAAATAAAATCTTCTACTCACATTCTGTATATTGAACCCAACCTTTTGTCTTCCAGGCGTTTGAAGTCAACACATCCAACTGCACAACAGAGTCAGGTGAGAACATACCAAACTCTGTATAGTTCTGTAATCATTTGGAAGGATCCGGCTGAAGGTTCACAAACACTTCCTGTTTGCTTTATTTATTTATTTGCAGATTCTGACTCTGAGAACAGAAGAAGACATCCATTACGGAGAGATTAACTTCTCGAGGCGCGGACCTGAGCCGTCCTCTGCCTCGGTGCAGGACAGTGGACAGCAGCAGGACACGCTGTACGCACAGGTCAAAGTGTCCGACTCAGCAAACAACGTTCCACAGACTGCTGACGTCCCAGAGGATCTCTACGCTCAAGTGAAGAGAAAATGAGTGTTGTCTTGTGGTCACATTTGGGTTGGATTCTTAACATGCTTTTTACTTATACAAGAAGTTTCATCTCTCAGTTTATGTAGAAAAAGAAACAGGAGAAAATGCAATCTTCATTGCTCACAGTTAATTAAAGGGGAACTGTTGTGAGATTGTAGAAAAATATGAAAGCATAAAAGTATAACCATCACAAAGATATAGTTTGTTCACTTTTTATAATCATCACAATATATAACTTGTTTACACTTTTTATAACCATCGTAAAATGTAAACTGTTTTATTTCATATTAGATGTGATTTAACATAAACTGTTTTACTTCATGATAGAGGTGATAGAAACATAGCATGATAGCCTGCTTAGACACTTTATGTAACATAGTCACTTGCCTTGTATAGTGCTTTGGTTCTACCAGGACTCAACCAGTTACTACCAGTTACATTCTATTGCTAACTCTGGTACAAGATGTTTCCTGTATTTGTGACACATGAGATTAAGGGGAGGTACTAGTCAGAATAGGATAAAAGAGGCATGAAAACTGTGAGCTTCAGCTTTTTTCCCCTATCTCTAGAGACGAGACATTTTTCTTCATAAGAAGTTAGAAACCCCGGTTTAAAGGGAGAGACTTCCTTAATAGACCCTTAGGGGTCTTGCCCCCTGAGCGGGAGTAGAACACCCTTCTGCTGTCCCATTCAGAGATTGGAGAGAAGACAGCATGAGAAAAAAGAAAAACCACACAGCGAGAGCTGAGTGAAAGACCCTGAAAACAAGCAGGGATATTTAGCATTAGTTTTAATACCACTGAGAGTGTTTCATTGAATTTAAATTGTTTTATGTGATTGCTTTGGACAAACTTTAATAAAACCACAGCCTTACCATTTGTAAGTGACTGGACCCAAACTAGAGACTGGTTTTTTAGAACAATTTGACCCTCTTCCCTGTCCCTCATCCGTGTGATACAGATGTGACGACTGACTCTACCAGAGGGACTTAAAGGTGAGTACCCTGGGTGAAGACTTGGCAGTGTTAGTCATAAATGGTGAGAATTTTCATAATAGGCAATAGTAAAGTACAGACGTTCTACCTAACTATTCATACTGGGTGTTAGGGTTACATCCTAGTAGGCGCTCTCAGTAGGATGATCCTACTGAGAGCGCCTAGGGCATAGCCGTACAAGACTCTCAGGAAGACAATTAATTCCGAAATCCTAACGATTCAGCTACGGGGTGAGATAAAAGGCCTACGGTATTGTTCCGATACCCCCGTGAGGACACTAACTCACGCGGCAAGGACAACCCTAAGGAGTAACCACCGTGTTAGGTGCGCACGCCTGTCCCGCTTTCCCCGGGGCGGGATCCGTTCACGCTACAGAACTCAAAACCTCCACACCCTGCAGCTCAGACAGTTTTAGCCAGTCATCGAGATACCATCATCTATATTTATGAACTGACTTCATATGGGTGGCTGTGTGATAGGAAATGTGTTATCAGATCACTTCAAATAGAGGTCCCAAAGCTCTTAATAGGGAAGTGTTAGGGTCAAAAATCTAAATGACTAATTATATGTGTGCTTACAAAGTCTGGTGTCGTCACGTGAACGTATGGCCTGCGTCCTCTGCTGAATGTGTGTGTGTGAACTTACTCTGACATCAAGTTCTACAGCTGCTGAGAAAGAGGGTTTTCTCAGCATGATTGAAATGATAAGGACTGTAGACGTGTTAAGATAGCCGCAGAGCTGTTATGAGAAAGTGACCTTTGTGCCAGAACAGATACTCAAGTGAAGTGCAGACACTCTTCTGAGACTACAAGGTGTGGACGCCATTTTGTGTGTGTCCCCTTCTGTGACGAAGACCTCATCGTAAACCAATCCTGTGCCAGCCTATTGCATGTTGTTTACTCAGTATGAATATCAGAAGCTCAGAGTCAGAACTCCGAGCGGCCTTGATGTACATTCAGTATGTGAATCAACTCTGTCTCCTTCTTGCAAGAATAAATGTCCTGTGATTAATGATTTTCCATCGGTCTCGAGTGAATTTTTCCAACAGGAAGTATTCTGAAAGACAGCACTGTTCACACATTAACATTGTACTACAAGATTATATTTACTTTTTAAATGTTTGTGTCATTTAGTTTTTTCTTTAACAAGGCGTTTAACCTCATTTACTGAGCTCTTGTTTCTTACATTTTTTTGCATTTTCTTACATTGCACCGTAATAAAAACCATGTACGACTTCTAAAATTACCTATTAATCTCAGTTGCATTTATTGGTCCAACATTTCACATTGTGTGTAAACACCACCTGAAAATCACACAACTTAATCACAAACATTACATAAATGAATTATACATAGTAATTCCCACTGGAAAACGGTGTTTTGAGAACTTAATGGTCTTCTGATATAAATTTATAAAGCTTAATTCAAAATAGAAAGGGCAGTTCCTGAGACTCAAGTCACTAGTGTAGTCAAAGATCTGGTGCTATAACTCACTTAAAAAAAGAATATGAGTACAAATGTTTAAACATTTTTTTGTCAGAATTTTGCCAAAAACAGATCTTTGGGCTTCAGTCTGAAAACATTAGCAGCCTAGACGTTGTATTGTTAAACGTCTCAAAAGGCACCACAAGGCCGTGTTGATTGTGTTTTAGTACAATGCCAGGTCTTGTGAGTGAATGGAGGTAGTGACATTAGCTTCTGTATATGAGGAGTTTGACAACGTCAAAGAAATCTAACCTTCATGTTGAGACAAACCTCCCTCCTACCACCAGCCTCTCTCACCAGTGTTATTAGTGGGAAGTCTTTTCACAGAGTTGTTGCATTGTAGATTATTAGCTTTTTTTCTCTGACATTTTTATTCCAAACAGATTTATCTTCATAAAAGAGAAACACGGGAGTCACTGGTTGTGTTTTCACAAACGGAGAAAGTTAACTACTGGCCTGGCTATTGGTCTTTTTGAGGCGTAGTTTTTTATTCATCAATAAATCATCTTTGACTGAGCAGCGAGTACTAGAACTCTCTTATACCTGCATTTCATGGATGAAACCCAAACTGTGGTGATAGAACTAAGTTCTCCGTGTGTGTAAACCCAGCCAGTGACTCCTGAGTGCACCCTAACGATCTGAATCCTGAGTCATCAGTGACTACCGCCCTGTTTCTGCTTGAACTTCCTGTCCGTAGCGTTTTAATTGTGCACTCGGTCCTCCAGTGCCTTCAGCTCAGCCTCCACCTGAGCTGGCAGATCAGCTCCAACCTGCTGGGTGAAGTAGGCTCTCAACTCCTTCGTCTCCTTCTGCCAGAAAGCCTTGGGCACGTCGAACAGGGCGCCCATATCCACGTTGCCGCTCAGACCTTTAGTGTCGATGGCGCCATCTTCTGGCAGCCAGCCGATGATGCTCCTCTTGGCCGCCTCGTCCTCCCTCTCCCGGCTGCAGCGCTTGAAGATCCACTCCAGTGCGCGGGCGTTCTCGCCGAAGCCGGGCCAGAGGAAGGCGCCGGTCGCCGGGTCCTTTCTGAACCAGTTGACGTGGAAGATCTTGGGCAGGTGTGTGGGGGCCTTACGGTTCTGCATGCTCAGCCAGTGAGCGAGGTAGTCGCCAAAGTTGTAACCGAAGAACGGTCGCATGGCGAAGGGGTCGTGCATGATCTCCTTGCCTGGAGGATAAAGAATTGGCTTCAGTAACAGCACTGGTAACGCCCTATTACCCTAAAACACCTCATCAACAGGAAAACTATTTTACAGGGATTTAGACCACATGGAGATCAGGTGCGCTTTAGTACCTTTATGCTCAGCAGCTGCCGTGGCTTCAGACCTCATGGAGGCTCCAACAAAGACTCCGTGTTGCCAATTGAAGGACTCGTACACCAGAGGGACTCCTACAACGTCAACATTTTATCACGTTTAATGCACTGCTGCTCGTGTGTTGCTCGACTTCTCACGTTGACGTGCAACACAAACTGTAGCTGTAACGACTCAAACATGTAATGTGTTAAAAGAAGACGACAACACGAGGACCCCGTGTCATTGTGCATGATGTTTCTGGGCTTCCTTTTCTGGTTGCAATGCAAGTTAGACTCATTTAGCTCACTTCCCTCTGTGACAGTCACACCACAGAAGACTAACGACTAAATGCTTCGAGAGGTAAAACATACATGAAAATGCTAATAATATTCAAATAAAGTCTGCGAGTGTTGAGAGAAAAACTCTGGATGCTCAACGAGAGCAGCACCAACCTTCCGGCCTCCTGCCACCGAAGATGATGGCGTCGATGGGAACGCCCTCCTCGCTCTCCCACTGGGGGTCAATGATGGGACACTGAGCCGCCGGGGCACAGAAGCGGGAATTGGGGTGGGCACACAGGGTCGAGCTTCCTTTGATTTACAAACAGGAAACAATAGTTTAGTCTACCTTCAACGTCACAGTAATCTTTAAAAAAATAAGGATTTTAATCTACATCTGAATGTGGTTCATACTGCGTCTGATCCACAGGTCTCTCCATTTCTATAGATGGCATTGCTTTAACATACCACTAGATGGCTCTGTTTACCCTATGGCTGTTCAGTTGACTCTTTACATATTAGTTTGATTTATCCAGAGAGTAATTATATACAAGTTGTATATGAGCTTTGCTTGCTCTGTTTGGGGCTTAACAACAATTATAACTGATGTCTTAGTTGGCAAAGAAACGAACACATGAGTCAAGCTCAAATGAAATCAGTCAAACTGCTGAGTATTCAATGAGGTTCACAAGAAGCAAAGTGGTAAAACCAAACCATCTTCTCCCAGTGTTACCTTGCTGCCAGGCTTTTCCGTGCCAGTCTGTGAGCGTGACCCCGCCTGCGGGGGGGTCGAGGCCCTCCCACCACACTCCTCCGTCGCTGGTCTCGCCAACGTTGGTGAACACGGTGTTTTTGCCGATGGTGGCCATGGCGTAGGGGTTGGTCTTGTCCGAGGTGCCGGGTGCCACGCCGAAGAAACCGTTCTCCGGGTTGATGGCTCTCAGTTTCCCTGCAGAGACGCACACACACGGGTACGGTGAGGATTCAGAGACCTATGCGAGTGATTCAATGTGCGTGGGACATCCTCCTCCTCCTCCTCCTCCTCCCCCTCTCACCTTGGCCGTCGAACTTCATCCACGCGATGTCGTCGCCCACACACTCAACCTTCCAGCCTGGCAGAGATGGTTTCATCATGGCCAAGTTGGTTTTACCACAGGCGCTGGGGAAGGCCGCCGCGACGTAACGCTTCACTCCCTGAGGGTTGGTGATACCCAGAATCTGAGACGGGGAAGGGGGAAGAAAGAAAGAGGAGAAAGAATAATTTTTACCCAACTTTTCATGAATACTCATCACTCTGTGGCATCATGGCCAAACACTTTAGAATGAACGTCCATAATCTACAGTCGTCTAAAATATAAACAGGTAAGCGCTGAAATATTGTTTTCTGTTACTGTAGGAATCCTTCCTTTGCTACAGCAGAATTTATGATTACATTTTGTCCTCGTACATTTGCATATAATTTGATTGATCAATCAAAAACATGTTTTTTTTTATTTTTTAAAACTGCGTTCATAAAGCTGACTGACACGTTACAGCATGAATCTTGATTCCTAACATAAATTAGAGCATCACACTTTTATTACAGAAACAAACGAGCATCTTTTTAAGTCCTCTACTCTGGAGATTTATGTGCGAGGCATGAGGCGCAGGCTTTAGGCAGCAATGTATCACACGCACCAGCATGTGTTCGGCCAGCCAGCCTTCATCCTTGGCGATGCGCGAGGCGATGCGGAGGGCGAAGCACTTCTTCCCCAGGAGAGAGTTCCCTCCATAGCCACTGCCGAAGGACATGATCTGCCTGGAGTCTGGCAGGTGAGATATCAGCACCTTCTCCGGGTTACAGGGCCACGAGTTGACCAGAGGGGCTGGCAAGAGGGGAAAATACCAGAGTGGGGGAATTTGTAAGATCCTGTAAGTTTTAAGCAATAAGAAGCACTTAAAAAGGACTCGTTTCATGCTCTTAGAATGTGTACCTTTGAGAGGTAAAGGTCGTCCCAGAGAGTGCTGACAGCGGACAAACTCCGCCCCTTCAGACAGTTTCTTCAGCACAGGTGTGCCCATACGAGTCATGATCCCCATACTGGCCACAACGTATGGCGAGTCGGTCACCTTCAAGCAGAACACAACGTTTCATCACCCTGATCCCCAACCTGCAACATTCAGTAAATAATAAAACCAGAAAGTGCTACAGCAATATCTTAGAATATACTGCGGAACAAATTACTATAATAAATCACGGCAATTTATAGCAACAGAGCAAATTATTTTTATAGCTACAACATTGCAGGCTTATTGCTTTATTACATGCCGCCCCCCCCCCCCGTCGAGTATAAAGTGTGGAGCACAGTCAGTACCTGGACACCATATTTAGACAGAGCCGAGCCTACAGGACCCATACTGAAGGGAATCACATACATGGTCCGACCTGCAGAGGGGACACAAAGGAGCGTGAACAACACATTAGCTCAGTTTATTTTTCCACTACAGGCAGCACTGTATCGATATCGACAAATGTTGATACGGTGGTTAAATTAGGGCAGAGATATTCAGAACCTTTTCTTCAGCAGCACCCTGTGGAGTTTATGACCACTAGTAGCATTACGGAACAATGTTTTCAACGAGCGGGTCCCCGTTTTGTTTGTAACACGCACCAAGACACGGTGAACATGGGGGTCCTTGTATGAACCAATCTTCACACAAGCTTTCTCAGCTGTGTTCTTCATTAAGTGTCTTAGTTGTCTTTCTTAATGGCTATCTCGTCTGTTTGTTTACTAAAGACCGGGCATCAAGGGTTGATTGTAAATCTCTTGTGTTCACGTCAGTATATACACGTAGGCTGATGTGCAACCATGACGTCTTCCGATTAGGATAAGATGACCCTTGACCGAACGAATTATCAAAGAAACGGCTCCAAACGATGTTCCAGACTTTATGCAAATCATACCCTTTCAACGCACTTGTGGGTTTTCCTCAGTATATATATATATATATATATATATATACATACACGTCAGAGACTCAGAGACAGACCTTTGAGCAGCAACTTGAAGCATGACCTGTTCGTGTTTCAATCCTGTCTCCTTCTTGCAAGAATAAATGTCCCGTTTAATGATTTTTACATCGGTGTCGAGTACATTTATCTAACAAAGAACAAATTCATAAACTAAAGTTTTACTGGTGGGATTTTCCAGCATGAAGCGTTGCCAAATTGTTGACATTATGCTTGCTCTGGCTAATGTTCGACACTCCGCTAGCACTTGCTCCAGAAGCGAGATGGCTCACGCGTTAGCTACTTCCACCATCGATTTCGGACGCAGCGATCGTTCTTTCCGGAGCTAACGGATAAGCAGCGTGGCCTCTTTCTCACCTCTGTCGAGAGATGCACAGGCTTGATGTACGGATCGGGCAGCGAGTGACTCGTGAGCTGATAAAGGAACCGATCAAGCATTTTAGGCTGTTTCCGACAAAACTTTGAAAGTTTTAAAGGGAAGTTGAAAAACGCACACCTTATGGCAACAAGGGACAAAACATGTTGTTTCCATGCACCACTGTACCTGTCATGCAGCCCGGGAAACGCTCCTTTCTGGCTGTCTGCCAGTCAGACTCGCTCATCCAGCTGCCCAGCTGGCTCTTTGCCCCTCCGGCAGGGATGGGGATGGTGTCCCTCTGGCTCTTGGTCACAATCACAGTCTTGCTTTCCACCCGAGCCACGTCCTTTGGGTCTGTGCGTGCCAACCAACTGCAAAAACAGAGGCGGAAATCAAAGCACGATGCAAAAGAACGTAAATGCACACCACCAATAACGCATGTAATTTGGGACACAGGATTTTAAAAGCCCTTACCAGTTCTCGTATTTGGGCAGCTTCTTGACCATCCCCTCGTTCTCCAGACCGGCCAGGATGTTGGCCGCTTCCTCCGGCGTCCCCGTCACCACATGCACACCGGTGGGCTTACACTCATCCATCGCTCTCTTCACAAACTCGGCCACCGCCGGGGGCAGCGAGGCGATGGAGGCCAGAGACCGAACCCCGACACTCGCCCCGACGCCGCCACGTCTGAAAGAGATCGGGCATTAAGGTAATCCGTTACTTCTTTTTTGGGCCCTTTACTTGTGACCAAGGGACATTCCAACCATGCCGATGGAGCGTACAGTTTAATCCTATACATAAAATATATATCATGCCATGTTTTGAGATGATGAGAACATGAACAGCAGCACTTGATGGACTTGCCATGTGTAGGACATTGGTGTCAACGGCTCTCTGGCTCAAGTGAAGACACTCGGTTTAGCGGGTTAAGACAAGTTCCGTCTCTTACGAGGTTAATTTCGCTGCAGATATAATTTTGTCTGCCTCATCTTTGAGATTGCTCTGGTCTTTATTCACTGCCGTTCGATTTCTTTTTTTTTTTTTTTACTTACAGACCTCTTTTTGGAAGAGCCTGAGGTAGCACGAACACTTTTAACACAAGTTTAAACAACGCCCGAACTGGAGTTGTGTTCTTTTCATGCGACAGCCGTGATAGCAAGATACCCTTTGGTGCAGTTACTAGTGCAACCTGAGAGCCTCAAACAGACTTCTCCACATAAAGAGGGGGGCATGCGGGGGGGGGGGGCCCGGGGCCTATTGTTTGAGATTAGCATGATATTCACTAACACCAGCCACTGAGAGGGCAGTGGATATGCAAGCTGTTAAAAAAACAACACAAGCCTGCGTGTGTGCGCGTTTCCTGTATGTCCATATTAGAAAACAAAGCGCACACACACACATCCATTGTCTGTCTGTGGACAATGTGGATGACCCCGGGCGACCTCTTTAAAAATGTGAAAAATACAAAAAAATCGTAACCCTGTATCCTCAAATGAGAAGCCCTGCAAATAAGGATTTGAGCCAAAACTATTTTCACCCATAAACAGTCCCACATCAATGGCTTACTCTACTGGGAATACAAATCACACTCTTCTACTTTGTTGTTTCACAGACAATGGGGTCGTCCCGTCAAGTGCAGGCACGCGGCTCCCAATTGGCTGCACTGAGCGGTCCATTATGCTCACACGTCGACTTGTGCATGCAGACACACAAGTAAATCTGGTTGGAGCGCACAAAAGGGGCACGGGCAGCAGGAACACAGAGACAATAACACGTAGCTCTGACAGGGCAAAGAGCGGAGAGCCGTCTAATGCAACCGCAGGGTTCAAACTCCTTAACAAGTGACCTGTACCGATGCGGGAGCAATTAATCATGAACAGACTCCAGTTTGTGTTGAACACACTTTTAGCATGCAGTTTAAGGTCAGTTTTCAGACTGAAGATGGTATCCTCTTCCTGTTCGCCCACCAAAGTTCAGGTGCCAGACAATCAGAATCAAACAAACTATGAAGTTCAAACAAAATCTGCATTTTAATTTTAATTTCACAGTTATTATTCTCCTTAAAAGACGCTAGAATTGAGGATCAGTCAAAGATAGGAAAGTAAAGTACTGTGCCCTTTGTTGAAAAGAGGAAATTAGAAACATGGCTGATGTGTGGCAGACAACTGCCAGTTTTCAGAGGATCTTTAGACTTCTTGACCACGATCTGAACAGAAGAATGATTCGCTGAAGGGGATCTAAAAAGAACATTAGTGTTACTGTTCATTCATCTCAGCAGCCTTGATCGGCAAAAAAATAAAAAGGCACTTTGTCAGTCCCATCTGTGAAAACGGATGAATCCGTCTCCTTTAAAACAGCGCCACAGGACGTCTCTTCCCCCCAAATCAATTAACTAGGCCTCCAATAATCCCCTCTGTGGTGCCACCAATTACTGTAACCATTTGGTTGGAGCTGAATATTAACATGTTAACTTTTCAACTTTTGTTTTATTATTCATTCTTTGCTGAAGCACGGCCGACACAAGACAAAAAGGTCAAATGCAGCGGGACGGGATTAGCAACTTTGTTGAGATGTTTTTTTAGACTCTGATGACTTGTGCTCCTGGTTCATCCCCACCAACACATTCATCCTCCTCTCAAGATTGTCTCTCCCCGTTCCTCACCCCATCCCCCATATCTGATGAGAACAAGCAGGCCTGCGTTTTATAGATGTAACATAGATCCATCCTTCATACTTAGATCTGGTATCCATTTTTTTTTTTTTTTTTTTTGGCCGTCTCTAGCTTCCAGCTGGGCAACTCTTCCTTCAAACACACCTCCAAATCCACAGGCCAATCCTCACTCAACACAACCCGACACGCCTACACTCCCTCCCGGTCAACAGCCCCCTTTTCTTTAGGGCAGAGTCTGCAGAAGATCCAGAGAAGAGCCCAGAGTACCACTTAAAGCATGCACGCGTGCGCAATACTTCACACATGGTACAGCGAGTACCCGGTGAAAAAAAGAAAAGAACACACACACACACACACACACACACACACACACACACACACACACACACACACACACACACACACACACACACACACACACACACACACACACACACACACACACACACACACACACACACACACACACAGAACATACTCCAGGACATTCAGGCAAATAAGAGGAGTGACGACTATAAATATTGACATGCACTAACACGGGGTCAGTGTCTCGCTCACATGCATCTTCTTTAGTGACACAATAACTGCAACCACACGATGCCATGGGGGGCTCACTTTGACTCCAGAGTCCCTGGGTGTCATCACAAAGCCTGAGGGTGGGGGGGTGAAGAGAAGGAATGCAGAAAGACAGACTTTTTTTTTCAAAATCAAATACAACTGTGGAGTAACGTTATGTGTAGTTAAGCTACAAGTCCTTGCTCAGTGTCATCCGGCCTGAGGTTTGTGTCCGAGATCAAGTTGGACAAGTTTCAGACAGCAAACAGCAAATTAAGATTTAAGGATCCTGGAGTAGTGCCCCAGGTCTCACCTTATTGGAAAAGTAGCTATAAACTTGTATTGTTATTCATTGTGTTACCAAATGGTTCAAATGGAGGTACTTTTTAGTTATATGCCTGAAATTAAAGTGCATTTACATCGCAGATTTAGCCGTTTTGTGCATTCTGAACGACTCTGAAGCAACGATACTCTCTAAGCATGAGCTCAAGTACAATGAAATATATTGTTCACGAAGCTAAAACATTTAAAATCCATTTTTTTAAAGTCACAATTACTCACCTTCGTATTACTCCCAGCAACAGGAACGACATTTTCGGTGTGAAAATAATACTAACTTATAAAAAATTAAAGTGCAAAAAGGCACATTTAGGTTAGCAGCAGAGGGAACAGCAGCAGTGGTGGTTAGAGCTGGTCTCTGCTCATATCTGAGCTCTGAGGGGACCTTGCACTTTGTTCAACGTGGACATTCACACGGACAGACCTTGATGTAACCAGCGGACTGACTAGATGTCGTCCTGCTGCACGAACACTACTGATAACTTCCCGGAGTGTCCGCGAACGCCTCACTGCTTTCAAACGTGGAGAGCCGAAATATGTGCTCTGCTCAACTTTGAGGAGGCGGAGGCGCGCCTGCGTTCAAATTTGAAAATGTAGTTTACTTCTTCGGAGGTTTTGTCCATATAGTTGTAGTTATGCCTCCTGCAAACCACGGACCTATCGACCGGTTGCCCCTCCCGACTGACACGAGTCTCCAGAGCCAGCAGCACACACACACGCACGTACGCACACACACCACCGCTAAAAAACACTAGCGTAGAGGCACATCCCGGAAATACGAGACACTGTGCGGAAATAGATCTCACTCGTACACTGACGCAACCCAATGAACATATTACTGCAACATGATAAGTTAACCCGTTTTGTTGTATTGGGCAACATTTTCACTTATAAGTTAATGTTGTTCTGGTTTTGTCATGTTGCCTTATATTTGTGCATGGTCTAGACCTGCAGTCCATTCGGGGCCGGGCCTGGGATTTTGGGGACCCTAAACAATATTTAGTTTGTGCCCCCCCCACCCATCCTTGTTGTGTTTGAGCACACACGCTTTGTATGTTTATTTGTGGATGGACATAGCATCTTAACCTGCATATGATATACCATATTGATCAGGATCGTGTTACGGTAACATACACATTTCTCCCCGGGGATCAATAAAGTATTCTGATTCAGATTTTCAGTGTATTTTTAAGTTGTTCCAAGCCATTTATATGGTGGGCCTACTTATGTCTCCGTTAATCTATTAATCTGCTGATTAGTTTTTTGATTCACCGATTAATGATTCATCGATTAGAAAAATGTCCCATACAATATCCCAGAGCTCAAGTTGCTTGTTTACTTGACTGTTTGAAAAACAGTAAGAACCCTGAAGATGTACACTTTATTATATCAACGAAGACAAAGAAAAGCAGCAAAACCTCACATTTGAGAAGCTTGAAGAAGTGATCATAAAATACTGTAGTTTCCAGTTGATTTTCTGTCAAACGATTAATCAACTAATAGTTTCAGCTCTAATAGCAAAAGACATTTTTAAAGAATCAACCATAAAAGAGACACAGAACAGAGCTGAATGTCTTATCTTCCTTCACACCAAAAGAAACATGCACTTTTTGACATCATGTTACACAACG
Source organism: Leptoclinus maculatus (assembly GCA_032191485.1). Taxonomy (NCBI): domain Eukaryota; kingdom Metazoa; phylum Chordata; class Actinopteri; order Perciformes; family Stichaeidae; genus Leptoclinus; species Leptoclinus maculatus. The sequence continues at coordinate 12,143,957 of JAVDOI010000013.1, forward strand.
TTTCAGTTCTGGAGCTCAAATTTCAAGCAGTTCTCTTTTGCTCTCTTTGGAGAAGGCTGTGAAGAAGCCCACTGAGGTTTCAGTTAATCCTAATTATTAATTTTACAACTTTGATAAGCCTGGGTGAAACAATTCTGACCTCCAGACATGAGCCCCCAGGAGGGATACTCTTTAAATTAACAGTACATGGCGTCTGGTTTTTCAAATGGTGAGTTTCCTGTCCATGTTTCTCTCTCTGGGCACTGGGGGAGGGCTGTGAGCAAGAGGGAGGTGAAGGGGTGGGTGCTGGACAGAGGAATATACCATAGATACGAGATAAAGAGAGAAACCTTAGCCCTTGTATCTCATGTTCTCTGATAGGGCCTGCAGAGTCAGCATCCAACCACAGAGACTCCCAAAGCTCATGGAGAACACACACACACACACACACACACACTCATTCACAATGAATGAATGCCTACGAGCTATACAGCCACAACGGCAGTCCACGGTTATGAAAGGGAGCATTCAAAAATGCAGCAACTGGCAAAAACTACAAGAAGCCATTAAAAGCTGTGACATGCTTTAATCATTTAACCATGTGGCATTAATGAGACCCTTATTTGATTTGAGTGTGCACAGGTGGGACTTCGGACTTTAGAAATCGTATTTGTCCGTTGAAAGTCAGCCTAGCTGATCTCACTTCTGTAGATATTTGAGGTTAAGTCTCATCCTATTAAAACGTTTCACTCTGGTTTTAAAGGCCAACAATCAAAATAACACACAGACAGAAAGAAAGAACTTCATGCAAATGTGACAGAATAAATAAATATTATGATATAAATTGGGTAATGTTTTGATGATATTCTCATCAGCCTCAAAGTTCAATCTGGTGTTAAGCTTAAAAAAAAAAAAGAATCAATATTTCCCAGTCAATGATCTACTGATTAATCAAGCAACGTGATAATAACTCATGTTCAAGCCTCAGTGAAGTGAAATGATTTGGATTTCTCTTTTTTGACTGATTTGCATAGAAACTGATCCGACCAGGGAATAAAGTAGAGTCTTAACTGCTATATAGCATCCAATGCTGACTGTGACCATGTGTCCTTGAATTTAGGTTTCTTTCAGAATATTTTTTGACATTTTCCCATCAGCTATTTCCAAAGGTCATATTGGCTTTAGTTGCAATCAGAGAGATGTGCAATGCAAGCTGTTTTTTACAAGCTGGACTGTGGCTTGCTGCAACTTTAGATCTTAATATATTTAATATTCAGAAAGATGAAATTGCAGCAGATAAACATTTACATTATATAGGGCATTCATTTAGCAGCCGGTTTTGATTGCACAAAATACAAAGTACATTACTCCCTTGAGAGGTATTTGCATATTGACATAATTTATGTTTCAGTACAAGGGAGCTATTGAGTCACAACGTTAATATGGCGATATTGTAACTGTGGAGGGAGCTGTTGAAGTCTGTACAAAAGTGTATTAATAAATACACAGAAGATAAAGTTCTCCCCTTCTACCTCCTCCCATCTCTCCCGGCCCACTTTAGTTCAGATACATGACCTTTGTCCCCGGTATTTCTCAACAGCCTCCCTGAACGGAACAACACACTGCGCTGAGTTTAAATCACTCACTCAATCAAATCACAGAGTCAATAACTAATGGTGCTGGCACCGCAAACAAGTGTGCCCTTTGCCCTTTGGATCCAACTTCTATATACGTGCCTGATGGGTGATGTATTAATTGTGTGTCACTGTGTGGTACTGCACACTACAGATGTTCAGCCGGATATTAAAAAGATTTATGCAGAGGTCTATAAAAAGGAAACCATCAAGTCATCACCTACTTATCGGTCAAGTGATTAAATCTGTGTGGCGTCTATTCATCTCCTGACGTGATGGATTTACCTGTTACAGTCTGAATCTGGTTTAACATGGAGTATGTTGGCATAATGATGGCATGTAACGGTGCAGATGACTTTGGTACTGTTTGTGTTTACGATGGGAGGCTCTGTCGTCCTTTCTGCCCACTCAGGGATCCTGTATTTGTTTTAGGCTTTTAACCTGACTGGGTCATCCCACTGCTCCTGATGAAAGAGCACATGAACAACAGCAGATCTCTGGAATACTGGTCGCAATAGCAGACACACTTTGGCCTCAGGTTTATACTGATCAGTACCGAGATAAAGTGGTGCTTTCCAGCTATTGGGATGGTTTGATTGCAAAGACCATGGATATTTGTCTTTATATTGATATTGTGTATCTTTTTGAATTACATCCATTTTTAATACAGTTGAAGATTTCTTTATATATTTTACAGAGGAATCTTCGTGTCATTGAGACTAATGGTTCATATACCCTTTTATATTAGCATGTGATTTAGATTTTTGACATGACCTCACAGGTTTACTCTGATGCTGTTAATCATAATCTTTTTGTCTGTAGTTTGCCACAGAGCACTCACATTTACTCCACATAGAACAGTAGCACCATCTAGTGGACACAGTCAGAATCAGAATCAGCTTTATTGGCCATGTATGCGCGCGCATATGGAATTTGACTCCGGTTACACATTGCTCTCATCGTACATACATACATAGAATATACAATAAACAAGAGAAATATAAAAACAAGGACATTAAAGACAACAAAGTAGAACAGAGAAAGTATGTACTATGATGATGGATGACGCACACTACTCAAGCGAAGACGTGTCAGCATGCATTGATTATTCATTTAAAATGTTTCCACATAATGTATTGCAGTTGATGCAAATTTTTTCTTCACGGTATTTATATTACAGCTTTATATATATTCATTTTAATGTGTTATTATTTATTATTTAAAAAAAGAGAATATTTTAATTTCACGTCTTCATTGCCACTCCCATTCCTTATGGGAAAGGCGGAAGCTTCCTTAAAAAACTAAAAGTCCCACAATGCAACAGGATCACTCGATATTGAAGAGGGGGGAAAGTACGGAACTGACCAACCGTACTTTCATTTTCGCTTTTTATGCTGAGTAACTGTGAGTATTGTCCCGTGTCGTGCACGGCATCGAATTACACACATTTAAGAGCTTTGTTATTCTTTATCACGGAGTAGATAGAGTTTAAACGCTTCAACAAACTATATCAAGTAACGTTTCATCAACAGAGACGACATGGCTTCTCTGGAACTTCGTCCCGACTCGAAGAAACAGGTGAGCAAAAACACGTCTGCTAGCACGATTTAAAAGTGCTGTGTGTAACGTTACCGACGTTTTAAACCCACTTTCCCTTCAAACATGGCGGGTCAGTGACGCTGACAGGTGAGACGGAACGTGTTTGCTCTGATAGCTAGACAGACAGCAGGGGGTCACGCGACGTGAGCAGGTGGGGTTAGTTATCGGGTAATTAACGGTCTGTTAACACGTGTGAACAGCTGTTCCTGTGAGTATCCTTAATGTAGCGACGGTGTCAGTGCATAGAGGAACGTGATCAGGATTAAATCACGTGATCTCTTCATTGCAGGTGGATGACTTCTGCCAAAAATTCACCAAGGAGGTAATTTATCTAATATTCACAAATCTCTCCCAACCGTCCCATGTATTTATCTTCCTCATATTATTATTAAATGTTTTTTTTTCGCACAACAGGCGGAAGACTTGATATCGAAATCTTTCCCTCAGAAGATTGAGGAGCTGCAGATTCTGTTGAAGGTATGTGACTATTAGCCATACTGGAGACTTCCTGTTGTTTTCCTTAGCAATACAAGTTTTTTACAATGATGTTTTGAGACCAAATTCCTTCCCAATATTGATTGTTTTGAGAGTATGTCAGTCCCTGGAAAAAATGCAGCAGGACATTTGTGTTTTCTGTCAGACATCTTTCAGCTGTGACAACCTGGCGTCCCTGAAGGCTCCGCTGGACATCCCGATACCTGACCCAGTGAAAGAGGAGGCCAAACGCAAGAAGAAAGAGGAGGTACGTCCAAACAAACAAACAAAACAAACATTCAACTTGAATGGAGGGAGCATGCTGGTTGGAGGAAGCCCAAATACATCCAAGCATTTGCGTGTTAAGAAATCTCTGTTAGACTACAGTGATTGTCACTACGTTGAATTGTGCCTTTATCTGCAATTTGTTAAGCGGTAAACACTAAATTTAGAACACTTCAGAGGTTAAACGGAAAGTAAACACCGGTGCCATATTATATAAATGTCATTGGCTTCACAATAAGGAGTCTTTAGGTAAGTATTTTATTTTCTTAACCAGGAGCGTGATGGTATCCTGCAGGTGCTCTGTGCAGCTCAGAACCATCATTGACTTAAAGATAAAAGCAGAAAAGTCACTCAAGCGTAAGATATTTTTTCACCCTTAACAGTATCCCACATTTATACTGATCCCCCCCCCCCCTTTATTGTAGCAGTTGCTGTCATTTTTGCACACATTGATTTAGAGCAGGAAAAAGAACAACGCTGCCAATGTCAATAGTTTTATGTGGAGGGAAAAAAGGGGGTTGAAAGAATATTTGCGATCATACGGCAGCTCAGGGGAACACACTTGAGGCTGTTGGAGTGTGTTCAGAAGGAACGGGGACCGCTGCAACTAGGTTACATTTCTTCTACAAAGAAAAAAAAAATCCAGCGTTTGACATCTTCATTTAGCCACAGAGAGAGAAAAAAAAAAAGCACGTGGGAGAGCTGTCTAAGAGATTAATAGGCAGCGAAAACTCTCTGACCTGCTGCCTTCTGTTCCTCTGTTGCAGAAGGAGGGGAAGAAAGACAAGGACGACGATAAAGAGGATAAAGAGGATGAAGATTCAGGTAGAGACGATGAAGACGACGAGTGATTGATGAACATACTGCAGTGGTTGTCGAGCTCTCAACAACACAGTCACTAATAAACAAGAATATTCCTGTTTTTTATTCCTCTTTGAATGCAGTTCTCTGTATTTGTGATGAGGTGAAGGTGTGCGGCTGACCAGAATGTTCTGATATTGTGACTGAAAGTGAAACAATGTCTCCGGGTGTTGTTTTTCTTTGGTCCACCAGGGCCTCCCTGTGGTCCCATCTGCACCAACGAGCGGGTGGAGAGTCTACTGCAGGAGGTGAAGCCTCAGATCCAGGCGCTGAAGGAGAAGCTCAACATGGTCAGTCGGTCTCTCATTTTATCTAAATGTGGTCGCTACCCTTTTACTCATCTAGTGCACATCATGTGTGAGGAATGTGCTTCTGTGTAACATAGTTGTGATAATAACAGGAATAACTGTGAACACTTTGACAAACTCTCATATCACACACCAGATATTGATAAATTCAGATTTCCTCGGCAGGTGACAATGTGGGTGCAACTCCAAATCCCTAAAATTGAAGACGGTAACAACTTTGGAGTGGCTGTCCAGGTTAGTAGCCGGTGAATGATTCTCTTTAACAATGTTGTTGTTGTGTGAAGTGTATTGTTCGGTTTAATATCTTTGATCGTCCGACAGGAGAAAGTGTTCGAGCTGCTGACCAACACACGCACCAAGCTTGAGGGGTTCCAAACTCAGATTTCAAAGTAAGAGCCCACACCAACGCTGCCCCCTTGTGATAGATTTGTTTAGTTTGAAAGGTAAACACAATACGCTGTCACAGCAACGCGTCCATACGCACACAGCTGTTGTCAGTTGGCTGGTTGTAGCTCTGTTCAGTTTGCAGTTGGTTACAGTCATGGTAGTAATTTGCAGAGATCATCAAACACCAGAAGCATCATATGTGTGTGTTAGTTGTTGAGCCCAAATAGCTGCAACACGATAAATTAATGACGAGTAACTTTCCTTCCGTGTGTGTGTGTGTGTGTGTGTGTGTTAGATATTACAGTGAGAGAGGTGATGCTGTGGCCAAAGCCTCCAAACAATCCCACGTGGTCAGTACCTCATGTTGTGAATGCGGTCAGACTGCTGCATTGTAACACGTGTGTGTGTTTCTGTGTGTTAAATGGTCACACACTCAGTGATGAGTGGTCATTGTGTGCCACCTGCACACTGTATGCTTAATTTGTGTGTAAAATAATGAGTTATTATGATGGTGTTCTGTTTTGCGTAAATTGGGTACATGCCAGATGTGCCGTGTGCGTACGGTATGCTTCTGCATATCAACTGTGTGCTTTCTGCTGCAGGGAGACTACAGGCAGCTGGTTCATGAGCTGGACCAGTATCAGTACTGTGAGCTCCGCCTTGTGATCTTGGACATCTGCAACACATATGTAAGACACCTACGCCCTGTTGTTTATCGACTTTTAAAACCCTTGTATTTCACGTGTTTGTGTAGAAATATCGGAAAACGGTTCAAAATCAGATGCATAAAAACGGATCATGACAATTTGAGTGCATTGCCTGGATATTGTAAATCTAATGTCTCAAACCTAATTCACCATCTGTTGCAATCATGCGCTGCACTTTGGATACAACTATCCACACATCTGTAAAATATTCCAGTCGTGTCCCAGCAGCAGGGATGGTGCCTAAATGGAATCCATTCCTTCTTAATAGGAGGGTAATTAAACTAATTGCTGTGCTTGTGTTGAATTGATTAGCGCTCCATCTCCCATCCATTAATCACTGTTGTCTCCTTCCTCTGGCTATTGTCTCCCTGTGTTTGATGCTGTTAATGAACACGGTGGTACAGGTGATGATGAAAGGAGCTGTTCCCCCACAATAACGGCTCTGGATCTGGGCATCTCTATCTCTCTCTCTCTTATTACTGCCTCTGACCTTTATGTCTCTCTCACATGCTGTCGATCTTCCTTTTTAAACCTTTCTCGCACTACTTTTCCACTGATGTATCTCTCGCTCTCTCTCTCTGTCTGCAGGCTGTGCTGTTTGACGTCATTACCAAGAACTTTGACAAGATCAAGAAGCCCAGAGGAGACGGAAAGGCTCTCATCTATTGAGACTCCAGCAGGCTCACAAGATACAACTGTTGTAGTGTAACACTCAAGTAACAAAACACCCGCTCTGACATGCGTGCATTCATTTTGGTTCAAATTACTCAATAAAGCAACATCATTCTGATACTTCTGTCTGCTTTCTTTTGTCCCGATGGGAATTCAGAATCTGGTTTAGACCAATATTGGCCTACAATGAATGTATTCATTATATTCATATGACGCCAGAGGTATGTAGTGGTATGTTTTTTTTTTTGACAGGTGATATACGCTTCACTACCCCTAATCGGAAGCCGTTTAGACTCCTTAACTTGAGTCGCAACCACATCCCCAAAACATTTACTGAGGGTTTCACACTGCTTAAAGCTGTTTGTCGATGTCCGTGGTGGTAAACAGTCCCTCTACCGGCAAACCAGGACCGGCCCAGTTCGGTTTGAGTCTGTACCAGCCTTGATAGAGTCCTCTCCATACCAGGTAGCCCAGAGCTCCTCCCAGATGCTGGGAGGGGAACTTGGGGAAGTGTGCAAGCAAACACGTGAGCAGGAACATCCAGACGGCGAGTAGAGCTACACACAGGAGGAAGATGAACCGTAGAGGGGCCCCAGGCGACCTCTGCAGAGCCTTTGTTTGAGCCAGGTGACGACCAAAGACGGACATTTCCTCCACAAGCAGCAGGCAACACAGGCAGACGATGAGGACGTCCTGGGATACTTCGTAGCCTCTCCACACCATGGCGGCCTTGAGGCAGGAGGCTTTGGTCTGGTCTTCGTGTAGGAGCAGCAGGGGCTGGACGGAGGAGGTGGCGCCTTGAGTATCCCGGCCGGGGGTCATGGGTTCATAACAGGTTCCCGCTGCATCCTCCAGCAAGGTCAGGAGACGCCGACAGCCCCACCAGAGCAAGCCGACCACCCCCATCCGAGAGAGGTGGCGGAGGAGGAGAGAAGGGGAGCGGCGGGCTGAGATGGAGAGGAGAAGGATGAAGGAGCCTGTGAAGACGCAGGTCCAACCCCAAGTGGATGTCAAGAACTTCCTGCAAGAGAGCAGGAATCAGTGTTGCATGAAATGTCAACGTATGAATCGTCAGAACACATTACAGTAATGCAATAAAAAAAGTTCATTGTTCGACACATAAACAGCACAGCCATTGATTTGTTACAGTCGAGGCTAAAGACAAGTTGGGCAAGTTCGTTCATCTTTTTAAATCCACTCAAACCAAAGGATGAATGATGGCTTCGCTAATGGCCTCACACATGAGTTAAACGAGACCAAAGTGCACTAAATGACCTCACAGAAAAGCCTCATGGGACAATATTTAATTGTGTTAGCTACTGTGGCTGAGTGGAGCGCAGGGCCGTCCTTCAATCAGAGGATCGGCATGTCGATGTGTCCTTGAGCAAGACACTTAACTCCAAAAATTGCTCCCGTGCCTACGGTGTAGAAATGTGATAGAATCTGAATTGTAAGTTGCTTTGGATAAAAGCGTCTGCTAAATGTATTAATTCACTGTAACGCTAGTTTAAACTGTGCGGTTGGATAGACACCAATAAACATACTATTGCTATAATGCTAAATGCTAAATCGTGGCGGTAGAAGTAGTGGGGAGTGAGTCAAAGTTTGCTAACATTAGCTAGCATTAGCTATTAAGCTACTGGTCATACCAGAGTGTACTCGAGAGCAAGAGTGAATTTTATTGCTCATGAATACAACTGTCCATTTTCAAGACAAATAATGTGTTTAATATTATTTCAAAAGTTACATAATCTTGCTTTAATAATGATGAAGGTTGGCAGAGCATGTATTTTAAAATGAACCTTCACTTGTGCTCTTACTATTGTTTACATTTCATTTATTTTTGTACATTAAATTAAAAGAGAAAAAAAAGTAACTTCCCTGGGATTAATAAAAGTCATTATTCTCCCTCTCCTCTTAAAGTTATGAATGACAGTTTATAGACTCTTTAAAAGTAGGCAATGACTTGATTCATGTAATGTCATATAATGACGATACCTACTTTCCTATATTTGGTGTGAAAGTGCAGTTTTTAATTCTTAACTTAAATTGAACTGTTCTTCAATGTGCCAGGTGTTAAAGGAGCATGCAGGTGCAGCAAAAAAAATTATCATGCAGCCACTTTATTAATGTCTAACAACAGCAACTAGTTACAAATATCACATTTCCATTTAAAAGGAGAAACACACCCATGCAGTATACCTGTACAGGTAGTGGTTGCTGTTGGCGAAGATGCTGTACTGTGACACCCAGAAACTCAGCAGAGGACCAAACACAACCAAAGCAGACAGCATGAGGTGGAAATGTCGTCTGAGCAGGCTGCTTCCTAAGATCCTGGCCAGTGAGTCTGTTGCCAACACCAGAGCAGCGTTCAGGAGTCTGAGGAGGAATTTCCCCAGCAGAATCACCTCTGCGGCCATCTTGTGTAACTTCTCCAAGTTGATCTCTGGTGAGAAGCCATTTGAGGAGTTTTCAGTCTTGGCGTCCATGTTCATCTGCTTCTCGACGACACCTTTTTTTGTAGTTTTGGATTGAATTATGACAGTGTTTTCCTCCAATTAGAGCCCCGTGGCGGAGTCTGCCTCACTTTCTTTTGTCTTTGAGAGGCACTCCGGCACCACTCTGGGAGCCTTTCCACTTTATCACTGTCAGGCGTGCAGGAGAACACATGCTTTATAAAAATACAACCCCTCTCTCCCCTTTACCCTCAGAGGCCCTCCCCCAACACAGACTCAGAGGGGTGGACATGGTAATGGCTGCTGCTCTAACTGACCCCATTATTCTCAAAACAATGACCCAATGCTTTGTGAATGTGATCCTTATAGCTGCCAACTCAAATTCAAATTAAAACATGTTGTATGATGGCTTTAAACAACTACTTTACAATCACATTTGCATTTAGCATAAAAGTCTCGTCTTGTCCTGCGTAAAGAATCATTCCGACATAAAATGGATCGTTTTTGGCTCCTTCTTTGGTTCTCCTCGAGTCCCTCCAGTCTTAGAATCAGCTGTCGGAGCCAAAACTAATTTAAGTTATAAACTGTTGCCAGTCTGCATTTGGCGCCATGAACAGCTGCATTTCTCACAGCACTTTCAGTCTCCTGGATTTCCAGGCCCAGTCCCCGAGCCGGAGCCTCTTAAACCTCTCCAACTCCCAGAGCCAGATTGAGTAAATTTAGTCCTTCTGTGGGATTCATGCTCAATAAAAACACACCAAGAACTGTTTTCACAAGACAGGACATCCAGTCCCACTACTATACATAGACTGCATATCCATACTAAGAGAAGTACTGCTGGAGTCCATATGGGAAAGGTTATTTGTTTTCTTTAAGTGACGCAGTTTTAACAGCGTACGGATATTCTGAGCGCTACAAAAACATCTGAATGCTGAACTCAGCAAATTTTCCCTGAGTTGTGTCCTCCTCTTGCTGATAATTTATCTGAAGACCTTTTCCTTTCACTGAAACTGAGATGATACATTATTATCCCCCCCCCCCCCGCCCGTGTTGGTGCGTTAAGTATTGTATAAAGCAGGAACAGTAAGTGTAAATGAAACCATGCACGCCAAAGAATCCGTCTAATTTTAGACCACTTAACTGCATTGCTGTCATTACGACGCCCTTGAAGCGACTCTGCTTTGGGTTCCTTGCAGCTACTAATTGTCCGTCATGCGCTACTGGCCAAAGAAACGGCACGTGATGTTTGTTCAGTGTGACGGAATTATATACTAGTGCAAATGAACGCTTATCTCCATTTAGTTCAACGGTAACGGTGTGAAATTGTATGTACATTTGCATGTTTAAAGCCTGATAATGCAAATATAAAAAACATCCCACAAGGTCATTTCTTCTCAATAACAGCAGCAAACACTCAGTGTAACGCTTCAGGTTGTGGCCGTACATTAAAGGTTTTATTGTTACTGTAAAACAACGGTGAAACATGGGCTTTGATATAAACACCTGAAAATTGCATATACAGATCAGTGTGTGAGTTTTGATCCACGCACACACGTCCCCGGTCCCTTCACCGAGTCTCGACACGTTATCACACACATTCAAATCCCTTAAACTGATCACAGGTTTATAGTGGCCAACCAATCACTCTCTCTCTCTTATGTTAAATGGACTCAGGGCTCGTGTTTACAGAGCTGAGTGCTGACCCAGGATCAATAATAAGACCTCAGACTAAGACCGCAGGCTTTTGAGGCGACATAAAGAGGATATAACAGAAGATCGTTGAGAGTTCGACAGTGACACGAAGAGACTCGGTACGCTAAGTGCGTTCGGGTGTCTTGGTCATCGTGGTGTGCTGGGAATCTCCCGACACAGGAAGCTGAAACACAGGAAGTTCCCCCTTGAACAGCTGACCGAGACGTGGACCAACGAGGGACCTCCGGTCAGCGACACGTCTGCCGGGTTCAGGAGTTCAGGCAATCGGTATATGACGTAGTGGATTATTATAAAACAATCAGTCTTCAGATGTGGACCTTTCAACGCGACGGCGCCTCAAACGGGACGAAGCTCGTGTTATTCCCACCAGCAAGAGTCCAAATCAGCACCACTGACAACTATCTAAATACACTCCCTGAATGCACACACACCATTAAAATACTATACATTTATTCAGAATTACCGTCGCCAGCTCCTCCCTGCAAATAACCAGCACTGACTTCTTTACAACTAGCTTATCGTTAAATTTCAAACAGCTCATTTAAGTAGGTGCGGTGCTTAGTGTTTCCAGCTCCGGCACATTTTCGTTAAGTGTTTCAGGCCAAATATCAAAAGCTCTGGCCTGTTGTTGACAGCGAGGCAAAAAAGAAACCAGAAGTAGGCCGTCCCACTGTGCCCTAATCTGCTCTCCACAACGTAAGGCTATAATGCCTTCCCAAATGAACACTTCACAACCACGCTATAACTGTAATCATTAATATCCAGCATTGAATTTGAAAAAATATTGAAGTCTGTCCCAGTCCTTCTGAGCGTGTATATATATATATATATATATATATATATATATATATATATAGGCCGCCCGTGTTCGGGCCGGCCTCGACATCTTTTCCGTTGTCTCTCTCTCTCTGAAAGGTCTTTCTCCCGTCGTCAGACTCTGTCCCGCTCTCTCTCCTCCTCTAGCGGATGAGTCTGCCTGTGCTCCCACATTCGCACCGCTCCGTCCCACTGTGGAGAGACAGGAAGAGGGGCAGAGCGATCAGAGATAAAAAAAATTAAAAAAAGGCCTTCGATGGATCATTTTACTTTAAATAGTCATTTCTTCTGCATTACTTACAGCTGAAATCCGTCACTTATTGTTAATTAAAAAAAAAAGGTTTCGGGAACGACTTGTTTCTTGCCGCTGTAGACGGCGACGACATTAAGAAACATTAGATTTCCAGCTTTATTGTGTGATATTCCTTAGAAACCAGATATAAAATCGGCTCATATATTTCTGCAAATGATCCATTTTAATTCTCTGTTATTAACAGAAGACGTATCAAGTTTTTTCTGTGGTACTCCATTCTGTCTGGTTTAATTCCCATTTAAAAATGTTTACATCTTTAATGTAACATTTATGATCACAAGCTTTCACACAGACAGTTTGCATTGACAGCACTCACAGAGCTGCTGACGATGTTGTCCTCGTACGGGTGCCAGCTGACGTCCCTCACGCACGCGTCATGGCCCGACAGTCTGGAGACCACGGCGCCCGTCAGGACATCATAAACTGGACAGACACACACACACACACACACACAAACAAATCAAAAATATTGAGCTACTTGTAGCCGTGTCCTGTATATATATCGTGTCCTTTTTTTAAAAATCAATCCCGGACTCACTGATGATTTTGCCGGTGGAGCAGCCGGAGTAGATGAACCTCTGTCCGGTGGTGAACTCTGGGGAGAAGCGGCTGCGGATGAGGGTGTGCAGGACGCCGTGGCCGCGGTAGGTCATCACAGAGGTGTCGCCTGTCAGCTTGTGTCTCTTCAGGGCTGAAAGGGACGCATTGAACATTCTTTTAGGAATCGCCAGAAATCGTTTCCAGAAGTCATAATCTACCTCACATTAGTTTGGTGCAATTGACTGAGCAATAATAAGAGATCATTTACATCCTAAACGTCTATGAAGTGGTGAAAATAAATGGGTACGCTACTATCCGTCTCCTGTCCTCTACGCCTCCCCCTCCTCTTTGACTTGTAATGGTCATCACTCACTTCTCTATGTGTGGTTTAAATTCAGTCGTATCCTCTTACCTTCACCACACATACACACCCACGTTTCACCTCTCTGTCATTGGCCCCCTCTCCCTTCTTTCATATTTATATCCTCCTCCACGAGACCTCCCCTCCTCCTCTTGTCCTCTAACTTTCCTCCTCCTCTCCTCCTCCTCTCCGTGTCACCACCACCCCCCCAAATCTTCTCCCTTACTCCCTTACTCCCTCACCTCTCTGGGGAACCTGCTGCCAGCGGTAATCCCAGTTCTGTTGAGTGACAGCCAGGCGGGAAGCTGCCAAGCCCTCTTTGGGCGAGAACTTCCTGACGTCCCAGAGCTTGATGGACTGGTCCTTCGAGTTGCTGATCAGATAGCGTGCGTCACCCTGACACAGGCGAGGAGGACCAAATTAAAGAAAACAAGCCTCAGGGTTAGACCAATACACCGGACTAAAGACACATTACACTGGGCTAATATTAGCATTTAATGAATCAACTTCCAACCAATCACCGGTCAACTCCAACTACCCATGAGGCTTTTGGGGAACTTGTCATTGACAGATTGATAAAATACCGGCATACCCCCCCCCCCCCCCTCCCCTACCTTGCTATGGATGAAGGTGATGCCGTCTCGGTGGCCGGCCAGCTGTCCGACAGGCTGCGGTCTGTCCTCCCGCAGCGTCCGTCTGTCCCACACCTTGCACAGCGCGTCGTCGCTGCCAGAGAAGAGCAGCTGGGACGAGCTGTCGGCGAACGCCACCGCATTCACGTCGTCCTCGTGGGCATCGATCTAGACGAGCGGAGAGAGACGCGAAAGAAAAGACAGTCGGCGTTTGTGTGTGAGCGAACCAGGGAGTGTGTGTGTGATTTCCTCTGTGAGAGACAGTGTGTAGCATACATGCGTGTGTGTGTGTGTGAAAGTGCCTTTGTCTGTGTGCGCGTCAAAGTCGTGACGGACACAAACGTTTCTAGAACTGATCCAGGATATTTCCTATTTGATTTAATTGCAGACATATTTTTCTGGAAGACTGAAGGAAACGGAGACTTAAAAAACATTATTATTACAACAGTTCCCTGCAGCAGACGAGCAGGGAAGTGTCCTGGAACTGAGAGGCACTTGATTCAGCTGCATGCTGCTGGAAGAGGCTCAGTGAACCGTTCCTAAATAGAGCATTTGTTGGAGACTATTTTTCCCCCGCTAATTTGGTGATCTAGTGGCTATTAACAGCAGTAGTAAGGTGTACGTGGGATTGAATCAATACAGCGGTGAAGCAGATGGTGGAGGCCAGATACTGACTTCTACGCAGAGGGGGGGGGGGGGGTTGTGGGAGGAAGGGGGGAGGTGGGTTTAACCCCCTCCCTGTCCCACCCGGTCGGTGTGAAACTTTATGTGAGCCGGCACGCGTTGAGGTCTGGCTCACCTTGATCACAGGATGAGGCGCAAACGGACCGCGAAGCAAAAACACAAAACGGCAACTCAGACAAACTAACCTTCAGCGTCCGTTTATTCTGCTCGAGATCGAAAACGTAGAGGCAGCCATCGTTTGCTCTGAAAGGAGAGAGAAAGAGAGAGTGTGAACACGTCCTAACGAAGAGGTTAAATGCGACCGAGTGTGCTCTATAAACGTAAAACGCTAAATTGCGCGCTCACCCTCCCAGGATCTCGTTGCCATCTGTGGACGCAGCCAGTGAGAACACACAGAACCTCCTCTCATCTGGACTACAAAAGAAACAGCAGCACACACACACACACAAGCAGGTTGACACTGCAGCAGTAGCATCATTATTGAATCACATCTACTGTATGTCATCCCACGCCAAAAAGCCCGATGAAGCCACGCATCACCTCTTAAACAATGCTATTGTTACGAGCGCTGTGAGCTGAATGAATGGTGGTGCTTTGTTAAAATAATGATGTCTCCAGTTAACAAAGTAACACACACACACACACACGCACACACACACACACATGCACACGCACACGCACGCAGCGAAAGGATGGATGTTGAGGTGACAAGTCCTGACAGCATCATTCATCCAGACGGTAATGAGGGGAGAGGAGGGCCGGCTGGTAGGAAGTGATAGATTACCTGCTCTGTAATGTTATAAGTTACTATGAGGGGAAACACTAACTTGAGGTCCAGGGCGGTGTGGTTTTCACTGTCTCCATCTATACTGCACAAGTGAACTGCGGGGAAGACGCACAGAGACGGACAACGTGTGAATAAAACAACATATAGGGGAGGGGCTACGCATTAGTCAGATGTTTATTCAAGAAAATCTTTGAAGCTCTTTTATCCTACATTTAGATTACAATGTTTAAAGGTGCACGGCAACGCAGAGCGCACCTTGTAACTCTGATGCAAATGCTACAGTATCAATAGGATCAATAGCTGCTACGCTAACTAGCATCATTGTGCCTTACGAGGTCGGTTAGCCTTACTGTAGTCGGACCAGCTGGAGTAGAGCACATTTTGTCCGTCGGGGGTGAAGCAGACGTCCAGCACGCTCCAGCCCACGTCGCGAGCCTTCACTGTTCGCCGTAAGTGAAAGCGGCCCTTGGTGGTGTCGTACAAGCGGATGTTCTGGTCTGCAGCGAGCATCAGGATTGAAAATAAATGTACATATATATTGTAATCAGACAATGGGTTATCAGGCGACGTATCTGGGTGACACCTGTTGACCCTCGCATGTATCGTTTGCTTACAAAACACAAAGTAAATCAGGGAGAAATATGACACGGTGCAACAAGATTTGGTATTTTCATAATTTCCTCAACATATTTGATGTCTGATAGTTGTTGTTGCATCAATAGAATTAAAAAAAAATTCACCACGTTCTGTATGCGACACAACACGATCGGCCATGATGATTCGGTGGTCTGCACAGTTTTAAACAAACACGAGGAACCCATATCAGATCTGATTCAGTTCCTCTGGGCTCTCATGTTGGATCTGGGGTTATTTACCTTGGCAGGCAGAGAGGAACATGCCGCCATCCTCGCTGTACACTCCACAGAAGGCTTTCTGCTGGTACGTATCCTTGTGGGATACGTAGTTTGGCAGAAAACTGCGAAGAAAAAATAAAAGGGGTCAATATCATTTGACAGACAACAGCACGAGTCCTCTTGAAAGCATCACGTCTAGTCTATTGCACATTTTCACAAAAAATACAAAACAACACGTACTGTGTGCGGATGCGACTGCACTCTCCGTGAGAAAAACTGGAGCCTCTACATTTGCCCTGCCTTCTCTAAAAAGCAAAAGAGTTCAGCAGAAAACATCAAACTGGTCAACATTCATTTGGAATCAAACTGGCGGACACAAACAAAATCATCTGGCTACATTCGTAGTCCTCAAAATGTAGTAGTGACCTCTGTCAGCATGTGGGTGAAACCGTGGCGGCCTTTCCCGGGCAAGGAGCCGGTGGCCAGCAGGATCTGAGTTCGGATCTCACTTTGGTCCACTTCATGCGTGTCGGGTTGGGTGTCCACTAGGAAGGTGACACAAAACAAAACTTGGTATTAATTACCACATGACATCTAACCGTTTCAACACTAATGTATTTTGACTGAATACAGGAGAACAGCATTACTCCACCACGATACACATCTTTGACTGAAAGACACATGACCAGCTACTGAGAAGCAGACAGAGGCGAGGGAGGGAGGAGCCTCTCAGGGCAGATACTTACTGAGACACAACGACCCCTTTAACATTACTTATTAGTTAGTGAACAAGCAGATTGAGCTCGTTTTGTAGAGTAATGCTGTATATCTATAGTCTAACCTCGTTGATGTATTGTTTCATCATGAGCTGTTTAGAATACAATTGTTTAAGGGTTGAAGAACTAAACCATGCAGTATCTTGTAAAATAAACAAACACTGGTCATAAGCACAAAGAAATAACTAAAATCCCGCTACTTGGATTTTGATGCTCGTATATTGGGAATGTTACGGTACGGGTGCTTGGAGCGGCCAAAAAAGAACCAAGAAAGAACCATGTTTCAGCAATTTCTCACATTTGATACAGCGAGTAAAAAACGACGTTATATTGCACAATGTATGAAACCCAATTATAACAGATTATAATAGGTCTGCTGCTTTATCCCCCTCACTGCATGCAGTAACAACTTCATTCTTTTATCATACCACAGAGACGTCTATGTCACACTAAAGGAAAAGAGCAGCAGCAGCAGCCGACGGCTGACAGAGTATGTTATATTTTAGTATTTTGAATTGTCACCTGGCGCCTGATTTACATAAATAAATTAATTTCCATCATACATTTGTGCATAAATATTCACCAGAATGCAGGAAATGAAGTCTTTGACGCTCAACGTTTCCCACTTAATATGTGTGCTACTGTTTCCACCCAGCTGGACATTGCACGCACTAATAGAAAACCCTGCATGACTTGCATGGATTCATCCTGATTCTGCTTCAGGGGCATTGATTGGACTCCAATTACACAGAACACAAACAGCCGAAAGCACACTGTCCAAAAACACTGTGAAATACTACAGCAAGGTGAATGTTTGTTTGAGTCCATCATAAGCCTTCCAATGAGTGTGGCTGTTGAAACTGTACGTTTCAGATGAAGAGTAGGGGAGATACAATTGATGTTTCTCCCATCAGGTGTGTGGGACAGTGAGCGGTGTCAGTCGGAGGTTACCTGGTGGATTGTAGCGGTCCCCCAGCCGACCATCCCAGGCTCCGTCGCTGTCCTCATCAGAGTCAGAGTAGGACTGGACCAGCTGCAGCCCTGTGGCTCCACTCCCATGGACCAGCCGGACCTGGCCCCTGCACACACACACACACACACACAAACCACATTAGTTTAACAACCAATGAATACAAATGGTGATACAAGATCAAATTAATCTAACCCTCTACAGCGAATAACGGAAAATCTTGGTTTACTAATACTTGAATAGGAAGTTAACGGAGGAATGTTCAAAAAATTCCCAGACACTTTAACGGCATTAAAATCAAACGGAAGAAGGATGGGAAACTCCCAACCACCTCTTAAAGCAGCTTTAGCAGATTGGAATGTAATGAGGTATATATATACACTCTAGAAATGACATTTAGATATAATATCAATCAAGCTACTCATATGTGCTAAGGGACCAGAACAATTGGAATTCCTTTAAATGTACGTAAGGTCAAATGTATAGCACTGTATTACATCACACAGATGTTTATATTGTTCTAGTCTCTCAGTGCTTCTTCTTCTACTTTAAGTGATTAACCGCTATCCCCACAGTGAGTCACATCGACACAGAAGAACAATGTTTATCTTTGATGTCTGAGACTGTCGGATTTGTGACATTATTCACATGAATAAAAAACAAATCACCACAAAACAACAAACCGGGCCCAGAAAGTGTAAAGTACAAACGCTGATTGTTGCGTTATCATCATTGTCAGTGTTGTAAAAATACAAACAATCATCTGAATTCACCTCCTCAGTAGGTAAGCCAGCACTTCAGCTAAATCAACGTCCTCCTCTGATGCGGTCTGTCTGTCTCCTTGCTGCCTGTCTGCCGTCCTGCGGCCCCGGCTGCTGCTGCTGCTACTACTACTGCTGCTGCTGCTGCTGCTCTGGTTCGGTTCTGGTGCTTCAGGCTGCTCAGCTGGGTTGCCACTGGAAGAGCCCCTTCCACCAGACATCCCAGAACTGGACTGAGAGCCCATAGACTGAAGAGGACCTAGCGAGGAGAACATTTAGAAATTAAATGACCGCTTTAGATTGACCTGGGGGAGAAGCCAGGTGAACACAGATGCAGGGTGTGTAGATGGTGAGCAGAGAGGAGATGGGGAAAACAGAAGTTAGGTAATAATGGCTGCAGGAGAGGCTGCGTTAACGTTAGCTAAATTTACATAAATTCAAGCGATTTGCTCGAGCCACCGTACTTCCGCTTCTTCAAAAAGACCAAACTACTTGTTCTGCAAACAGCTACACCGGCACATTCGTACTGTGCGTTAGCTCATCGACATTAAGATGCACAGGTTCATTTTTGTTGAGCTAGCTAAGGATGCTAACGACTTAACGTTAACATTACCGTCTGACTGTCAAACGGTCTCCTTGACAGCTCGTCGGTCCAGCTCTTTTGTCGTTTCGGGCCGAACTTAACAATTTTGCCCCGACGCGCAACTTCCGCGAGGTCTAGCGCACAACGGTTGTGGCGCAAAAACAGGTGAAGTTTGACAGCAACACAGTGAGGTCTGATCTGTGGGCTAGCAGGGCCAGTCGTGAATCGCCATGTTGTTTACAAAAGTGTGAAAAAACCCTGCGCGTGCCCCTTCCCCGTCACGTGATCAGCCGCGCTGTTTGACTGAAAACCAATGGCAGTTCAAAACATAGGAGTATATATATATATATGTTGTATATATATCCCAACATATATATATATATATACAAACTATATATATATTGATATATATACAAACTAAAAAACGTTTAACGCAAAACAAATCATGAAGGCATACACAGAAAAGAAACAAGCAGAAACCAGTTAAACAGACATAAGATACAAATCTATCATACAGCTCTGACATAAGATGTCAAACAAAATTCCCATGCTGTTGAAATATGCCTCACCCCATAGATGAATGCATTCCCTTACAAGTGAAAGTGACATTCAGTTTTTTTGCTAAGCCTAATTATCTGCCCTGATCTTTGCTTTGAAATGTTAAGAGATCATTGTGCTTGGCATTAATTTGCAATTAATTTGGTTTACAAAATAAACCTAGACGGGACATAAGCCCAGTGCTCCTGAAAAACACATTTACTATGAAGATGTCACACATAGGACATCATAATGCTATAGCTGGTGGATAGCTTTGGTGCAAAGCTCAGCGATTTAAATCAACCGGACGTGTGATTTAAATGTGAATACTTGTGTTGCATTCTGTGAAATCAGTGTTATAAAGTGAGCTGCAGGTATAGTTAAGGGGCTGTGGTTGTATGCTTTGGAACCTTACAGTAAACCTGCAAGAGGAGTATGGTCTCCACGTACTATACGGATTAACACGCTTCTGGTTCTGCAACATTTTTATGGTTGGTGGCAACCAGCAATTACCACCATCCACTATGTTGGGAACCCCCCAAAAAATAATCACTGAACGTCCCGAAGTCAAATACATTTTCTGACTTTGTTCCACTCCACGCTTTCAGATTTCCCTCTTTAATGTTTCTCTTTCTCTAGTACTTTTGGCATTTTAAAATGAAATGCTCCCCTGATGTCTTACTTGACAGTATTCACATAGTCCTGTGGGATGTTTACTTATTAAGTGCAGTGTTTTATAAGTCTAGGATGTCTCCGCATTGTTAAGATGTTCTCCTCTTTAGTCTTCGGTTTGTCCACTTCTCGCTGTACTGCATAAAGGTGACATTCTGTATTCAAGCTGCACTGTCACTTTTTAATGATGCTACTTTTGATTATTGCTTTTGCTGCAGATAATTAATAATAATTCCTCAAGATCTGTCTGTGTACACACTAAATACACATATCTATTTATCTTTAAATGCCATGACACTTATACGCTAATTATTTTTGAAACAATTTATCCAGTAGTTTTATGTGAAGGTAAACATAGGCTTGATTTAAAAGGTTACCGTTAAAATTACTAACCTCAACCTTGTTGTCATACTAACTTCATTACCTGTGTTTGTGTGTGTGAGTTTGCATGTATATGTGTGTGTACTTTTACATGCACTATTGTGTTGTTTTCACTGACTTGTAGAGAGTAAAGAGACTCTCTGGGCAATGTGCACTTTAAATGAACTGAAGTTAAAGTTAAATGTGTGATGATCTCAAAAGCTTAAAATATTGTCTTGGTAACATACCCGTTCATGTTTTATATATTACATGTAATTACTGTGCATTTTCTGTTAACTCCATGCAAAATTGAAATTATATTGTTTTGTTTTTGTCTTGTATGAAGAGGGCAGCTGCGTTATGATGTGGCCTGTCAGTGGAACTCAGTGGTCGTGCATGAAGTTGGCCTCCAGTGTCGTCTTCCTGTGTAAAAGGACGAGGACTGTAGGGACCCAGCTGTCAGAACGCAGACTGACAGGAGAAGCCTGGGTGTGTGTCTCTCAAATGACTGATGATTGCTCTCTGTCTGAAAAAGCTTCCCCATGTATCACATTACTCTGTAGTGTATACACTCTGTTATTGTGTGTGTGTGTGTGTGTGTGTGTGTGTGTGTGTGTGTGTGTGTGTGTATCACAGGTGTCCAGACAAAGCTGCCTACAACAGGTGCTGGTGTTGGCAGTAGAAACGAGACCAGCCGAGCGATCAGTCGGAGGGCTTATTTCAAGCTCCCAGAAAATGTTTCTCAATATAATGAGAAAACATCTGCCGCTACTGTAAAAAAAAAATTCAACTAAGTTATTCTATCGTTTTAACTAGATTCAGGATAGATCTCTTGTACAAACAAAAAGGATAAGTAATAAATACGACACTGTTGGAGTCAGCTGAATGGTTTCACTGTTACCCATCCTACATACAAAATACCCACGAGCAAACATTTGTAGTGCAATGATTGGCTTAAACATTTTTAATTATTATAGTGTCATAAAAATATGCAATGCAAAAGTTCCTTCATTTATTTATTTATTTGCTGCAAAAGACGTTTCAATTCAGTGCAAAACAGTATTTTATCATTCATACATTCATGCATTGAACACTTTTCTGACCTTTATTTCATTTCAAACCATAATTCAAAGAGCGAAAGAAAAGTCATTCATGTTTTTATAACCCGAACATAACATTTTAGCCCTTTAACCCATTTCGTAGTGCACATTTTTGAGACATCAACATGAATGTACAGATTTAAAAATGTAAACTAGCACTGAGTGAGAGCTGCAGCAAATTGGATCATGCTTGTTCGATCAGGCTTGTTGATGTAAAACCAGGAGCCGCCACATTTGCACACAAGCATCTGTTCATAAATAAGAAGAATCCAGCTTCTGAAGTCAGCATGAGAAGCAATGGTTT
Source organism: Leptoclinus maculatus (assembly GCA_032191485.1). Classification (NCBI taxonomy): domain Eukaryota; kingdom Metazoa; phylum Chordata; class Actinopteri; order Perciformes; family Stichaeidae; genus Leptoclinus; species Leptoclinus maculatus. The sequence continues at coordinate 12,166,082 of JAVDOI010000013.1, forward strand.
CTGACACACAGAGTCACCAGCTCTCCATCTGGGAGTGTCTAAAAAATTCTAATCGCCTGTCTTTTTTAATACAACACAGTACAAAACAATCATCATTAACAGGGAATCAACAGTATTGCACCCTATTTATTTCCAGTGTTCACACTTCCTCTGATACGCTTAGACAAAAATAGAACTGTTGCATGTGGTGTGTTAGATAACATGTTCCCTCAGTAGTTTTGCATGGTGCTCTGGGTGATTTCTTTGAAGGTAAACATTCATTTTCCCGTCAACTCGCTGATCTCCAGTCAGACCTGAGAAGAAGAAGAAGAAGAAAAAAACATTTACAGAATGGCAAATTGATATCTTACCTGATGAATATAATACATGATACCGACTGTGTTTAGATTCACACAGAGGTTTTGGGCGGTTTTGACAGCTTTGAGCTCACCCAGTTTTCCAGCCGTCCTTTCGATCTTCTCCAAGGCAGACTGCACGTCTTCTCCGTCTGGAACCAGGACCTCTATCTCTCCCACGTGGTAGCCAAAGTCAGCCTGGTCCAGATCTATCTGCACCCCCTTCTCCTCTAAAGTGAAGGACTGCCGCACTGTTGTGAAATCTGCGAAGCACACCAGATTAATTTCACTCAGCCAGGACTCGTCCTCCTGCGAGGGGCTTGCCTCCGTCTCTCCGTCCTCACGGATGTCTTTCATGACCTCTCTCACTCTCTGTTGGATTTCGGGCAGATTGGTTACCTCCCTGTAGCGAGAACACAGTGCCGCCGCTTTAGATTGTCCTCCAGAGGCCTCGTCCGTCCCGTTGACTGTCGTTGGGCACTTCAACTCCCAGCATGCTTTACGTTTACGCAGCCACATGTCTCTCAGAGTCAGGTCAAACTCGGGGGTGTCAAAGTACTGGTCACGAAACTCCCGCCGACCAACACACACTGCTGAGCAAAAAGAAGTGGGAGGAGAGAGACAGCTGATGTAAAAAATGGAGAACTAAATATTAAAATGCTAACGAGGCTGGTACAGATAATTAAACTTCACTATTAACAAGAGACAGATGGCCAGTGTTACAGTGAAAACCACAGCAATTAGTGTCATTAAACGAAGTCCTTCAGTTGTCGTGGATCACAGCATCAGTTAAATGCCTCAGTTCTAAATTTACTCATGCATAAAATGTGTGGTAGACAAGTTTAACACATACCCCCGATCTCCTCCAGTGTTTTTAGAGTGTCAGCATTGCACACAAATTTTCTTTCCACTTCCACACTCATCTGAAATGACACAATAAGATCAACACCAACGATACTGTATGCACACAAATCCAGCTAAAAACTGCAAGATTCAGACTGATATTAATCTTTTATAGTAAGTAACTTTATACGGTTTACATTTTATATAAGAATGTCTTATTTGTATTGAGTACGAAGGCATTTGTCATATTAAGAAAACAAAGTTGGAATTTTGTTTTTTTACACTTTTTCTTAGCAACACCTTACAAAGTTTACCCCCAACACTAACTTTTAACAATAACTAAATTAAATGTAATGTATTATACACTAACCAATGGTGGGAACTAACTAACTACATGTATTCAAGTAATAAGTTCAGCAGTAGTACAATTTAGAGGTACCGGTACTTTCCTTTTTATTCAGATTATTTTTATTTTGTATGTAATATTTTACAGATTAAGATATTATTATAAGATATTATAAATTGCTATAAATTATTTAACTTCAATCTACTGCATTAAAATGCATTTTACACAGTAGTGCACAATTAATAATAATAATAATCTAATATAACAATGTGTGTGCGTGTGACCTTTAGGCGTAATAAAGTATAATTACATTGGGTTATTCCTTAGGTAAAAGATCTGCTGCAATTAACCTTTATTTAATCAGCGTTCTGAATTTTTTAAAATGTATTATTATTTTATTGTCAAGCCCCACTGTAAACTGACAGTAAATGCTCAAAACTGAACTGTTCTTACCAACTATACTACTATAAAGCACTATACAGCAGCAGCTCCTTTTTGTGAATCAGTCTGGAACCATTTAGCCGAAGCTGCTGTTGCAGACTCATACACGAACAAATCAAAACCTCCAAACCGAACCACAGAGTTCTACATATCACCATCCGTGTCGCGAACCGCAACCTCACACACCTTCATCAAGTCGAGTGCTTTAAATCCCAACAGTTCGGCATTAAAGAAGTGAGCGACGCATCAATCCTACCCCTCTACACGTCAGCGAAGTTTATTTTGTACAGGCGCAATTAGAGACACCTATCGAGGTATTCAGGAGCATCACTTCCTGTCCCAGTAACGCAGAGGTAATACAGATGGTGCAGTTTTAATCCCCCTGTGCTTCATAAATATTTATTCCACATACTCGACTGTTGATGTGCGCCACACCTATCATTTGATTGAAAACGTGTTATAATTCGCGTGTGTGAGGCTGATTAGAGCCTTGGCGGGTACACCTCTATTATTCAGCCTTAATTAACTCGTCACACTCTTTGTGTCAGTCCAAGTTGGCAGAATGGGGACTCATCTTTTATTCACCTTTAATGTAAAAATTAGTACGGGTTTTTACATTTAAATGGATTTAATGTAATCAAGGCATCGATATACTTTTGGGGGGGAATTATCCATCGTGAATGTGTCTTGATGGCTCAATGGGTGATCGGCATTTCAACATACAGTCGCTAATCATCTAATATCTGCGGGGTTACATAAGGGATTTGATAGCCGCGTCTGTCCCTTCTGAATGTCAGCAATCAGCCTTGGGGGGAGCTGTGGTCTGTTTACTAGAGGAAAGAGGGGAAGGAGAGAGGGATAGGGCGAATGAAGGGAGGGGGAGAACAGGAGAGAGAGAGAGAGAGAGAGAGAGAAGTGAGAGAGAGAGAGAAGTGAGAGAGAGAGAGAGCGAGGGAGGGCACGCAAGAAAACTTTTCACTTCTGAGGAGCCACGGAGGAAGCGTGTGTGTGTGTGCGTGCTGGAGCGGCGACCATGCAGGTAAAGACGCATTAGCTAATTGCTCCGAACTTAATTAAACGTCATTCGCGATCGGTTAATTGTGCTGCTTTGAGCGGGGAGGGTGGCCTGCGACTGGTAGAGGGTTGAGCAAACGACGGATCGTGCCCCATACTAATCCGATCCCTTGTAGGAATCCAACATTAAATCCAAACTTTTTTCTGCCTTCTCGTCTCTCTTTCGCCTGCTCTCCCGACACCACCCCCATCGTCGAGGCGACCGCGGCGCACGTACTCCGCTCCAAGTCGCTTTTTTTTTGCGTTTAATTCGTTCGCCAATTACGGATCGAAGCTGTTAAAATGGTAGTTTAAATGGCCATGTGTTGCACCGTAAGTGTTTTAAGGTATGGATTCGAGCACTAGGACGCGTCAAAAGGGGGTCTGCTGGGTTGGCGAGGGAGGAGGGAGCGAGTGTTTCCTAACACATCTGTAAACGGAGCCCACGCTCATTAATTAAATGGCTTTGGTCGGGCTAGGCCTCAATTTGCGCTGTTGAGCAGCAGGCGGCGGGCGGTGCAACACTAGATGCCCGATTGGCAGCCCACAATCAGAGGGGTAAGGAAACAACTCGAGGCCGAGGTTTTGTTGTTACGCTCGATGAGAGTATTTTCAGTCCCGGGTGAACTCGCTCGGTGTATTGACGCTGCAGTTCCCACCTGGACCAGGCAGAGTTTGTAGGGAGCGGAGACGAGCCAGTTAGAGACAGTTTTGAGGAGCGGTTAATTATCTGCCTGCTAACAGGCTAGCTAGCGAAGTGACACGACTGTTACTAGCTCAACCTCCGTCTTGTTTATCACTTTAATGACCGTCCAGCTTCAACCGAGAGCCTGCAACGAGGTCATGCACACGCCTGCCGTGTCTTTCGCAGTCTCGGAGAAGTGTCTGGCGGTCACCGCGGGGTTATTTTTCAGTAAACTAAACAGCTGAACAGCGTTTCCAAAAAGACGACTGTAATGCGACGTTACAGGGGGCTCCTCAACCTAGCTTGCTAGCTAATTGATTCGTCTCTGGTAGGCATAGCTAATTAGACTGCTCGTTAATTAGCCAGCTACGAGCGGAGAAACGTCGATCTGGTTAAATCTTGGCTTTTAATTTATGAAAGTCGACATGCGGAGCGTCCTAACACGGTGTACATTACTCTATATCGACTTGTCGAAACATTATCTGGTCATATAGCCCTGCTAGCTTGCTAATTGGCGTGACGAGGAAGTGGGGATTATGTGTTGGTATTTCTCCTCATGGGCATGGTTTTGCTGTCTTGGTTGCATTTTTGGATCGCGAATGCTTGCAGAAAAATCCGTCAAAGCAGTGTTGTAGAATCCAGATGGTCTATTTTGACTTCCTTTTTTAAAACTACGTGGGAGTAGCAGTTATTTGATCATGCAGGTCGAGCCTATGCAGTATGATTTCAGATCATAGTTGGTATGTTGGCCACCTTCCTTGCCCTTGGTACGAGACTCTGTATACTCTTTGTGCATGTTGTGATGATTGAGCGTAACTCCACTATATTCTGCTTTTAATACATGTAATGTGCACATGTTGTACCAGATCAGTTTGTGGAAAGTTTGATGATTTGCAAAGCGGTTTGAAACAATCTTTTATCTAGAATTTAAAAGCACTATATGACTACCCCTTTTACATTTAAACAATTGCATTATTATGTAATTTGATATGGTCCTTGCAGCCGAAATGTTGTGAACCTCCCTAAAAAACAGTTAATGGTTGCACGTCACTTCAAAGAGCTGTAAGAATGGGATACTGATCTAGGAGTACTGTTAAAAGGGACACGGCCTGCCTATTAAAGCGTATGGTAACTGGTCTCTGATTGTGTTTTCAAATAGTTAAACATGGAAATGCATTGTGAGTGTTGGTCACCTATCTAAGGTGTGTAATCAAGTAACAGTATACATGTACCTTGGTGGGTGCAGCTCCCTTCTAGGTGAAATTGCTTCCTGATGTCACGTTTTCTTTTCTTTCTCTTTTCTATTCTGCATTTGTGATGGATAATAGCGGCCCCAGAAAGAGTAGGATTATCTCACGCCTATTTGTTTTGATAGGAGGAGTCTGGAGAGACAGTGAGTTGTGAAAGCAATGGAGTGGCAGAGTGGCTGTGCCCCCTGTGCCAAAAAAGGCAAACAGACAGATCCTCCCTGTCTCTACATCTCACTGAGCAACACAGCGTACTTCCATCTTGTGTCGACAAACTGCTGGACATTGTAAGTATGGCTAGGCCGTATGGCCACGCTATACTCCTCGAAATGGGAGAACTGTAGTACTTTGGGTAGTACATTATGTGCGTAATGTTTAATGAGCCCACTTGTTACTGGCTGATGTACACGGTTTGGACAAAATATCAAACGCCTTGCAATGCATTATTAGCTCTGCAGTAAATACAAATGATGTGAGGAGAGGAGCAGTAGTCGCGTCACAACTTTCACCAAGATTTAAAATGACTTAAAAACATACAAATAATTATAATTTGTGTCTGTTACTTTGTCCACCTTCCGTCATATATATTATATGACAAAAGGATGCCTTAGATGGATGAATAACTTTATTAATACCCTGGTTTGGTCATCATGCAACATTAAAAAAAACACAAACAAAAAGAGACACAAGTGAGACGGGTTACATGTACGCGTTGGGAAATGTGATGAAACAAAACTGTTTATCTGTTGACGTGCTGGTATGTAATTACTGGGTAATAACAGTGCTCTTGGTCTATAATTCCGCTCTCATTTGTTTTCAATAGCTATCTAAACAATGATCGAACACATTTCTTAATAAAATTCTTATCCAGAGATCCTCAGTTTAACAAAGTAGATATTCGTTGGATAAGATGGTTTACCCACAATCCCGGCAAACATGCACATATTTCTGCATAATCAGTTACTACATTAGTAATTACTAGTGTGAATTTTGACTTTTGAGGGTTCAGATTGAGTTTTGGCAGTGTTGGTGTTCTTTATTTTGATGGTTTGAATATTTCCTTCTTTGAATTAACCAGTTACCATACATGTCGGTGTGAAAGTATTTGAGTGGAGCCCAAATTATGAAAAAAACAAGCACCTCAATGAACAGACTTTGTAATGGGTCCATGACAGTTAAGTATGTTGACTGTTAAGAAATAGAATGGAATTGATGAAAGACTTCTTAATTTATGCCTTCAGGGTAATTTGTAAATTAAAGGCCTGCCAAGCTATGTGTAATATGACCACACATCAATAAGTCACGCCCAAATGTTGTGCAGCTCAAACGCTACATAGCGTTCAGTTCATCCGAAAGGAGCTGTTACATAGTTAAGTTTGCTATGGGGGATTTTGCTGACACTCTCCTTTCATTTTCTTTTAACAGGCTGTTCTAAAACAGGCTGGCAGTGGAGGAGAAGAGGACAAAAGTGCTCTAAAGTCGTCAGGTGAGTGTGAACATTTTTATTATCCAGCCAAACTTGATTTATTATAATATTGATTTTTTTTTGTTGGTGTTAAAATGGTGTTTCAAAACTACATGAAGGAAAAAAAAAAGAAAGGCATTTAAAATGAATAATTGCACCTGTACCTGGCTGGGTACAGGTGGGTTAAAAATGTTGATGTGTGCACTTCTGTTATCAGTTGGACCTCCATTTACTACAACATAAAAGTTAAACCTGCATATTCATTTCATCAGGTGCCGAATCCACACAACTGAAGCACACTGAAGACGTCTGTTCAGATCCCTGCCAATCTAGCGAGAGTTCAGACGCTACCCAGACGCTGGGAGACAAAGACATGGAGGAAGAGAGAATAATGGAACAGGCGGGAGGTGAAGCTGAGCCGGAGCCAGAAGAGGAGGGAAATCGAACCGCAGGAGCCAAACGGCAAAATGCAACTGAAAACACAGCAATCCCAGACAGCAGTGAAAAGTCGGTTGGTAAAAATGGTGCGCCAGCTGAAAATAACACCCAGTCATTCAAATGCAATGCCTGCCTGGAAACTTTTTCTGGCAGAACTGCCTTGAAAGTTCATTACAACTCTGCGTCCCACATTCAGAGGATGACAACAGGCTCTGCAAAAAAAGGTGGGGACATTGATCCCCCGACTCCCCCAGTCCCTGTCCTGTCTCGGCCATACATATCAAACAAACCCTATCAGTGTGCTGTATGTCGAGTCTCTTACAATCATGCCATCACCCTCGAGAGCCATATGAAATCTGTCTTGCACCAGACCCGCAGCAGAAATGCGGGAATTGTTGCACTTGCTACAAACAACGCAGCTGCCTCTGCTAGTTTGGGAGGTACCACCACCAGCAGTGCTCTGAACACTGTAGTGACCACATCTGGAAGTGGAACCAGTCAGTTAGTCACCACCACCAACTGTGAGCAGATTCAAGCTTCCCAAGTGGCTCCCTCCCTCCTCACCTCCCCTGTGGCCTCGGCTCAGGCGGTCTCGGCCTTTCTCACCCTCCTCACATCTAGTCCCAACACTCTCTCACACTCCCTCCTCCCCTCCCTGTTTGCGGCCGGTGCTGCTCCTGGTGCCGCCGTGCCTCAGCTCGTGCCTCATTCTCAAATGGTCATGCCCTTGATCTTGAATGGGCTCCAAACCCAGCAGCACATAGAGAACCAGCAAGGCCAGCTCCTAACCCAGTGTGTGCCATTTGTTGGTCTCAGCACAGCCCAGCAAGCCCTCCTAACCCAAAGACTTAACAGCTTACAGAACCAGTGGCCCTCTGCAGGAGTTCCAACAAACATGCAGCCCTGCCTGGACGAGCAAACTATAAAGTGTGAGAGAGAACAAGAAAGACAGAACCGTGACAAGACACAAGAGAAGGTTTCAGATCCCATCAAGGGTAGGAATAACTGGGCTACAGAGAACATTGAATCAGAGAAACGTATGGAAGAGGATGGTAAAAAATCTGCACAATGTCCTAATGTAGAAGGCAAAGTGAAGGTTGAGAATAAACAAGACAATGGGAAGGCGCATAGAGATAGCACAACAGATGGAGACGGCTCGACTAATCAGTTGGACCTGGAAGGTGATAAAGCAGCTAGCCTCAATCTCTCCCCAGTGGGCACAGAGAAGAGCCTCCGCAATAAAAATGTCTCTCCTTCTGCATCTGTGCCCAGCAACTCGAGCCTCAGTCCTTTAAATTTAAACCTTACACTTAGCCCTGATTCTACTCCTCAAAAATCACATTCGGGCACCAGCCCCTGTGGCTCTCTTGGCACCCCAAAATCTAGCCCGAGTACAATTGCCTTAACTAACAACCAAACTCGACCCCATTGTAATGCAATGGGATCCATTTATCCAGACCTTCCAGTGCTGTCGGAGTTCCAGTCGGAAGTTCTCTGGGCATTCTTTGAGTCGCGAAGTGAGGCCGACGCTGCAAGTCCTCCCCGCGAGGACTGCGAGGCGCTGGGCAGAGAGGTGGGACTTTCTGAGGAAGGGGTACGCAAGTGGTTGAGCCAAGCCCGACATGCAAAACGGAGGCAGAGGGCAACAGAGTTGAAACATCTGCAACGCTTGGCAGGATTCACAAGGCACGCCCAGAGTTCTGACTGTGACTATGACGACGAGGAAAACTCCCTGATTATAGCAGAAGGTGAGGATGATGTTGAAGCGTCGGGCAGTCAGGCAATGGATCTGTCTAGTACAAGAGGGAAACGCAGAAAGAGAGATTTGGGAAGGGAGGGTCAGGGAGATTCCTGTCTCACTTCTGACTCCGAAAATGAGGTATTCACCTCTGTCATTGTGTCTGATGAGGAAAGTCAGAATGGGTCTTTGAGGGAGGGCCCTGAGAGCCCTGCTAAAGATGAAGCACATTGGGAAGTCATTGGCGATAAGGGGCCAGTTGGAGGAAAGGTCTTGCGCTCCACAACTGTGTTTCTCTCTGATGCAGAGGATGAGTATGAAGATGAGGAGGGCGGAGGGGGTCAGAGAGCAAAGAGGAAAAAGCGAAAGGGGGAGTTTGAGCGCGATGAGGTGGAGGTGAAGAAGGAGAGACAGGACCCCGATGTGGATCTAGAGTTGGAGGCCCAAGGGGATCCTCCAAGTTCACAGTTTCACGCTGAGATTCCAATCAGTGCTCTCCACTCACTTCCACTGTCCCTTGCTCCTTTTTCTACTCAGTTCCTTAGTCCCTATGTCCTCTCTCTCACTCCTTCAGTGATTGATGGGCGCAAAGTACCCATTTTTCCTAACCCACCTACTATCACACGCTTCTCCAGCTCTCTCCTCTCGCAGTCTCTCTCCTCTCACAGCCAAACTTCCCACTACTTGTCCAATGGTGGCGACTGTGAGTCCGCTCTGGATCTCAGCATGGGGAGGAACAACAAATCTGCTTCTTCCTCGTCATCTCTGGCTGATAAAATTGCAGCACAGAAGGGACAATTGCTGGATGGGCTTGGCTTGAGGCCCACATCCAAAGGTCTGGTTGTCGTCCAGGTGAAGCCTGAACCTGTTACTTCCATGCTGTCTTCCAACAGCAGTGTGAGTCTATTGAACTGCAACAACATGACAAAGTCTAGCATTTACATGAGGGCAGCAGAGAAAATGAATGCCACGCTATTGGAAAGGGAGCGAGAAAAGGATAGAGAGAAGGAAAGGGAGCAGCAGCAACAGCAGCAGAGAAAGTCCAAAGGAAAAAGGTATCGGGATATGCGACGTTCAAGGACCATCATTCAGGCTGAACAACTTGACATTCTGTATGGCTGCTATTTCAAAGACCCAAATCCGGGGAAACATGAGTTTGAACAGATTTCAGAGTGGGTCCACCTTCCAAAGAAGGTTGTTCAGATTTGGTTCCAGAACATGAGGGCGAGGGAACGAAAGGGTGAGGTCAGATTCATCAGCGACGGGACCCTGGCAGCGGTTGGCAAACCTCTCATCAAATTTACCTGGCCTCTTTCCAAACCCATTTTCTCAAACAAGCCTGCTCCAAATAATACCGGGTGCATCACAGCCACTCCAATTGTGCGCACCCTCATTAAGACGGAGAGAGATCCTGTGAAGGAGCTGGGCAAACCTGCCATGGTGAAAAAAATAGCCCCAGTTCCTATCAAGCCCAAAGAGGTTGTTTCCTCTACGACAGTGTCTCCTGTGAGCAGCAGCAGTGCTTCTGCAGTGCCAAAGACCAAGCTCGAAACCACCAGCAACGTCACTATGGTCAAAGTTGCACCCAAAGTCCTCACCCCTGTCCTTTTACCGCCACCCAAGGATCCAATCCCCATTGCCCCACGACCGGCCCAGAAACGAAAGCTAGACGAGGAGAGCGAGGAAGAAAAGACCGATGACGAGAAAGACGACGAAAACGAGATGGGTTCTGGACCGGGAACCACTAACCGCATGGTGCCCAAGCTGCCCACAACGCCCATCAACAACAGGCCTCATGCCACAACGGTGGTGCCACAAAAACACAACGGGCTCAACTACTGGACCCCCAAGGTCCCAATTAAGATCAACACTCTGTCGAGAGAACAACTGGCTCTTCCAACACACACATCTCGTACCATCCCCCCTCCTCCAACCCCCAGCATCGCGCCAGTTAGCCCGAACACCCCCAGCTCTGCCAAAGTGGCCAGCCCCTCCACCCCGGTCCTAGTGAAATCAAGCCCGACAGAAAGCAGCTTTCTGCCCCACTCATCCAGCCGTAGGCCACGCACGCACTTGTCCTGCCTACAGCTGTCCATTCTGCAGTCCTGTTACGAGACCTGTGCCCACCCTAACGCCATGGAGTGTGAGGCGATCGGCACCGAGCTCAACCTGCCGCTCAAGGTGGTGCAGATTTGGTTCCAAAACACCAGAGCCAAGGAGAAGCGCTGGAGGCTGCAACAAGAGAAAATGGTGAGCTGGAAAGTAGACGTACGATGCAAGTTTTTATTAAGCCTTTTGGTACAAGATCACATAATTGTTAATACAGTAAGATAGACGAATAAAGTTAACGTTACGGTAGGTCAATGAGGAGAGGAACATGTTCTTTTGTTGGCATCACCTTGCTGCGTTGCACCTTTTTATTCAAGGACTGAGCAATATTTTCATATCATATATTGACTTTCAGTGGAATCAAATTGTCATGCACTTATTGTTATTGTTTTGTTATATTTAATGACGTTGAATGACTTCAAGCTAATTTTAATGAAAATCATTGTTTTTTGTTTTACAAAACGTACACACAAGAGTTTTTTTTCTTCTGCATAGCAGTAGAGCTCAGGTCATTATTATTTAATGCATTATTTCATTGTGATAACAATATTATGAAATTGATTTCCGCTATAGTGCTCTCTTCGAGTGATTATTTTTCCTCCTGAAAGCTAAATGTGTCTGAGTCCGGAGTACACTGCAGCTGACATTCACTGTTTTTAACATAGTTTGTGGTATCGCTCTAACAATGGCATCTATTGATTTACTGGTATTGCTTGCCTTTGAGTACTATAACTATTCACAGCTCACACACATGTTGCTGTCTATGAAAACAAAAGATTACTGTCCAAAAAAACTCAATTGCTAAATTATGCATATATCAATTATATAGATTGTTCAGTTAAACCTGTTGAACTTTAAATGATATGACATTAAACTAATTCCCTCGCTGGTCCTGTCTGTCCTCCCCACCTCCCCATTCCCAGTCTCCTCTGTCAGGTGGAAAGGTGGACATGAGCTCAGGAAGCTACCTGCAGTACAACGCTCTCAAAGCCAATCGCCCCATCCTGCCCAAACCTGTTCAGCTGACCGTCACCGAACCTCCAGCTTCCCCGACGGCCGGCCAACCGGTGCCAAAGGAGACCCTGACGGGCCGCTGTGATGCCTGCAACATCTCCTTTGAATCCCGGGCTGCAGCGAGGGCCCACGTCTTCTCCCCGCGACACCTGGCGACCCTGAGAACCACTAACTTTGGCCAGCCGACGACGCTCGTCAACAAGAACGGAACCGGTAACGGAGGATCTCACTCCACTCCGGTAACCAGCTCTGGAGGGGAGGTGGTGATTGAGTTGCCTCCATCGACGGCCACCAGCAACAGTTAAAGACTCGGATCAGGATTGGTCTGCACACTGACTATTCTTGGACCCATTTGGGCTCCTCAGATTTTAATAAACAAATTTGAGCACTAATCCTCAAAAGCTAATATTCTTTAGTTTTTGAAGTTGGCTCCCCCCCCCCCCCCCCCCCGCACCCGCTATCCTTTTGCTTAACATTCACTGACTCGAAATCCGTTGATCTATAGCGCTCACCTGAAATCCAATCCGACAGCAGACTATTTCCTTGCTGCTTCACACTGACTCAGTTGCTGTCTGATAAGTGATGAACACATCTCAAGTCTCCTTCAATCCTTACACACTTTATCCAAACATGTTTGGTCCTAAGCCTGTGGTTATATATGTATAGATACATACATATATATATATAAATATATGACCTTCCTATAATTTGTAAAGGCACTCAACTTGCCATGCTTGAACTGTGCTACCCTAAAGACTAATGCGAACGTGTTTCCTCTTTGGAAGTGGCCATTTGTCGGAAGGCCTGGAATTTTTCTGGGATAATAACATGAAATAACTCCCAGTTTTCTCCTGTGGAAATGTATTTCTCATGCCTACTTTCACTTCTAGGGCAAAGGTTGCTTGGATATAATATAACTGGACTGAACCATTGGGAGAGGAGGACCTGGTATTAACTGTCACCTTTTTTATTTTCTACAGGAGTGTGATCTGAAGAGTGTTGTGTCCACTCATTTGGGATTTAAAAAAAAAAAAAAAAGAGGTACTTTAGAGAGAATAGGGCTGTTGAATTGTCCCCATTTACATGTTCATAGTTTTCACGACAATCCTAATAGACAGGGCAAAAAGAGAGGCTGGGGAACGTAGAGTCTTGGCATACCGCACTTTGACACATTTTACATTGTTTGAAATGTTTTTAAGCATTCTAATGCAAGTGTCTTTTTTATGGAAAGATACAATAATGCATGATGGATGCCTTAATATAAACCACGTGAAATAAATTGATTTTTGCTAGTCAATAAAACATGCTTTAGGTGTGAGCATAATTGTGCAAGAAGCAGACCTGGGTATGTAAATGAAGAGTTCTGTTGCAAAATGCTTTTATATCAATCTTTTGGGGGAAATATCTGAATGTTATATTCTGTACCGAGAACATAGCAAATCCTGCCTGTAAAGTTGCCAGCATCCTCTTGGCCAAGGACTACAATTACATAAATACCAACTATCTTGTTTTTTTATTACAAATTACTTTGATCCTGTGGATTTCACTTTCCCTCCAAATGGTGTATATCTCATTTTGAAATGCAGCTCTTCAAACCTGTAGGGGGAAAAATAAACGTGTTCACATGCTGTGGGTGTGTTGCGAATAAGACCGCCTTAATAAGAAGATACGCCACCAGGTATCCGGATTCAAGCCCATGTGATCCTTGTATAATGTAATTAATTTCACCCTCACCTTGCACGGTGGGTCAGACCAAATTCGTTGATTTACGGTTTTTCCTTGCCATGAATACTGTGCATAAGACAGGAAAGATACTCAATTTATTTGCTTCAATATTTATACAAATGCCAATTATAAGCAATTAAAAACTGGTGTAACAGACTTTTTTTTTTAGTATTTAGGTCAAAAGCCAAGCCTCTAGAAATATAAAGAGAACAGGGCTTGAAATGGGCAGTTTCCCTTACACCCCCCCCCCCCCCCCCCCTCGTTTTGATACAGAGTTACTAATTCTGGAAATGTACGTGCTGTGAAATGAGATCTCATATCTGGAAACCATGACAAGGGAGAACGTTGGGTATTACTAGTATCCTCAAGGGACTAACGAATACTCAAATCTTGAAAGCAAATTAGGAAACATGAAACGTGTTGACTGAGAGCTAATAAGATGGTGCTGTGTTGAAGGACACTTAACATACTAAAGATGTTTTCCTTCAATTTAAGTTGTATATTAATGTTACTATTGATAGTTTTAACAAAATGCAAAACTAAAACATGAACTTTTGTAAAGAAATATATTAAAAAAATAACTGATATTCCAAAGTAATCCTCCCTTTGCTTTCTGTCATTCAAAAAACCAAAAAGCAATCCTGAGGTCGACAGAGAGCAGGAGAGGTGTTCGTAAATGCAAACTGTAAAGGAAGTCCCACGGCTTGACACTTGCACTAGTCCACACAATTTTTTTGCACAAGCTACAGACATTTCAAACGAACACAGCCATTAACATGGCATTAAGAGTCACTTGGTGTGTTTTTTGAAACGAGGAGGGTTAACCATGTCCTTTCATGAGTAATAATTTGTACTCTGTTGGAAACTGTATCTTGTGTGTAAAGCGAAGGACTGGAGTGCTTTAACTTCCAAGACTGGGATTACACACACGCACACACACAGACACGGTGATGCACTGTCCAAACTAGATAGGTTTTTATGGAGATCTGCTTTTTATTCTCTTATGTTTCATTGTCACTTTGATTATCACTATTGTTATATCTGTACTACTACTTATACGATTTATCATTACTACCCATCACTGTTTTTGATTATTATTGATCCATAATGGTTTTAAATGCCACCTCTCTGCTCATATACAGTATGGTATTCCTATGAATATTGAACAATAATAGTGGCAGTGTTGTTATGAATTGTTAGATTTTTGATTGAGCTTATTCTTTTTCCTCCTCACTTGTACCTGCCTTTTTGTGTTTGGTCTCCATTATGCTTTCTTTGATATACAGAAAAACAAATAAAATCAGTTGAACAACAAAGCACATCTGTCTGATTGCAGTGCAAGAAGCAGACCTGGGTGTGTAAATAGAGAAGAGTTCTGTCCCAAAATGCTTTTAAATCAATCTTTGGGGGAAATATAAACCTTTGAAATGGGGTATTTGTTTCTTTTTTCTTGTATGTGACAAAGGTTTAAATAATTGATATAAAGATAGACATCTGAGGTTTTACTTGAGTGGCATATTTTAAATAAAGGTCACTTCGGTCACACTGTAGGAGACAATTCATATGACACACTCAAATGTGCCTGGAATTCATTTGCTAAACAATTGGTTTTGCCGGTTTACTTACCATTGATAGGGATGTGATTGACAGAAACGTAATCCAATTAAAAGCATACATGCGATTTGGGAACCGGAAAGTCTTGTACAACCGTCCAATAGGAAGGCGGCAGACATCGGAGAGGTTGGTCTAGAATCCTCCGCTGACCAATAGGATTGAGAGTTGTACGCCCGCAGTGATACTTGACTCCGCCCCCAGCTTCCATTTCTGAACTGAAGGGACGCCGCCGCTCTCGCGTAGAGTCCTCGCCTTTTTTATATACTCATTTAAGTAAATAAACTAGGTTCTCTGTCGTAAATTAGGACCACTGCTTTAAGGTAGTGAGTGAAACAGCAGTCCGTGTTCATCGTGGTGTGCTGTTTGAGTAGTGGCTGGAACTGTAGCTAGCATTTTATTCCCCATTTTAACTTTTCTAAGCGGCGTTTTCCGCCGTTTTTTTCTTTCCGCCGCCCCGCTCACTCTACCCCCTTGTGCGTGAGTAGGGGCCTGTGCGTTGGTTTGGCCACGAGGCGCGTCGGTACAGTTGGATCAGGGCGATGGCGGAGTTCGGTAACGGACTGGCGGAGGAATCCCTACTAGACTCAGACCCCGGACATCCCGAGCTGGAAGACCCGAGTGTCGGTGACGAAGAACCGGGATTAGAAGACGGAGAGGCCGCAATCGAAGACCCGGTAAGTGAAGGGCATTGTTTCAGCTGTGAGAGCCCACATGGCACCAGGACACGTTATAGCCAAAACCAAGAAGTTAGCGAAAGCAGGCAAAGCTATTTGTTATTTTGTTTCCCCTCTACAAATCGTTGGTCACATGCCGTGCAACGTTACGTTACTGCTATCGCTAGGTCGGTATTATAACCCGCCATTGTGGTTCACGCAGTGCAGTAGAAATGGGTGGTGACATGCGTGGTGTCAGCAGCCATCTTGGCGCAACAGCGGCGCCAGTTTCTCTGCGCCAGGGAGCAGCTCGAGCCCTTGGGGGTGGTGGGGGGGGGGATTCCTCGTCTCAAAAAAAAAAAATGCGAGACGGCGATACAGGAGACAGTCAGGGGCAAGGGTAGGACAGGCCGCCGCCATTAGCCGCCGCTGTGCGAGTCTACTGCTCGAGAAGGCGACCTGCTGACGGTAATGACATCTTTTATTCCTTTTACCTTCACTAGTGTGCTGTCTGCTGCAGTCACCGGTGTGTGCACCTGCAAAATGACCGAAGGCTAACATTAGCTTATCCCAAAGCTCCAACACTTGAGTGCTGCAGTTAAAATGACCAGAGGACACGTCGACCGTGATCACTAGTCCACGAGATAAAATGGGAAATGTGCACCATGATGGGCTAACAGCACCCTGGCATGCTAACAAGCTAGCATATGTTAACAAAGCTGGGTGGAGATGACAGACGTGCAGCTGATCATCTTTGTCATTCATTCTGGACAATGGTTGGCATCGCACATCAGTGGGACGTGGGGTTCGCTGGAACGCTGTGGTGGTTCGAGGATGCACGATCGGCGTTAGTCGGCCTAATTTTAATTTTCCCAATACCTGCACGCTCGTGCATATTCACTGATGTCTCTGCAGCAAGTCCACAGTTGTGAGGGTGTGCTAACCTACTGTCTGCTCTAAGAGAGCGCGGAATGCAACGCAGAAGCAGGGGGTTGCGGTATTTGAGGGGCTGGGTTTGCATCCTTCAATGTTTTACTAGAGCAAGAAGAATGAGGGAGGGGAGTGAAGGAGCATGCACTGAATATGCGACAAAATATATAGTAGCTACAAGGTGTCGTTGTCGGATGGCTTATTTTATGTTTTTTAACAATCTTGCTGTGAAGGTGGATTACTTGCTCTTCTATGATCACGACATACCCAATGATCGTGTGGCTAAAGGTTGGGAGGGCTGAGAAATGATGGCGCCATTATCATCAAATGCAGCGTGTCCCCGTGCAGTCACCCTTGCTCTGGTTCGAGGACCTGCATTTAATATGGGTGTCTGTGTCACTGCACCCAGTGGTACAAAGAGCCTTTACATTGCGAACCCTGTCAGCACAGGCAACGGCCCTGGATGGAGCTGGAATGACTCCCACTGTGCTGCAGTGCACCACTGTCAGACAGGAGGGTCCGCTCCCACGTGAGGACACGGCCATCTCTCTGTTCACCGGAGGAACGAGACATTTTTTCCGACAGTGGTGGTTTTGTGGGTTTCGCAGTCTTTATTCGTGGGACCCGATCATCGTCACTACCCCAAATACATTTACAGTTTCCAAAAAGGCTCTTTATTGATTTTCAGTTGAAGTAGAGCTGCAGCGAATCAATTTTCCTGTTGGTAAATTTTCAAATTATCTATCGACGTGTTCGGTGTCAAAGTATATTTAGAGCAAATGCTAACCAACCGGTGCATGAGCCCATAGTAGTTTTTATAACTGAGCGAAATAAGCACATTTATGGTATGGGTGTGTGTACAAGATAAATGTCTTGAAATTAGTATTTACAGCCTGTGTTTACCAATATGTTGACTCATCATTTGGGTTCTTTGTATCTGTGTAATGTTATTTCTGCACATTTGCTTTATAGTCAGGAAACTTGTAAACTGAGCGTGTCGTACTGATTCATCAATTTTGTGTGCCAATTATATTTTGAATGCCACCCAAGCATATCGTGACCTGATGAGGCACATTTTTCAAATGGCTTTAAGGCCAACTTTCAAGTTGTAGGCGGCAGCTAATGCCAAATTAAGAAGTTTTGGTCGATAACACTGTCTAAACATGTGGGGGGATAAGAGGCTAAGGACCAGTCAGACATTTTTAGATGGAAGTAGTCTGTGTGCGTGTGTGCGCGTTTGTGTGTGTGTTTCCTTTTGGGCAGAAACGACGCACGCACCAGCACTTACACAGATTCAGCATCTCCTTGCTACCCTGCCCTCCTCCTGGTGTTTGCAATGTGGTGTTATGGCCACATTGGTTAATGATTACATTTTCGTGGCTAGTTTTGGGAGTTGGTCAGCGTGGCAGAACTGTCATCCACATCATGTGATTATAGCATTTTTGGTTAATGTTTCACTGAGTTGTATCACGCTCGTGATGGACTGACTGCTCTAATGGAATTTCTGTGTGTGTTGCAGGAGCTGGAGGCAATCAAAGCCCGGGTTAGAGAGATGGAGGAAGAGGCCGAGAAGCTGAAGGAGCTCCAGAACGAGGTGGAGAAACAGATGAATCTCAGCCCCCCACCAGGTGCGTTAGTGTGTGGATTTATGTGGGAGGGGGACATCTTGTTTTTCCCTGTCTGTCCACGTTTCCTATCCTTCTATTTACTGTCCTATTACCTAATGAATGATAATAATCTTAAAATATTTCAATCCTCTGCTTTTGTGTCTTCTTCAAAAAAACACTAATTTAATCTCACGATGTAAATAACAACGTAACCCTTCCACATTCAACCAGTGACCTCAAACTAAAAGATTATTAAAATGTACATTGAAATATGAGTTTAGATCGGTACATGGTTAAAAGTGTAGTGCAAGGAATTATTAGAAAACCATCCACATGTCAATACCAAGTCCTTGTGTTCATATGCCAAGAATAGAAGCTGCCTTTAAAGCTGCCTTTAAGGTTAGAATAAGCCGTCTACCTTTATAGGTGCATGAGCTGGTTTGATACAGCATGTTTGTTTTATGGCTGAACAGTTTATTAATGCAACAATAGAGTATTAATAAGAGACTGCAGCATTGGAAGAGTCAATTCAGACGTATAAATAACGGTCTATTACCTAATTCTCAACTTACTAATTAATTTGCGTATTTATTTATTTATTTATTGATAATACCCAAATAATACAAGACATTTAGTTTTTTATAGGTCTTAATTAACATAGAATTGTTCCCCAGTAAATCATGATATAGCATATTTTGGTATGAATATCAGTCTATTTATAATACTGTTGATAAAAATGTTAAAACAACGCATGCTTTTAATCGATCTTTATAATGTGCATTAATAAATCACTGTGTAGACGATGTTGAACCATAACGTTTTGCCTCACCTTTGGCGCAGTATCTTTGCGATGGCCTTAAAGGCTAAACAACAAGCCGACTGTTTCAAAATCAAAGTGCTTTCGGTAATCACAGCACATAAGAATGTAGCACTATCGTAGCGCTGGATTTATTCTCGATGTGTTCCTCTCTTCCTGTGGATTGCTACAATGGAGAAGGAAGATAATTAGGACCGGAAGTTCTATTTACAACTACATAAAAGCAAGCGGACTGAAACCGTGTCTCACATATATCTCGGCCAATCATTTTGGTGTCTTTAACCTAAAACAGAGAGGAGGGTCAATGAGCAAAAGAGTGAAAATACCCTTCATTTAGTGGCTTACCTGGGTGTGTTTTCTGCCTCTCTACACTGCAGTCGGTCCAGTCATCATGTCCATCGAGGAAAAGATGGAAGCGGATGGCAGATCTATTTATGTCGGAAACGTAAGTAATTGTCTGGTAGAGATGTCATTCTGTCCACATCGGGGTGACGTCACAGAAAATGATCATATTTTTAAAGAAACGGTTCGACACCGAATCGTAAAGTTCCTATAAATTTCACCTCTTTGGTCCTTTTGCAACGTTTTATTGGTTTCATTTTCAAGTCTGCAAAAAATGCTTGATTGCATTTGGGTTGTTGTTACTCTAGGGGTGTAATATTGTTTTTAAGTATTGAAATCCCCTTTAAAGGTGTTTTATGTAACGCATACCATTACTTTGTAGCTTTGCCATTATCATTGGCTTGTGGTCTTGCAGTAAAATAAGTCCCAAAGTTCATTGTTTGGGTGTTCAAAGAGTCAAGAATTAACTTCACTGAACCCAAAGGATCATCAGTTTCGCTCACATTTGTATTATTTAACAATGTTTTTTAATTTAATATTGTTAAATGCCTCAGTTTGTTTACTTAAAACTAATGCGGTATTTGTTGTTTTCGTTTCAGTCTGTCTAATTTAGTACATTAAAGTGACTTATAAGTCTAAATTAGATTCCTGGTCCAGGATGTGTGGGTGCAGCTCTCTTCATGTCTCCCCCCGTCTTTCTTCAGGTGGACTACGGGGCCACGGCAGAAGAGCTTGAAGCTCACTTTCATGGCTGTGGTTCAGTAAACAGAGTCACCATCCTATGTGACAAATACACAGGGCATCCCAAAGGGTAAGACTCCGTCATTACACTGTGTCTCTTTGCTACGCGGCGGATGAATCGGCAAATGCACCAAAGTCATGCTGTTGGCAGAGAAATCCAACAGTGGGTGGACAGATTTGTATTCAGCATCGATACGAATGAAGTGTCACTAAAGCTGAATGGGTATATGTGATAGCTTTTGGGAAATAAAGAAGCAATAAACCATAACTGTTGAGTGGGACCAGATTGAACATTTTGTGAGTTCTGGTTTCACTTTTCCTGTGTTTAATGACAACGACAATTAAATAGCAAACACAAAATGCTGTCGGTATCGAATTATCTGTAATTAATCTCCAACAGAAATGGCTTTTAGCTTTAAACAAATGAAGTTATTCACTCGTGGGAATAGATTTCCTTTATCGTTTAGATGTTTGCGATCCTCAGGAATCAAGATGCCGGTGCTGTCATGCTCTACATGTTGCTGCTTTTTCTTTAGCACAAGGAATGTGTGATTTGTGCATTATTCTGTGTCAGTAACCTAACCCTCAGACACCTTCCTGCGTGGCCTGTTTAATGTGAGGAGGCTCTGGGTGTCCGGAGGTAAAGATAAGATGAAGACCTTTTGAAATGTTCCAACTCAACCGGACAAGAAATGATCTTGATTGAGTGTTTAGCACATAGTCTCTCCCTCCCCCTCCCTTGATTTTCACATCACGGTGATTGATTTGTTTTTGTTCTTGTCGTCTTCAGGTTTGCCTATATTGAGTTTGCAGACAAAGAGTCTGTTAGGACAGCCATGGCATTGGATGAGTCCCTTTTCAGAGGAAGGCAGATAAAGGTAAGATCATTTTAAATCTCTTTTTATTCCTTCACCTGGGGCGTTCTCACATTGAGAGTTTTAGCAGTTTTAGGTCAGAATGAAAAGTGACACTGTTTTGAGAGGAAGTAAAGGGGGAATGTGAATTAATTTGATCTTGATTACAAGCGTGAAAAAAAGATTATCCCTTGTGATCAGATACTGTGGCTTCATCATTTTGAGCTGTTGGATGTTGGTGCATTTACAAGATAATCAATGATTTACGCTACAAACAGTTGCAGAGTAAGCATCATTGGGTACTAACTGCTAATGTTAACCATCTCATCCTGCTGATTTGAACAGATTTGATGTGCACAATGTCGCATTATCAGGGAAAAACAGGCTGCAGAAGAGTGTTTACTAGTTTACACATTGTTGTTCCTGTGTAGCGTAAATGAGTTGCTAAATGATATGAGGAACGTGATATGGGATCGATGCATAGACTCGCGTACTCGATATCCAAGCCAGCATTTTTGGTTGTATCAGATTCCTCCAATATTGATATTGGAACAGGTCTAATTGTTGTTGCTTGACAGAGCAAAAATCTCTCGCTGAATTCAGAATTCAAGCAGTTTTCGTTTATCTTGAAAAAAAAATAAATGTTTATGGCTGGATGTTGGTTTTATGTAACAGTGTTTTGCTTGATTGTCGCCGCTCAGGTGGGCGCTAAGAGAACAAACAGACCAGGCATCAGCACCACAGACCGCGGCTTTCCACGGGCTCGCTTCCGGTCACGGGGAGGAGGAGGTGGAGGAGGAGGAGGAGGCGGAGGAAGCTTCTCATCGCGTGCACGCTACTACAGCGGCTACACACCCCCCCGAGGCAGAGGACGGGCCTTCAGGTGAGCTTGACCCATCACTTCAGACACCATGGGGGAGGGAAACACGGCACCTGCATGCATTGCACCTCACTCGGTGTTTGTTTTTCAAGGAAATGACAAGACAAACGAGGCAGACTATGATGACCAGCCAGAATTAGCAGCTCTTCTTTCTGATTTACATATACCTGCAATTATGATTATTGGTATTTGTTGTTGAGGAGAAAACAAGGATTGGACTGTTGATAAATTACTCAACAGAGTGTTAGAATATGGCCTGTTTTGGCCTTCAGATAAAGTCTGGGTTAACACTGTCCTCTCCTTGTATTTTGACACACAAACAGGACAAGAAAGCTAGGAGCACTGGGCTGAGGTTTATAGTAATATATTGCTTTTGCACTCTAGACTTGAATGGACAGGACAGGACATTTTTAAACGTGGTCATGCTGAAAATACCGGATAGACTGAGCAATATGAGCATTGTCAATGGATAGCAGGTCAAAATAATGACTTTAGAAAATGACTTGCAGTATTAGAGACTGTAATAGAAACACCGATACATGCCGTGTAGTCGGGTTAGACATCACGCCAGTGGTGGGACTGAGGGACTCATTGCATGCCACATCACATATAACCATTCTAACAGACTCAGTGCACATCTTTTAGGTCTTCCCAGGCTGTTCATACATTCTGCATTAGTTAGAACCATGTTTGGGTCAAGGCCAATGCAATCTCCTGCATCATAACAGAACAGTACTGGGGTGACGCTCCAGAGGCTGACATCTTGGAATGTGATTTGTGATTGGACCATATATGGCAGGGAGAAGTGCAAACCATTTTACATAACTGTAAATGTTGTGCTGTGTGACCCGTAGCCTTGCCTCACTCTACTGCATCCATTCCATCAATACTATGGTCGCATTACTGTGATCCATACTGAACAGCAGAATAAGCCTGGTGTTGATCAGAGGGTTGTGCTCTGGGGTTCTGGTGGCTCTCCTCGTAGTGTTTTGATGGGCTTTAACTCAGAGCTCTGCAGTGGGGCCCTTTAACCATGTGTACAGTATGTGATTTAAACACTTGGCAGTTAACTATTAACTAGAGCTGCACAGTTTCTATAAAGATGATCCATACAACAATCTGGTTGCTTTTGAGCATAATTAAACAACATAGATATGAACAGTCTCTTTTTATATAAAATATGGCTCGGCCCTGGGGGCAGTGAGAAATCAAGGCTACGGTATCTCACTGGTTACTCCGTATCAGCCTTGTGTAGCCACATTTATTTATTTAAAATGAGAAAGACGGTGTGGTAATAAATCCACTGATCAGCATGCCAGCTTCCCCACACATGCACTGAGCTTTGAGACTGAGAGATTCTGATTGATCGTCCCTGAAAAGCATCTGGAACCTTCAGGCCTTGGCTGTTGCTTAATACTTAATGTGCAACAAAGATGCTGCGGCAGTTATTTTGGAAAGAGCTGAAAAACCTTCATACAGAGGCCTTTATTGCGATGAAACAGTTTGCCAAATTCTTCTGACAGGCTCCTATTTATTCCATTTTACCTCGTGTGTAGTCCTTTCTTTCTCTTACACTCAAGTATTTGTGCAAAGATGTCCCTTTTCACCAAGGCTGCCTTTTTAAATAAGGACAAGAAAGGGTTACATGTCTATTCATTCCTTTGTGTGAGAAAGTGTCTGAACCTCAAGGTCAGAATCTCTCTAATCTCTCCGTGCACTTACCCCAGCCACTCCCACACATACCAAGAAGCCCTAACCCTGCCCGTTCACTCTCTGGGATCTGGCCGAGCTGCAGGACCAGGCACACAGAGACTAGGGGGAAAGCTCCGGGAATTGGTGCGGTTACATCAAGTCTCCAGAAGCTAAAAGTACTGATAGTAATGTATAATCTGGTGGCTTAAATAATGCATAATGAGCATTTTACTTTACAGACTTTAAGTTGTTGGTTTGTAAGCATAGCTAAGACTTGCTGTGATTGTTGGACTTTTAAGTTCTGTCTGACTGATTTGCAGTTAGGTGAAGATAATTAAAGTAAGGGTTGACATCCAACAGACGTTGAACGTTCAAATTGATGTGCAAAGAAATTTAAAAACGGCACAAAAATAAACCGTTAAAGCTCCGTCTACTGCAGTCAGTCAGGTTGAATAGAGAAGAGAGCGCTGCAGGGAAGACGTGTTTTATTTAGGCCAACCTGAAAGTTGGCATCGCACTGGTTCCCTCGACAAAAAGCCAACGGGGGCTCTGGATTGGTGCAGAAAATAAGCTGTGGCAAACACAAGTTCATGATACCGACACGCAAAATAATCTTCACAAATGACCACTTTAAGTTGAAGCGAACGTTGAGCTATAAAATAACTACGCCACAGTGGCGTGAGTAGACACGAGGCTGCTTAGTAGTCTCATTTAGCCACTTGTTTAAGTTAAGACACTAAAAAGCTTCAAAATTCCCGAGAGTGGTATCCACTGACGTGTTCGATATTGTAGAACAAAATGTTAAAATCTCGCTTGTGTTCACCACAGACCTTATTTTACGCGTTTAACTAAAACCCCATTGGCCTTGGAGACGAGGGAACCGAAATGCTACCTCTGCTCTGGGATTAAGGACTCGTTCCTGAATGCAGAGAGCAGAAGGGCCGCCTGGTTGCAACATTAGGGATTCATCACTGGTCTACTTACGTCAGTGTTGCAGTTGAATAGAATTGGGCTCGGCTCTAAACTAAGTAACACTTTTCACTTGTGCCTTGTTTTGTCTTTGGAACACATCCACGGCGAAGACAAACACAAAATCTTTGCGTTGACCCATTGTGTGCTTGGGAAGATTTCCTACTGCTTCGGCCAAGAGATATGTTTCATTAAAGTTATCAAGGTGTTGCTCGGCTTTGTGTGATAAGAAGTTAAGCTTCAACAAGGCCACAGCAAGGTTTTTAGTTTTTGTTCTGTGCCGGCTGAAGTAGAGCGTTGGCTGCCAGGATTTAATTCTATTAAAGACAACGCAGCCAAATAGTGGCATTTGTGTAGCACCTCAAATCCTTGCACCCTGACTGAGAACAAAGACTCATTCATGTAACACGCTCTTAAAAAAAAACAAATTGGTGCCGCGGCTGCAAAAAGTGTTTTCTTGTGTATTGCGTCCGTTAACGTCATGTTGTCATCTTCCCAAGTCGGCATGGTGAAAGGCCAAGATTTTGATGTGAGCTAGAAGACTTGCATACTGTACTCATGATGTTGGGTGCTTATGTAGAGTGCATGACCTCGCATGTACATGAACCACACACACACACACACACATACACACACATGCATACTCCAACCCAGATTCACCTTTTACAGCGTTCACTCCCAGAAACGAGGGTTCATTACTGCAGCCTGACTTCAGCATCTAGCCGGACAACCGCTGGCGTCAGTCCCAGTGTGACATTTTTTTTGTGTTTGTTGCCACTGAATGATGATGTGTGTGTGTGTGTGTGTGTGTGTGTTTGTGTGTGTGTGTGTGTGTGTGTGTGTGTGTGTGTGTGTGTGAGAGAGAGAGAGCGAGCAGATGGTGTGTGGAAGCTTTGCTGCTGCCTGGCTTTTGTGTATGTGTCAGGCAGTGTTTTGAGTGTCTAATGATGATGATTGTGTGTGTATATGTATGTGCACTGTCTTATCCGGGCGGGGTATATGTGTGGTGCCGTTTGTCCTCAAGGTCTTTCCCCACAGTGACCCCAGAGGCGGCTCTCGCAGAGAGAGAGAGAGAGAGAGAGAGAGAGAGAAAGAGGGAGAGAGAGTGCCTTTGCTGTTCCCCCCTCACACCCAAACACAAATCCTTATTCCAACATCTGGAACTTAAACACTTTTCCTCTCTTGACGAGCTGCTTTCAGCTTCTTTCAGCACTGTAGTCTGCTCTTCCAGATTGATTGGTTGTAACACAACACCTTGTGAGATCCAAGGCCCAATACCGTTAAGATGGTATGACTGATTGTGAACACTGTCCTAAACATTCTGTCATTGAAATACGTAAATATATTCTTTCCCCTTCGGTTTGCCTTTCTCTGGCCACAATCTCACACGTATATCTATATATATATATATCTATATTATATCACACCAGGAAATTGGTGTCAGTCTTCGTAAGCCAACCAGAAAAAAACTCACCCTCTTTTTCTCTCTCTTTTCCAGGGGCCGAGGGCGAACAACATCGTGGTATTCCCCTTACTAAACACCCCCTCCCTCTCCAACATTCCCTTACTATCAACCCTCTCCCCCCTCTCTTTCATTTAGAAAAAAAAAACACACACACACGCACGCACACAATGAAAAAGTCACCCCCCCCCCCTTCCCTTCCCCAACAATAAAAGAAGAGAATCCCAGAAGAGAGGAAAAAAAGACAAAAAAGGAAAAAAAAAAACCAAAAAAAAAAAAACACCTCTCCTGGACAGAGAGACTGACTGACCGCAGTGTGCGATTGTGTGTGAGCGTGCGTGTGCGGAGGTTGATGCGGTCGCCCCTGGTAAGGTATCAGTTGGCCATTGGGGAACGAGTAAGGTGGCTGATTTCTTTGTTTTTTGTTAATTTTTGAGGGGTGGGAAGGGAGGGGGGAGGGGGGCGGGGGGATGTAAGAGAAGATGGTGGTATCTCAGGCTGCAGATGTGTCTCCTTTGGTCTGGCTGTGACTTCCTGCTTTCACACCATCACCAACACAGCCCACCCACTCACCCTCCACTGCCACCAAAACAAGAAAAGAAAAGAGAAAAAAAAGAAAAGAAAAAAAAAAAACCGTGGGGGGGAAATGGCAACAAGAGAATACTGTTTACTTTTGTTTTTAATGTACCGTACATATGTGAAACTTCCACTAGCCAGAGTATTTGTTTGTGTTTTTAAGTTTGTGGTTTGGAGTATATCATTGCCTCCCTACCCCTCCCTCCACCCTCTTTGTGTTCGCCGTTCTCTGCCTCTCACCCTCCCTCCCCCCCCTCCCCTCGCTGCATTTTATAACTCATGCTTTTTCTCCCCCCCCCTCCCCTCCCCTCCTTTTGCTCATCACACCATGGATTGTTGTTCTCTGGACAGTGATGGACCTTCAATGTTCAGTGGGATTGTACATGCATAGATTTTTTTTTTTCTTGTGGGAGTGGGGTTCCTCCTACAGCCACCTTCCTGCTGCTAGTCCATACCTGTCACCTCCAACTCAGGCATGGCCACAGCTCGTTTTATTCTTTCGACAGACATCAATGTTTTTATTTCCATGCAACCCCTCCACCCCCCCCCCCCCCACCTACCTGTTTTCCCCTCCCCGCCTCCCCTCCCCTCTGTGTTCCTTGTCTCCTGTCTCTCCTCCTCTCCCTCCCCCGTCCTCTCTCTGTATATTAGACCACTTCTTGTCGTTTCAGGTTTCAAGACCAGTGGAGGCTGACGACCCCTCCCCAGGTGGCGCAGGCCCCCCCCACTGTCTCCGCAGCGTCTCTCTCTCTCTCTGCTCCCGCTATGCACACTCACCCCATCCTGTCCGTGTGGGGGGGTGGGGGAGGGGGGCAGGGCGACCACAGGCCCGCTGCGGGGGGCATTTACTACAACAGCAAACGCTGATGATGCTTTTAGTCCCTTTCACACTGCAACTCACTCACTCACACACTCGCGCACGCACACACACACACACACACACACACCTGTTCAACAAACACCGCAGTACACACGGAACTTAACAGGCAGCCAATCCAACACATGATTTCTATACAGAGAGCTGAAGCCAACATAGCTGAGTGGCAGGAAGGCAAGTTTGCGTGAGAGTGAGGAAGGCAGGACCAGAGACGAGGGTGTTTTTTGGGGTGTACAGTGCGGACCTTGATGCGCCCCCTTTCTCTGACTACGCGCAGTGCAGTCACGGCTTGTCTGAGGAAGGCTGAAGAGCTAACGGCATTGAATATTAATTTAATAAACGGAGTGGGCCGGAGCTGTTATTTTAGGGTGGGGAAAGTAGGGGCGGGGTTTGTGTGGAGACCTTTATTTCTTTTTTGAAAAGGGGGAGTGGGTTTGAACAAATGTTCTGCTTTTTTATTTTTATTTTTAACCCATGAGTCTGTATTAGGGAAAAAAAATAAAATAAAGACATTGTGTAAAAATGAGACTGCGTGTGTGTGTTTGTTTTGACTGGCCTGCCCCCTCTGGTCTGCTTAAGTGCTGGTTTAATAGTATCCACACACATGTATTGACCAGTGGACGCATGGAGACGTAAACAAAGAGGACGGCTATGTGTTCAGCCTGTCGTATCAAATTTACTCAAACATTGAGGGTTAAAGACGGAACCAAAAAAAACATGAAATCAAAGGATATTTATTCATCAAATATTTGATTTTGTCATTGAAGCAGTTTTGACAAACTAGTAAATAGATTATATGACATTACGTCTGATCCTTTGAGGATAGAGCCAGGAAGACGTATAAAATACCCACATTTATACATATGTGGTTGTTTTCATGGTCGTGTGATCTGTTGCAGCAAAGTGCTGTCCCGTTCCCTATTCCCGTTCCCTGTCCCTATTCACACCATTCCAAGCCCTCAGTCTCTCACCAGCTGACGTCAGCGAGTTCTTGAGGCTTTAGGGGGACACTGGGATTGGGCCATTAGTTCCCTCACCAGCAATATTGGGTGGTTGGGATTTGTTTAAGAATGAATCATTAAGTATCAGCAAAGTGGTCATAACTGACATCGCAGGCCAAACCTTAAATATTTTAATGTTAAGTCCCAAGACCACCCTGGTACTGAGAGGTTCACTTTAAGGTTTATCACTTGATGGTGCATAATGTGACACAATGATCAAACTGCACACTGGTTACTAGATAAATAAAACACTCGTTTCCCCTACTGTGGTGAGTTAATGTTAACAGGAATGCACAATTAAAACTGTGTGTCACTGGTGCACCAGGCTGTGATTAGACCTTGAATCAGCATCTGGCTGTACCAGCTATCGTGTGTCGGGTCAAATTGAATGGGTTTCTTCAGCAATACTTGTAAATGTCTTAAAATGTCATCTGCTGCATATTTCCTCTACATCATCACGGCACAAGGAGCGTTTTGTCCCAATTGTCTGATAAGGAAGCAATGTGACTGCCCTCTAATGGAGATAAATAACGTGACATACAAATCCAACAGTAAATGTTTATTCCACAAACAATGAAAAACAATCGTACTGAAGTGGGGAATTAATGGTAACAAACTCTTAAGGATAAACTAAAGTGATGACTGTTAAGAAGTCTCCGTGTCATCGTTTGGTCTTCAGTGAATGTCACGTTTCAGGTCTATCTGTGCTTCTTGAAGGCTGTAGAGAAGGACACGGGTGATTATTAACAGCAAACAGAATTGAAATGCAAGTAAAAGCACTTTAGCTGCGTTTCAAATCAACATTGTATTGTTTTTATAAACTGACAAAATTACACCAATCACATGGTTCTAGTGTTACAATAAAAGAATCAACACAAAGCCCATGTTGGAAAAGTTCTCTGGACATCACGTAGGAGCTCAAGTTACTTCACCGTAATCCGTTTGATGTTCTCAAAGAAATGGCAGTAAAGTCATTTGTGCCATCTGGTGTATTTGAATGTTCTCACCTTTTCTTTTGGTTTTTTTCTTCATGAGTTTCTTCTTTTTCTTGGGCCGAGAGTTCTCCCCATCCTGCACCATTAAAGACAAAAGTGTAAGAGCCAGCAGTCCCATTAAGACTGATCTAAATTAAAAACGAGCCACAATGCTCCCATTCATACTGCACGGAGATGAGCCCGTTAACATCGTTTGGTGGCTTCACGTGTCGTCCACCACTGAATCTAAACATAGCACGTGGATTTCCCTTAATACAGTTAGCCGAATGAATTTTCCACATGAGGTCGGCCAGTCATTACTCAAACTCATCAGCGCTTTTTATGACCGCAGAAAGTGAACAGCGACAGGAAAGCGAGTACGGAGTGGGACGGCATGCCAAACCTGTGTACTTCAGTGTTAACGGCTGCCAACAGCACTGCGGACCGAGGTCTCATTTTCAAAAGTTTTAATCATATAAAAACACAGATAGCAAGAGTAGCGAGAACCATCGCCTGTACAAAATAAAGTGATTAGTTTTCATTGAACCCTGTTACTGTATGGCTTAATATTAACTTCCACTGTTACTGTACAGCTGTTAGAATTGTGGCCTATCTTCTATTTGCAATTAATATGCATTCAATCCAGTTCAATTATTTAAATCATCTCATCAGTATCTGGGCCTCATGTTTCGTGGTCATAATAATTTTTCATGCTGGCTAACCCCAACTAACTACACGATTCGCCAGACCAAGAGTTCTGTAAGACATTAATTATGCGCTGGTGGCAGCCCAAATTGAATAATAATATATAGGTAATTCAGCGTGTCCTGTTGTCTTCAGTCCTCTGCTTCAGTAGAGCCTCTAATTCCTGCTCAAACTCCCACTAAAACACAGTTTATAAAGATCTCTGGACCAGAAATTAGGATTTTCAGCAAGTGAGATATGCCCCCCCCCCCCCCCCCCCCCCGCCCCCTTCTGACAGGTTGGTGTAAAGTTGTCACTTCCAGCTCACCTGTCCCCCGTCGCCGCCCGTCAGCGCCGAGATGTCACCGAAGTGTGTGATGCCGCTCAGCGTGGACATCATGCCTCTCTTTCTGGTGCCCTTCCTATCCTGTGGCATGTTGAGACGCACCATCATCGACTCCTCGTATTTTTTCCTTTGAAGAAGAACGAAGTTATTGGTGATAGAAAATTGATATCTGTAAAACTACACCCAGTCCCCTACATGCTTCCATCCCGCAGCTCATCCA
Source organism: Leptoclinus maculatus (assembly GCA_032191485.1). Taxonomy (NCBI): domain Eukaryota; kingdom Metazoa; phylum Chordata; class Actinopteri; order Perciformes; family Stichaeidae; genus Leptoclinus; species Leptoclinus maculatus. The sequence goes on from JAVDOI010000013.1 coordinate 12,196,760, forward strand.
GTCCCATATCGGCCTTCTTGTGTCGACGTGATCAAACAAATCAAACACACCTATGTAGCTCCTCGCGGCTCTCCCGCTCGCTCTGGAAGTCTCCTCTGTCCCGGATCTCCTCTGGAGCGTCGCTGTACTGCTGTCTCAGCTCCTGGATCACAGAGCTCCTGAGGGCAGATCGCCGCTGGCGCTCCGACTGAGCCTTCTTCCTGTCCGCTTCCGTCATGTCACCATCTGGGGGGGAAGGGGGGGACACAGGTTGAGATGAAACATTTTTTTTTGGGTCTTTATTTTGATGCACATGAGCCAGAGGGGATAGTAGCATGGGCTAACTGTACCAAAAAAGGAGCACAGCAGCTGCTCACTTCGTTCCAAACAGCGTAATTAACTTTTAATTAAGGGAATGTGTAACCTCTTTGATCAAATGACTATAGGCCAAACTGATGTGTGTTTTTATGACAAGCAATGACACAAGAAATGGTTTAGTAAGACATAATACATTACCATAATGCACTGGGGCAATCTTTGGCGGTACATATTTCTTGCCACTAGAGTGGGCTGCTTTCTTCTCGGCCGTATTCTCAGCTTCACCTTCAGACTCCTCCGACTCGCTCAACTGGTTGATGAAGCGAAAGAAACAAAGTCAGTCAGACAGTTACATTACTGTATGTTCTGTATTTGAATTAGAAATGTAGAAAACATTATAGTTTTGGTTTTATCCGCAATCAATGGTAGCCTGACTTGATTAAATGTCTTGAAGCAATCAATAAGGTTAATTTAAGATAAACCAAACAGTATGACCACCATATTCAGCTCTTACTTTGCTGATGAGATTCTCAGGATTAGGACGCAGCTGCAACGGGTCATTTTCGGCTGAAATCAACAAAAGACATTGTTATAGCATGAAGCCTGTGAAAAACCGAGGGACGGATCAGACAATTTCTTCTCCGTTGTTGGATGCGTCCAGCGCAACAAACAAACAAAAACAATCTTACCTAAACTGCCGGTGACCGCTGTGCGCACCAGTTTATCAATCTGGTACTTCAGTTTGTGGTCCAGTGGGCGCATCTTCTCCAGGACCTTAAAACAGGAAGAGAAAAACATTAGCTAGATGTGTAAGAATAAAAAAAAGGTGTATTAATAGCAGCCCGTTTCTACAATCGTCTCACCGTTCTGACTGTGACCAGCCTGTTCAAGGCGTCACTGTCTTTTATTTGGCCTCCTTCTGTTTTGATGCTGATCAGGTGAGTGAGGTCTTGAAGGTAGAAGAGCAGCAGGTGATACCGAAGGTCCAAGAAAGACAAACCCTGCAGGGAGAGAAGACAGAGAGGGCTGTTTGTCTGGACCGGACCTGGGAAAACAAATCCTTGTTGTTCCAATACAAAGAAAAAGGTTTTAATATATATAAGTATTTAATAACAGTCTCCACTCACCTCTGATGTCTTAAAAGCTCCATTTTTGACTTTGGTTATCAGCTCACGGACGTGACTTGTAACCGAGGTCACCTGAAGAGAAAAGCCACAGTGTGAAAACGTAGATACTATATATATATATATATATATATATATATATATATATATATATATAAGCAAGCTTTCTGTGATAAAAGTGACTGTTCAAATCATCATGATGAAAGCGACACACGAGGTCAGACAAAAAGAAAACACAATAAAACAACTGGATCATTATGATCAGACTGTTATGCATTAATACACCTCAATGAGATCTAACTGTGTGCTAATGTACGTGTTCGTATATTTTCAATAATTTCAAAAGGACTCACCATATCTCTACTAATAAACATTATTATTACAGTAACATTACGGACACGCAGTTCTTACCTGTTCTGTGAGATTTCTCAGCAGCTGTACAGTTGCAGGCAAATCGCTTTCAATTAAATACTGTCAGAAAGGAAACAAGTCAGAAACACAACGCAAACATTTACCTGCAGTAAAACGTGGAGACGGTTGTAGAAATGCTACTAAAACGTAAGTTAGCTAGTGGCTAGCTGAAGGTATTAAAACAAAACAACCATCATCACTCGCTTTTATCAATCTCAGGTGTAACAGATAGTTTCAGAGTACATGTTACATTGTCACAACTGTCTACAGTATTATTATGCATTGTAGAACGATAAAATAAATGTTTTATTAGCTCGCAGCTAGCTAAGCTCCACTCACGTTGTCAACAGGGGTAGCCATTTTGTTTCAATGCAGACTATGGAGGCCGCAGAGGGACAGTAGTCACGCAGCAGTTGGTTTGCTTTCTGCACGATGCAGTGATACATTAGTGCACAGACTGTAGTCCAGCTGTTACAGGGTTCAAATTTAGCAAGTGAGTGGCAACAAAAGCAGGGTACAACGTAAAACTATTCATTAATCAATTAGTTCATTATGAAATATGACCTGCTAGTAAAAGTTACTGAATATCATTGCCCTATAATTAGTATAAAAAATACAAAAAACCGTCAATATTATCAGTCATGAAGAGATACATAATCTATAAATATGATGGGAGTCAAGACAATCACTCTGCTTCGCTTTCTGTCTGTGTGCTCTCTTTCCTGTCATTTTTGTGTGTGTGAGTGTGTGAGTTTATGTGAGTGTGTGTGTGCATGTGTGTGTGTGTGTGTGTGTGTGTGTGTGTGTGTGTGTGAGAGAGAGAGAGAGAGAGAGAGAGAGAGAGAGAGAGAGAGAGAGAGAGAGAGAGAGAGAGAGAGAGAGAGAGAGAGAGAGAGAGAGAGAGAGAGAGAGAGAGAGAGAGGAAGAAGTAATGTGAGATCAGACAGGTATCAAACTCCTGTCTGTCTCCTCCTTTCAGACCATTTTCAGTTAAACTGTCAGAGGAACCTGAAGCATATTCAGAGAGGTTGTGAAGAGCTAAGTCATGGTAAGTCCCATCCTAACTTTATTAGTGTGTGTGTCTGCAGTTCATTTCTGTCCTGTCCTGTACAATGTATGTTATCCGTCAATTTTGGGCTTCATCAAACTATTTCATTCGCAGTTAATTCATCTGCTGATTATTTTCTCAATTAAATCAAAAAGTTCTTTGGTCGGTAAACTGTCAGAAAGTAATGAAAAATGCACATCACAACCCAAGTGCAGTTGTTTGAGCTTATTTTGTTTAACCAACAACAACAACAAAAAAAGACCCAAAGTTTGCTCTCAAGAGAAATAAAACCAGCAAATATCCACATTTGTGAAGCTGGAAACAAAGATTTTTTTAAATTTTTCTTATTTACCTTAAGACATTAATCAAATGATGAATTGATCATCAAAAATGTTGATTCACTTTATGCCAATCAACTGATCAATAAATCGACTAATTGTTTAATCTCTAATAAGCTATCTTTTAAAAACTGTCTTCTTTACTTGTAAATTGTTATTTGCCCCAATGTTGCATCGGCCGTTTATAACGTCTCATTTATTATTATTTTCATTAACAATATTCCATTACGAGTCCCGCATTGTTGTTTGAGTAATGTACTTAAAGTATCAAAAGTAAAAGTACACGACATGCACCACATTAAGGCCTTTCAGGAGTTAAATTAGGTTATTATTTTTTGATTATAATTACCAGGACAATATCATGTGCAGCCTTTATTGTTGGAGTTGGACAAATTGGAGCTAATTAGACCACATTATATGTGTTGTTGGGTTGTTTAATAGCTCAGCTTTATGTTCTTTGAGTTCTTAGTTTACTTACCTGTGTAATACTTTTATAGCTCTCAGAGTCGTATCAGAGTGATAAAAGAAAAATTTAAACTTATAAGAAAAGAAAAAGCTCATTTTTTTTCTGCTTCCTCCAGATGTCTGATTCCAGAGTGTCCTCAGTCATCCAGGAGTGGGCCAGCCCATACTCGGGTCAGCCCCACACCCTGAACCATACCCCAACCGGTCAGCTGGCTCAGATGGACATGATACAGTACAGCCAGTCTCAGGGCCTGGTGAGAGGGGGCAGTGATGACATGATGGGACTGTCCTACCTGCCGTACACGTCTTCCTGTCTCAGCAACAACTCGAGCGCGGGGAGCACAGTCCACCACCAGAGCCACGCCAACACTCAGCAGGTATGTGTGTGTTATTAATGTGTGTGAGATGGATTTTTCACGTGTGGATTATAGATAAATGAGTAAGTCCCACACATTTTCTAAGTGGGGAGAATCATCAAACACCACTCTCATCCTGCCTCCCCACAACGTAAGCATGCTTGTGTTTCTGACCTCCAGGACTTCTCCTCCTTCCTCCTGCCGACTCTGCGGGCCCCGGTAAACAAGAGGAGCATCAGCAAGGACAGCGCAGAGTACCGGCAGCGGCGCGAGAGGAACAACGTCGCTGTGAGGAAGAGCCGGGACAAGGCCCGCAGGAGGATCCTGCTGACCCAGCACAGGGCCCTGCAGCTGCAGGAGGAAAACCAGAAGCTGCAGATGAGGATAGGGCAGCTGACACAGGAGCTAGACTCTCTCAAACACATCCTGTCACAGCGGCACCTGCAGGGGGCCGAGGCGGGAGCAGCAGGGGCGTCCAGTATCTAGAGCCGCATTTGTATCTGATTGTAGGCGTTAGATTCCTGATAAGTGTCTGTAGGCCTCAAAAATGCCTCCTTGTTGATTTTTCAACTAAAGAAGTGAGGAAGTAATGCCAGGTGTTAAAGGCCTCAGTTGTAGTTTCGTATTGTAAAATTGTGAGGAGAGAAAGCGTAACACACTGGGAGGGTTTTAACTGCCGTTGAGGACACTGAGGTCACGTCTTTTTTTTTTCTTTCTGGGGTTGATGGCACATTTACATAAAAGCCCTGTAAACTGTGGCTATTGGTTGCTTTTCTTGTTGGGCTCTCTGTGCTTTTAGAGCAGGCTTCATATTCAATTTACATTGAGAAGATGACATATTTAATACACACAAAGAAATTGCAGTAGTTAATAAAAAAAACAATGGGTTTTCAACTTTAAAAGCAGCGTCTCATTTTTAGCAGACAAGCGAGGTCTTTAGTTGGCTGAAACGACTGTCGCTGGCAGATTTGATCTGATCAGGGACGCTATTGCTACATCTGTCTGCAGCTGACTTTTCAATGTTTCCAGCTGACCCTTTAGATATAGCTTAAGATGTAGATCACTACGACCCGATATGCACGCCTTCAACATGTGGAACAATCTAAAGCTTGACAGGTTGCTCGTCAATTCAGTTCCTGGCAGTGTGGATTAGGCTTTAAAACAACATTTCATGGTGGTAAATAACCGCCAATATGCAGTATCATTTAACTAAATCAATCATTTTAAATTTTAGTATTCCTTTTTGGTGTGTGTGGGACGTTCGTCACGACCTCAGTGTTTCTGAAATAATGGCTCACTGGACCTTTGAATAATTGAATTAAGCATCTGAATATGAAGTAGGAAGACGTGTGGAGGGTTTGAATGTAGACGTAATTGTATATCCTGAACTATGAGTGACTGGAGAGTGCACAGAAACCTTAAGTGAGTCTGTGCATATCAAGATTAGTAAAATGGCTCTGTGAGACGGGGGAAGTTGTACCACAGCTCCAGAAATTCTTAATACTGTCCAGAAACAAAAAAGTCATGAAGGTAAAAAGCTGCATATACTTCAATTCAGCAAATTCCAAATGTATTTTCCATCTTCACATACATGCATAATCCTCAGAAGAAAGACCATTCTGTGCATTGTACAGATTTGTTTTTTGATTGAACAAACGTTGCCTCCTCATCGACACTTCTTGTCAGTGTCAGATATGATTGTAAGTGTTGTTGCCCAACAAGGTTACACAACCAACTGTGGTTTGTAGGGGATTCAATGAAATCTAAGTGTCGCTCTCTGTATATTACTTCTTTTGTCACTAAATGAGCGTGGGATTACTTGAAATAATGTTGCCGCAGTTTTAGATAACATGTAATCGTGCCGGTTGTCGAACGTGTTTTATGATTTTTATTGTAATGCATTGTTAAAGCAATACTTTTGTCACATATTTTCTTTAAATAAACAAATAATTACTTGAGCTTTGATGAAACCTCTTTTATATCTGCCAATCCTACACATTTAACATGAATATAACATAGAAATGTCAACAAAGCATATTCAAATCTCCTTTATTTAAGCACGTGATTCCTAAAATAGCCTTTACAAGCTTTGATTACAGTGCACTGCACCTTTAAACAACACATCATTCTCACAGAAACTGGTGTGATATAACCCCAGTGTGCTCATCCTGCATCAGGGAACATGGCATGCACCTGCCACATTATTTACCATAAGTCTACCCACGGAAACGGACGTCGTGCCATGGACCGTTGTGCACCAGCGGTTTCCCTTTGTGGGATGGGCAAGATTTCAACACAGCGGAGGACGGAGATGAGGAGCGCAGAGATAGTATCAGTGTTTCGGGCTGCCAGGGCCTTCCTGTGGCTGTGATGGTACTGAAGGGACATAGAGATAGGAGACACAGAGGAGGGGGCCGGGGCAACGAGCCAGATATTTGTCTTTCTTTTAAAAAAAATGAAATCTTTGACTAAAACAATAGTTGTAACATTTGGCAAACATATTTTTAACACTATTAGATGAAAACTAAACAGTATGTGGTTCCTTTGCATCTGGTTCCCAAGATCAAAGATCATACAACATATTAGTCGTGGTGTGATATTCAAAATAAAGAAAGCACACACTCAGTTCCCTTTCCATGTCTAGTTTCTGGATACACAACTGGATACACCTCTTTTATATACAAATGTTTGACCTTTTTACACATAAAAACGTGTAATTTGTCATCATTATAGTTTCTGACCAAAACTGAACACTTCCTGGATTTAACTTTTAAGATAAAAGCAATTGAAAATCATATGAACATCATTTTAGAGCTATACATGTTGTAAAATGATGTTGGTATTCAATTTTCCAACTCACTAAACTGAATTCAAAATAACTACAACACTCCTTCAATCAGCATGCACACTGTTAACTGTGCTGTTTGATTAATCCAACTGGAACTAAAACCAATCACATCCAGTCACTGAGTGCTTCATTAGATTGTATTACACTGTGCAGCTCTGCACAGACAATCAGTATCTGGAATATTACAAGCTACAAACATGACTGCTCAAAAGAACACACCACACGCTACTTGTGCGAAAAGAAAAGAAAGTTTGCGTTAAATCTAAAATGAGAATGTGTTGACAGGAAGAGCGATCATAGTGAGATGTTGGACAGGGGGAGCATCATTTCAAGACTGGTAGAGTGGCTGCATATGAAAAGACGCCTCACTGATGAGAGACAGGATGCAAAATCAGCCAAATATATATACACACATGCAGTTGATCTATGGTAGTGTATGTGTGTGCATTGTATAAATACATGCATGGGACTGGGAAATACCTTGATTAAGACTTTGTTCACTTATACTTGACTCATCCAAAATAATAAATGGAATTGAACAATAGAAATTGAGCTATAGAAATATATATATATATATGTATGTATGTATGTATGTATGTATGTATGTATGTATTTATGTATGTATTTATGTGTGTGTGTATATGTTTATGTATGTATGTATCTATATGTTTGTGTGTGTGTGTGTGTATATATATATATATGTTCATGTATGTATGTATTTTTGTGAGTGTGTGTCTATATATGTTTATGTATGTATGTATTTATGTGTGTGTGTATATACTAGTGTATATGCTTATGTATTTATGTGTGTTTGTGTGTGTATATATATATTTATATATATATATGTTTATGTATGTATGTATTTATGTGTGTTTGTGTGTGTATATATATATATTTATATATATATATGTTTATGTATGTATGTATTTATGTGTGTTTGTGTGTGTATATATATATTTATGTATGTATGTATTTATGTGTGTGTGTGTATATATATATGTTTATGTATGTATGTATGTATTTATGTGTGTGTGTGTATATATATATATATGTTTATGTATGTATGTATTTATGTGTGTGTGTGTGTGTGTATATATATATGTTTATGTATGTATGCATGTACATGTATATACGTCTTTTTAATGTTTTTTCCCTGATGTTTGTTAATTATAAAGAGCAAAATCAATAAAACAGTAGTCAAACTAAGGTTCCTTCTAAAAGACTTAAGCCAAATGCAAACATTTGAATGAAGTTTTGTATAGTTTAGGTAACGATCTTCTCCTCAACGAACATTTACAAAGCAGAGTGAAAGTGTGACACAGGCTTCTTACAGTCATGTGTTGAGCGGTTCACAAGAAGTCCCTGTGTGACCGTGTCTGTTGAAATGTCCCGCAGCGTCGTGTGGGGCAATCTGTGGTCCCAGGACTGCGACATCTCCACAAAGTGAAGAAAGATTGTATTTCACCTAATCCCTAGCAGGTTACTCAACAGCAGCAGACCATATGAACCCCACCACAGCCCCAGTGAAGCTTCCATCTCACAGCTCCTGTTCATTAAAGGTAGTGTCATGACTGCAGTTGAGGAGCTTTTTGGACGTTTGTCTCAAGAGCAGAGAATAATTGAATATATCAACACACAAACAGCACCATATCTAGTCCAAACATGGGAAACATGAACTTTTTACCTCTATTTTAAAGCTTTCGCACTCCATACATGTTCACAACTAGAGGCAGCCCAGTAAAACTCTGTGGTCAGATGCCTGTTTTCTTAATCTTCAGGTTCTCACCACACCTTCAAATACCTTTTTGGCGAGGGTACAAACATAATCAATAAGAATGAATCCTGCCGTGATAGAGAGTCTGCAGTGTAGTACCAGGGACCAAGTGTTTTCCATGGCTTGTTTGACTAATTGAGGGTGATTCATCTCCTTAAAAGTGTATCACTTTTCATTTTTCTTTTATTGCTGCTATCTTAAGGATCCAACTTTCTAATACAATAAATCATTTCTCACAAATGTTCATAAGTTGTAAGAAATAGACGTTATCTTGGTATTTGGAGGGTATTTTTTTCAAAGTGGCAGCCATCATGGTCATGCTGTGGGGGTAACACAAAAAAACACTGGCATGACAGAAAGACACTAACATTAAATACACAATGTATTTGTGATTTTATGTTAAATAATAGTATTTTCTTAGACACTGGATGACGAGCAACATTCATATTTACAGCAATGTCTCTGTTGTCCAATAGAGCCACAGACTTCCACTATTGGCTGCTGCAACACCAGCGGAACAAACTGCGTCAGTGCCATCAAGTGAAGCTTAGCAGTCATTACCAAACGGTTGGCTGAAACCAATGGTTATGTATTTGGCCATAATATAAGTTGTTATTACTGTATATTCTAGGTCCATTAAATCTCTTATTATTTTTCACCTAAAAACAAGGTGGAAATGTTTGTTATGCTGAGGACTGGTGTACTGGAAGAGGAAAAAGAACATAAAAAAACCTGTAGTGCAGAATTAGAAGTGATGGCTCTGACAAGCCTTATGTACATAGAAGAGGGTAGAAGATTAAACAATATGGTTGAAGCTTAATGAGGGAACAATGTTTTCCAAGCAGACAATATGTGACATTTCTTATCTATGACAATGACATGCTAATCGTTACATATTCATGAGAGAGAACAAGTGCCTGGACAATGTCGTGTTCTAGACCTGTGATTTATGGCTCCACCATGCGGCAGAAAACTACACGTAGGCCTTCTGTAGAGATAGTTATTTAAAAAACAGATGTCTCACTCTACCCTTTAATCGGTGTTCTTCTTCTGCTGTCCAAATACCAACACTTTGTTTGCTGTATATTATGTGATGCCTGCAAAATGTCTGCCTTACTGATGATGATGATGACAAATTAATTGTTGAAAGCATTAGAAAACATCACATTTTCGATCATAATACGTACATTTGTTTTTCTTTTCAAGTATCAAAGAATCAACATGGCATGATTATAGATAGATAGATAGATAGATAGATAGATAGATAGATACTTTATTCATACCCAGGGGGAAATTTGTATGTTACAGCAGCAAAAATATACTTCAGCAAACGAATTAACAGAGTAAAAATATTAAGTATGAAAAATGCACAATATATACAATAAAATAACAGAGTAGAACATATTAAATATAAGAATATGAGAAAAGAAAATAACACAAATACACAGTACATACAATGAAATAGAATAGTGTTAAATTAACTAACTAGGTAAAAAACAGTAGTGCAAAGATCAACCAACAGCAAACAACAAGAGTGTAGCGGTGTGTAGTCATGTGAAGGATGATTTGGCCAGAGGTGATTTATTATAGAGTCTAATAGCAGTGAGCAGGAATGTTCTCCTGTATCTGTCCTTGTGACAGCGGAGCTGGATCGGTCTGTTGGAGAAAGTGCTCCGCTGTCCCTGCAGTAGGTGGTGGAGAGGGTGGTCCGGGTTATCCAATATGGATAATCATTTCTTCAGAGTCCTCCTCTCCACCACCTTATATAGATTATAAGGCAATCATAAGCAATTAGTAGCTTTGTGCAAATCAAGTTATAGCAAGACCTAAAGAATGTGAGTCTGGTGTACTCTCAGTTATCCTCTCTCAATAATAATATCTGTAAGTCAACATTTTTGCCTAAATCTGTAATATAGCAGAGTTTTTGTTGTTTTCATGATTTGGGGAGCCTAAAAGTTATGTTGCCTTGTACTACTTTTTTTATCTAATGTCATGGTTAAAATTATAAATGATTTTTATACAATAATATAAACGAAAATGATCAATGCAGGCCAAACAAACAGTCAATAAATAAATGAATAATGTATAGCCGAGTGACGTATCTCCTCATCATACACGATCTCTGACAGCAGTGAGTCGAGGGGACGTCGCTCTGACGATGTTACCCGACTTCTACCGAAGTGTTCCGCCACCGGCGGAGCTGCTCGTCTCTATAAACAGGCTTCTCCCGATGCAGCTTTCCACCCGCTCTTTGTCCGCGACCGGCTGACTGACGACGCGTTTCCCTTTAAGGTGATGTCGGACACAATTATACCTCATTTAATCATTCTGTGTAATGTCGGCAGAAACCAGAAACCAGGACTAAACCGGTAACGTTAAAAAAAAAAAAACGGTAGGAGAGGAGTCTAGCATCACCTCATCTCCAAGTGGCTAACAGGAGTCCAGTGTCCTTGCTCGTGTCAACCGCAGCTCTGGTGTCTCTCCGAGGCTGCAGCACGTCTCCGGGACAGACATGTCTTTTCATTTAACCGACGGAGCCGAGGAGACACGGTGAATGCGGCGACACTGCTCTCTACTCAAATTGCCTCCCCGCTCGCGCCGCACAATGCTTTTGATGTTTTGGAAAAGACAACGGGCTGTAGCATTCCGCCTAACAGTGGACAACATTATTTAAAAGGGTGAGTAACAGTATGCGCCTGTTTTGAATGCCAGACGGACGTGATAACAGCCGCTGTGTGTTGGACCAATCTACCGGGGGGGGGGGGGGGGGGGGGGGGGGGCAGGTGTGAGTCTCGTCAGTCCGGTACGACCCGCCTGGCCCAGCTGCTTCATACACTGTAATGTTATTCTCCTCACACTCTCTCTCTTTTGTATTGTGTTAGTACTTCCAATGAGGCCAGCCAGCCCCTGTGTGTTACATTCCCTCCACGTCCTCCCCCCCTCGTGTAAAAGCTATTATGTAACCCTGTGGGATTCCTTTATTTACCCCCCCGGCCCTGTGCAAAGAAAACACGGCCACACTGGCTGTTCGAGGAGCTCCATGTACACCGACAGAGGAGGAGGCTGAGGAAAGCACAGGTTGTTCACATTCCGGCCCCCCGACCGGGAAACACGCAGAGAGCCGCCTGTAACACAGAGAGGGAAGGGCCCCCTCTTCTCTGAAAGCACACTTTATGTAAAGGGGGGTTCTGCCTGTCTGTCAGGGGTTTAACCCGCAACCTCATCCTCATCATCTGTCTCCACACAAAGGCCACTGGCAGCTTGACTGGACACTATATTATCTGTGTAACAACTGGGATCTTGACAAATACAGCTTTGTTTTAGGCCTATAAACAGCATTAAAAACAGTAATTAATAATCTTCTTTACTGATTGATTATTTGACCTATAAAATGTCAGATTTCATCTCTCTTTCTCTAGTTTGATTTGCGTCACATTCTCTAGTATACAGGTACGGTCTCCTAACCCGGCAGTAGTTTGACTCTCTGTGGGTGGACAGGATTGGATTATGTAAATAATCTGCTCCCGTACGGTTACAGCATTCTTCTGTTCAGTACCAATCTCTGGACGGATATTTGCTCGGTCGGTATATTTTTTTAAATGGTGCAGTCTCCCCGTGAAAGGACCCAGTGTGTCCCCCCCTCTTACTCTGGAGGTTACTGTTCACGTTACTGTGAACTTTCACATTAGTGTCACTCCACATATTTCTGTGCAACATGTGGGTTCAGCACAGCGGGCGATTCCAGGTGAACACACACGAGTGACTAAAGTCAAAATGTGCCCTGTGATGAATGCCATTATGTTTGTGTAATATCTAACTACATGTTAGTCTACAGTCTTCAAACTATACAATAATTCTGTGTACTTCTTTTCTTCCACAGAGCTCTCCCACGTCTCTCCCCCTCTCCCTGGGGGACCAAACATCACAACAACCCACCCCCCTCTCCACTTTTAACCTTATCTAATGATGACATCCCCGGACTCTCCCCCTCTCCTCGTCTCCCCTTCCCCGTGCCCCGCTCCTCCTCCGTCCCTCCCCTCCTCCCCGGTTCCCTCCTCCCCGGCCCCTTCCTCCTCCTCGCTGCCCGCCCCGCCCTCGCTGCCTCCCACGGGGGAGGTGATGGTGCTGGCTCTGGGCCGGAAGAAGCAGAGGGTCCTGATTGCTCTCTCCATCCTGCCCAGCCTCTTCCTGGCCTTTCTGCTCTCCTCCGACCCCCTCATCACCCTGTCGTCGCCCCACCACTGCCACCTGCCGGGGCCCCTGCCGTCCCCCGAAGTGCTGAACGCCTCCCTGCCCTGGGAGAAGGGGGAGAGGCCCGGGGACGGCGGCGGCCTGTCCCAGTGTAGGCAGTATGTCAACGGCAACCAGTCTGCGGTGGTGGACTGCGAGGCCGGCTGGGACTACAACGTCACGGAAGGGCTGAGGATCAACATCGTCACTGAGGTACAGCTCCGGCCTGGGATCCTCCTTAATCATGGTCCTGGCCTGGTTCATTGTTTGGGCTTTCTGTTTTTTTGTTTTGTTTATGTATGGATTTAGGGCCTTGAAATGCTGAAACAGTTGTTTCATTTTTATCCCCCATTTATCCACAGGAGGGTCTTGCTGAGCATGCAGCCTCCCTTTTTGCAACCCCTTGCTAAACTTTATCTGCACATAATTTAAACCTTTAAATCGGACAAAAGGTCTTCTCCTGGTGGCTTGTGGAGCCTTTGATCGTGCTAGTTTATAATGCATCGTAGCATTTCATCGACTTACTTTTTAAGTTAAATGTTGTTATGCTTGTGTGGGGACAAGAGTTGTTGAGAAAATTCCCAACGTCAGAGATTCGGAAGAGCCCTGATAACATTTTCCACCAGTTGGATGCAGGTGCTGAATGTGCGTCGTACCTTTTTGTTTGGGGTAGTGATATGAGACTGATGTCACTGAGATCTGATGCTGTTGTCCCAAACACAGCCCTGCTAAACCACAGCGCCACGCATGATGAGAAAGAAACACAATCACAGATCTGTTCATTTCAGTGGATAGTGTCTCTCACCCACTCGGTCTGTGTCTTCATGTGGTGGGAGCAGGAAGTGAGCTTCCCAGACCTCTGAGGTCTGCTCCTCATCTCTGCTACAGGCAGGAAGCTGCGTTCACCGCTACTAGCGTAACACGCCCAAGTCTCCGACTGAACCTTCGGTGGTCGAGTGGCATTGTGGGTAATTTAGGCACCAGGTTTTGACGAGGAAGAACACAATATGTTTGAGTCTGCTGAATACATTTTGATACATTTTGAAAAAGAGAACTGCAGTATCCTGCAGTTCTCTTTTTAAGTTTTTCATCAGACCGTGTCTTTTTACCTGCGTCACTGTAAACGCGTCACTAAGGATCCCTGCTCACAGCCAGATTACCATTGAGACAAAGGGAGACAGTGCACTTAAATTAATGGACATCGAGGTAAACATATCTAAAAATCTAACAGCAATTTTCACTTAATGGGATAAAACATGAACAAACGTAGGAATGGCCCCTTGAAATGTCTCACCAGTGGGCACTGTAGTAAGTGTTTACACAGCAGGGATTGGAAAACTTAAATCATTGATTTAGCGTCTCTGCTCTCAGAACCTTTCCACCGTAACTTACTTCTTGTCTTATCTAATCAGCACACAGGCAGGCTGACGATAGGCTGAAGTGGAACAGTGTGTTTTGTCACTTACGATATTATCTCGCCTGTAAATCAGACAGAAAAAACACCACAAATATTAACAGGTTTCAGGTGGTTTCGTCACCTCTTATGCTCATAACTACATAATTGATGTTCTTAAAGGATTACACAAAATGAAACGTGCACTTCCTCTCAGAGCTGGATTTCATAGTAAAAACGTCAACTTGTTCTTGTTAACGTCTTTTAACAGAGCGTAGCCACAGCGGCTCACAGTTCTTTCCACTCAGGCCGGTCACTCTGTGGCCTGTGTGTCTGCTTTCATTCCTGGTGTCCGCTGATGTGGGAGCCACACCCAGCCCTCCGGTCCGTGGCATTTAGGGCGGCTCGCTTGGTAATCCACCCACATCACTGCAGCGATATGTAAACGCTGCCGAGGGAGGCATTTAGCAGGAGCTTAAAGACATACAGGAGGTAGCAGGCGTTCAGTCTCGTCCACATACCGAGAGTCACATGGACGGACGAGCAGACGGACACGTTTTTAAAATCAGGTTTAACTCAGAAAGTATATATATTTTTTGCTGTCAGAATGATCTGTTCCTCCAGCGCCGCTTCGCTTTGCTGAGCTGGTAGTCCGGCGAGCAGGAAGCAGGAAGGCCCCTGATCAATAAACACTGTGTCACTTCACTAGAGGCAAACTCCACTTAACATCTGAATCTACGGGCTGATGCACAGACACTTCCTGTCAGTACGATGATAATACAGCACGAGGTTACGTACATTTGTCAATCCTCAATAGTGTTGTCATAGTACTTATGTTGTAGTATATCTGGCTGTTTTGGGTATATATATATATATATATATATGCCCTTTGGGGCAATATTACAAATGTATAAGCAGGACTGCTTTATGGAAGTATACCATTTATTGGAATACTATTGATTTGTCAGATTAAACACAAGTTTCTCAATTAATTCTTCTTCTAAATGGACGTTGCTGTGTAAAATTATATAAAGATTTAGTTGCTTTCGAGCTGGAAAGTGATCCTGAAAACATCTGTAACCGTGCTCTGATCTAGAAACATCTCTTGTCTTGTGTCTGACTGACAAAATCGAGTGCAAGTTACAACAAAATATGATTTTGTGTCGGCGGCGTCAATCCCACAGCAGCAGCAGCAGCAGCAGTGAGGCTGAGTTTCAGTCAGAAATGTAAAAGGAGGAAATGGTTTCGGGTCTCGGTCCATTCCAAAGGGACATACCTGATTGGTGCGTGAGCCTCATTCCAAAAACCAGTCTGGGGAGTTTACGAAGCTGTTTGTTTGCATCTTACCCGCCTCCTGTTGTCCAAAGCGTTCCGCCCCGTATGAGCACTATGGTTTGCTATGTTGGCCTTTTACCCGGCCGGTGTGCTTTGTTGTGTCTCTGTGCCTCAGCGGTAGGACGGCTGATATTATGTGACAGGCTTTTATGTTTCTGTGCAAGGGCTTTAATTATGTAAGGCCTTTTTTTTTTTTTTACCAGAGGCCCTCTGCTCTCCCTCTGCTCTCCCTCTCTGGATCATTAAAATCCTTTTTGCTTTCAGCGGCCAGCAG
This sequence comes from Leptoclinus maculatus, assembly GCA_032191485.1. Lineage (NCBI taxonomy): Eukaryota > Metazoa > Chordata > Actinopteri > Perciformes > Stichaeidae > Leptoclinus > Leptoclinus maculatus. The sequence continues at coordinate 12,212,653 of JAVDOI010000013.1, forward strand.
ACAGTGACATTAGCGGAGCTCAGCTGTTAATACAAATCAGTGGGTCGGCTTAATGTGATTAAAACTCTGATCTGAGAGCAGATATGTGTGTTTCTTTTAAAAAGACATTTGCTAACTTTCCATCTGGCTACACTATAATGTACAATAAAAGTGTTATTACATCCAAGAAGGACCAGAAACGGATTTCTTTCACCATCTCACCATCTAAGTAATTGAGTAATAATTTAGTCTATGAATAAATGAAACTGGGAAAACAACAATATGAATTTGATCTACAAAAAGCTTTTAATTTACAGAAAACCAATCACAGACAGCTCTGGTAGTCAGTTGATGAATTGAAGTCACAGTTGGTGGTTTTTCTGTCATTGTAATAGACAAAGCATTCAATGTATTTGGGTTTTTGGACCTCACCGTGCACTCTTCACTCTTTCTCACCTTTATTTGACAAATCGTAATGTCAATGAAACATTATTCCAGTGTGTGCACATCTGCATGTTATTGGTTCGGTGTTCCCATTGTGCCTGGTGTTCACCAGCCTGTCGGGGCCTTCTGCTCTCCTGTTGCTCCATATGATGACTAACCGATCTGTGTCTCTCCCTCCCGGGTCTGTGTGCTGTCCAGTGGGATCTGGTGTGTGGTCAGTACTGGCTGGTCCCTGTGGAGGAGGTGTGTTTCATCCTGGGCGTCCTGACTGGCTGTCTCGGCCTGGGCTTTGCCTCTGACAGGTAACACACACACACACACACACACACACACACACACACACACACACACACACACACACACACACACACACACACACACACACACACACACACACACACAGTCACACACAGTCACACACAGTCACACTCTTGCAGCCTGAAGTGGCTGTCATCTGTAGAAAAGACAAAACATGCAAGGCAAGCAGAAGGTTACTCTGGGTCGATTTGGAAAGCTTGTTCCTCAATCTTCCGTCTCTTGTCCTTTATGTTGCAGATTCACTACCTCACGACCAAAATACACACAGACGTGAACACTTACGCACCCAAAATACAACGTTCAGACAGTAGATGGTGAAAGAAATATATCACAACAACCACTTTTCCACACACAAGTGTCTGCTTTCTGGGCTGCTGTAGAAACATGGTGGTGCAACTGTGATGAGGATCGGCTCCATGTGTAGATGTAAACGTTTTACTCTGCTAGAGCTGACGACATCATGCCCGGCAGTCTGCATTAGGCACAACCCGAGCACATCCCATAATGGATCCGGCCTGTGTTGTCGGATTGAAAATCACACGGGGGGGGGGGGAAGCCGTAGTTGTGTGTTTAATTAATTTGCTGACCAATTGAGCGTAGCATCTGTTTGTTAAGACGAGTGGATGAATGCTGCCTCCTGGGGAACTCCGGAGAAAAGGGAACAGGGCTAATCCGACCGTTGGAAACAAAAGTGCTGCTCTGGCATGCAGCGGAAAAAAGTGTCTAATCATCACATTTAGTGATCAGCTGTGCTCCACTCTTGAGCTGATTTGTCATTTTCTATTTCTTTCTTCGTGAAAGTTTGAATACATGCAGGTTAATATCATATTTGAACAGGTTAGCTGCACCTTTAGAATTCATCTTGAAATGTAAATTCAATTTAGTGAAACATTTGATCTAGTTGCCACTTTGTCTGAATTATTTGTGAATTCCATGAAACTATGAATGTGGCAACAGTATTAATGGTTCTCTATTGTATCTTATCTCTTATATTCACAGTGGACCGTTGTCCTACTTTCTGTTCCCAACCCTCTTCCTGTTAATATTTAAACATGTGAAACCGGTGTTTTTCCTCTTGAATAATCAGCATTTACTTTATCATCTATTGCTGTTGTACATCTTGGTTTTCATGTTTTTATCTTGATTTGATTTTCTTTTAGATGATAAAATGACTGAAAATACTTTTACAATAGTGGATCAACAATATCCCGTTTTTATTTATCAATAACTTGCTGTCATAATACATGTGTAGTGTGTCGTTCCGTAACGTTCCATATCTCTGTTTCCCTGCAGACTGGGCCGGTCCAAGACCCTGCTGACCTCTCTGACCCTGTCGGTGGTGTTCGGGGTGTTGGTGTGCGTCTCTCCGTACCCCTCCATCTTCATCGTCATGCGTTTCTGTTTGGCGGCAGCCAGCGCGGGCGTCTACCTCACGCTGTACATCACTCGTGAGTATTTCAAACGTCGTTGATTCGAGTGGAAAGATCCGTTAAAACCAACAAAGAGTCTTTGACGTTGTGCTTTGACCGGCAGGTCTGGAGCTGTGTGAGCCCTCTCTGAGGCTGGTGGTGACCATGCTGGCCGGGCTGACGACCGTAGCCGGAGAACTGCTCCTACTGGCCGTCGCCCTGGGCTGCCAGTCCTGGAGGGGCCTGCTGGGAGCCGGCGCCGCCCCACTGACACTTTTCCTTTGTTATGGGTATGAGTGTGTGTGTGTGTGTGAGTGTGTGTGTGTTTGGTTGCACGTCCTCATTTGTTTCTAAGCTTCCGGTGATTCTCTTATTACATATTCAGCTTTATCGTTTTGATTCCCCACATTGTCTTTTGTCTGTGTGTCCGTACTGTCTCAAGTATGTACATTTGTTTTATTTTCCTGTGAAACCGCAGTGACAAGAGAGTGAAGGAAGCCGATAGTCTTTTGATAAAGTGCCGTGATGCCAACTGACTTGCTGAAAGCTTTCTTGGATCGTATCGATTCCAATCCCCTCGTCGCACTGAGCCTTTGACTTCATGTCAGAATGCATCAGGACCACTTTGTTTAGGGTCCCCAGTCCCTCTTAAGACCTCCGTTAGAAGATAAGCCTTCGGGTCCAAAACCAAATTAATAGAGATTAAAGTTTGATGGATAGCAATGAATTGCGGTTTTGTAAGCAAAGCTGGATTAAGGAGTAAGGAATTCTTTGTGACGCACGTGTGTTATTTTCCAATGCCGAAGGACCAAATGTGGGTTTTGGTGCTCGGTAAAGGTCGGCAAAGATCAAAAGAGTGAGCCCGACTTGTGTTTGGTCTCCTCTGCAGCATTCCCGGGGTGTTTCCAGAGTCTCCTCGCTGGCTCCTTCTGTCGGAGAGATCTGCGGACATGAACTCCTTCACTGAGAGAAGAAACTCCAACAGAGATGTGAGGGACGACGAGAGCTTCACAGGTGTGTGTGTGTGTGTGTGTGTGTGTGTGTGTGTCTGAGTCTGAGGGGGCTTTCACACCAAACCTGGTTGCTTCGGTTAAAGCGAACACGCGTCTCTTTGCCTGGTTAGTACAATTAGTTTGGGCTGGTGTGAAAGCCGTCAATTGAACCTTGATGTGGACCAAACAACCTGCATCAGACCAGGGCCTTATACAGATCCTATAGGTTATTAACGGGTAATTAATGCACATCAGCCGGGGTATTTCCCCGATTAGTAGGTCAAAAGCTGTAAAACGACTGTGCTTACAGCCGACTTTGTGTACCTTGTCAGGTAATTAAGTCCGGACAGCGGTCACACAGTAATACAACCTGAATCATTGTTGAGGCGCCTCATGCACGCACGCGTCCGTGCACTCCCACGACGTTCCCGTAAAGTTCATGATTTATTAAAGACACATGGCGTCATGATAAAGTGTAATGACCTGCACCTACAAACAGTTCATATGTAAACATTTGTCCCAGGTAGTGACATCAGGTAGTTTGCTCTTGTCGTTGCCGACTTAAGTGTTGTTGACGTTGGCGTTACATCCTCGGTTCCATAGATCTCACCGCTATATGTGTAAAAATAATAACAATTGCAAAATTAACTATTCTTTTCTTCAAATGTGTTTTTTGCTTTTATTAAAATCTGTTACGGATACTTTAACAGACTTTTATACTGACGACATATACATTGACAAATACATTAATAAAGAACTAATTGGCTAAAATACAAAGTGGTAAAGTTTGTATATAGTGTTATAAATAATGTATTGTTTATATACTGTTAATAAAGGCTACATTGGGAATCAATTTGTATTTAGCCTGGTGCAGCCAGAGTATCAAACAACCTCTATTTGATTAAAAGTCTTTGCAACAGCATTGATTTAGCTTGAGTCCTGTAAATACAGTTGGCAGTGAGCTATTGATTGTGAAGAGAATCAGGTCATCATTCTCTGTGTTGTTAAGCTGAACATTAAAACGCTTCTTTTGTCCCGTTCGTCCGCTGCAGAGCTGGATTCAGAGCCGGCCCCCTCCTCACGCCCCCGCCTCTCCTACCCTGAGCTCTTCCACAGCAGGAACATCTGGAAGAACATGTGTGTGCTGGGCTTCACCTCGTAAGTCCTCCCACACTCTTGACACACTCTTGTTGCTGCTGCGGCCTCCTATTTCGTCCTCAGTGTTTTGATTCTCACACGTTCTCCCACTCTGAAGCACTTCTCTATTTAAACCCTCTCATAAACACACGGCTGCTCGATCTTTGTGTTGTCGTCCTTCCTCCTTCAGATTCATCTCTCACGGCATCAGTCACTGTTACAGCTCTTTCCGAGGCGACGTCAGAGGCACGGCCCCGAGCTTCTATTGGACGTACCTGCTGTCTGTGTGCGCAGGGGGCGGGGCCTGGCTGTTGCTCTGGGCGACCGTAAACAGGTGCGGCCGCCGTGGCATCCTGCTCCTCTCCATGACGATGACGGGGCTGGCCTCTCTGATCCTCCTGGGACTCATGGAGTGTAAGCAGGCTTTAGCAGCAGGAGATTCTTCTCCTCAAGTCCATCTAGAGTCAGATGAAGAGAGCTGGTTGTAGTCTTTGCCAACGAGGTGGACACAGTCACCCTCCATCTCCCCTGTTGTTGTAGAGACATTATGGGAGCCTCGCATGTATTCGCCTTCCTCAAATCCCGACTGGAATGTAAAGTTAGTTTACTTGATGCTGAGCTCGGCTTTGTGTTCATATGAGATCATCTATACACCACCGACGTCATGTTGGGCTCGTGCTTCATGCATTATGAAATTAAAAGCAAACCGGTCCGCTCTGTTAATGGAAAAATACATTCCAGGGGCCTTTTGTCTTTCCAGAGCCGGTTGTAGAAACACACTCACAGTTGCTTCGGTGTCCGTCGCCCCCTTGTGGATGAAAACGAGTACGACATTCAGTTAATGTAGGACACTGTCAGGTGCTGTGCTTTAATCATGCAACACAGGCTGAGGGATATGAATATTTAGAGTTCTACATTAGAAATGTGTTCATATCAACAGGGCATCATGATATATCATCAGAAACTTCATCGAGCTTGTTCTTCCTCCTCCCCTTTAGACCTGAGTGAGACGGCCATCACAGTGTTCTCAGTGCTGGGTCTTTTCTCCTCCCAGGCCACCGCCTCCCTCTGCATCCTCTTCACCGCAGAGATCATGCCCACCGTCATCAGGTAACACTAACACAGCGAAGCGGATGTTAAAAGTTATAGAAGCTTTGTCACATCAGAATCATGTGACATTGGAAAAATCAAATCTTACCATAAATGTGTGTGTGTCTACAGGGGCACCGCCGTGGGCTCCGTGCTGGCCCTGGGCTGCGTGGGCCGCCTCACCTCCCCGCTCATGGACCTCAGGAACCACTACGGCTACTTCCTGCACCACGTGGTCTACTCCTCTCTGGCCCTGCTGGCCGTGCTGTCCATCCTCCTGCTGCCCGAGAGCAAGAGGAAGCCGCTGCCCCAGACGCTGGCCGACGGGGAGCAGTACAGGCGCCCCCCGCTGGGCAGGAGGAGGCGGGACAATGTGCCGCTGCTGGCCACACCCAACCCAGAGACCTAAAAAAAAAAAAAAAAGACCCCCGAAAGAGTGAGACGGACTCCGCTCAAATCACCCACTTTCGCAGCCAGAACATTCACATCCATCGTGTTCATGCAGAGGAGGAGAAAGGCCGAGCAGACGACTGTGGACAGACGATGGAGGATGGCGATGAACGTGATCAGACGGCGTTAGCTTCTCAACATATCATCCTTTAGTCATTCCAAACGCAGGCAGGTTGGGTCGAACTTCCATTCCTCGTCACCACCCTCTGTTTCCTGCCACTGAGACGTGTGTAGACACACAACGCTCACAGATGCATGTAGGGAAGTCTTCATCGTCGTCATCTCCTCCTGACCAGACGGCAGGTGATCCCCCCCCCCCCCCCATCATGTGACACACCAGCATACTGCTGCTAGCTCCCCCCCCCCCCCCCCCCCCCCCCCACACTCCCCTGCCGTGCGTCTGTCGTAGAGATGTTAGCCGCTTACAACTCCAGACCGGCGGCTCCGAGAGTAGTCGCAAATTATTCCAAGCGTTTGTCTTAACCTGCATAGAGCGTGGTTGTTTTATTTTTGTCGTGTTTGCTGTGTACGACAACACTAGAAGTGCAAAATGAAAGCAATGTCAGCTTTGTGTACTTTTCCGTGACACTCGTGGTAAAAGTCTCCCATGTGGACCGCAGTTCTCGTACGCCGTACGACTCGATGGAGTGCGGCTGCCTTGTAAATACTCTTAGTGTCGGTTTCTTTATCTTCTGAGTTTTGTTAAAGCAGACGCTGTGGCTGGAAACTGTTCAGTGCAGTACGCGATGCAGCGGTGCAGAGCTCTTTGAAACATTCTTATTGAAGACGACGGTGGTTCATTTGACCCAAATCTTAAAATTGAAGAGACCGTTTTAGGAAATCAACTGATATCAATATTGGGATCAGAAGCTAAAAAAGAAAACGAAAAAAGGCCTTCAAAGAAAAAGGTGTCCATGTTCAAACTGTGTAAATCCAGTAAATGAATCTGGCCTGGAGCCAGCAATATTTATGTCTTATTTATGTTGTTATTAAGCATAATCGATAAAGCATCCAGAGGCCTATCGTTTTTAAAGTATTAAGCTGAATATTGTTAAACAGGATTGAGATGAATCCTGTAAACTGTCACATGTTCTGAAGGACTATTCTAATACCTCTCTAGATGACCGGTCTCAGTTGTAAGAGAACAGACGGGTACGAACAAACTACAGTAGAACTTTAAATGGTGACTCGTGTAACCAGGCACATTATTTATATTTTTTCCCTCAGCACTTAAATGTGGAAGTTTTGAAAGAGGTTTGTCTTGTCATGTTGCCTGAATGTTTACTGATGCTGGAGAAAGGGCCCGGTGATTGTGCTCCACGAGGTTTCAGTGGGAGCTGAAGAGGGCCTCAGAGCTCCAAACGAACCCCCAAATCCTCGACCACGCACCGAAGGATGTGGTTCTTTATTTTGCACTGGCTGATGCCTTGTTGCATATGGTTGAATCTCGGAGAATTACCAAAGCATGGCGGTTTCAGTGCTTAAAAAAAAAAAAACATCCCGGTGTATTTTTGAATGGGTGCGTCGTGTTTAGAGGAAGCGGGAGGTGTTTCATTTGGACTCTGGCGTCGAGGAGGAAGGACGCTCACTTCGGTAGTTTATTCACTCTGTATGTTGCACTCAACCAGTCCTAACAAATATACACTGATACTTATTATCACTAGGATTAGTATTATGTCTGACAACACTGATGAGCTGTTCAATGATGAGTATGATGCAGTTAACTATATAGCCTGATTTAATGTCAAATAAAACTGGTTAAATGAACGAGACGTGGGCTTTGTTTTTGTATGAATCATGTGAGCTGATGGTTTAGTTTTTAAGATGGATGTCTGTATTTACTGTGTATTTGTGATGTCATATCAATATTTGACTGGTATTTATTATCTAGTATAAATGTTTTATGTATGACAACTATATTTTTTCATACTGTTGGTCGGGAGCATTGTGTACACTTCCTTCACAGGTTAGCTCCTCCGTGTAGCCTTTAAGGGTTTCTTTGTGTCCACTGAGACCTTGATTTTTTTTATTAATTTTGTTGTTTTAATGACTTTTTTGACATACTATTCTAAGACTGTTTTTCGACACACTAAAGTATGACTTTTCTGGATATACTATACATTTGTTATGACTTTGTTGTTATGCCGTGGCTCAATGGGTAGATGGGTTGTCCCGTAACCGCAAGGTCAGCGGTTCGGTCCTTGACTGCTACATGCTGAAGTGTACCAGATCAAAACACTGAACCCCCCCAACTGCTCCCCGGGCGCTTATCATCAGCCCACTGCTCCCAATAAGCTAGGGATGGGTTAAATGCACAAGTCAAATTTCGTACACGTATACGACAATAAAATCCTAACTTTAACTTTTTTTTTTTTTACTTTTCACCTCACAACCCTCTCCCCAATTTGTTTCCACTTTCCCTTTTGACTCCACCATTGTATCATACAGACAGACACCATATTAATAAGTTATGTATCACGCATCACAAACATTGATTTATTCAATTCAATGCTTCACACACCAAAGCCATGGTGTCTTAATCACTCTGCCTGTTTTACATTTATTGTCCACTTGATGGCGCAGTAGAGCAAATGAAGCACCATGAAGCGTCGGCCCACGAGTGAACCAATTGGATGGAAAGCTTCAATGCTTCAGGAAGCTTCATCTCGCCATCACTAACTGATAAGTCAGTCAGGAAGTTCTCATGATGAACGGTCACAATAGCACCAACTCAAACGGAACACGCACCATGGCAAGCCGCGACAAAAATGTTGAGAACTTTTTGTCACTCATGGGAAGATTACGAGACGTGTTCATAACTCCCCCCTTAACACTGAATTATGACCTCCAGATGATTACGAAACACGCACCACGCTATGAAGTAACATGCTTTTTAGGGCAGGTGCCGACTAGTCACCTGGGATTCTGGCGCCACTGTGTCTGCAATAAGTGAGCGTTGGCAGAGACGATATGAGGCTTTGCTAGCTAAGCTGCAAAATCAACATGCTCAGAAGATGTTGGTTATCTTTGGATCGGCCTACATATGTGAACAAACATTCTAAAGCTGCCAGACAAATGTAGTGGAGTAACAAGTACAATACTCCCCTCTGAGGTGTAGTGGAGTGGAAATACAAAGTTAAATAAAATAGAAATACTCAAGTAAAGTACCTTAAATTTGTACATAAGTACAGTACTTAAGCAATAGACTTAGTTACATTCCACCACTGATCATAATATTGAGCAGGATTGCGTTCAGTCTATTGGTCCGGCCCTCCACAACAGTCCCTGTTTCTCATGTGGCCCCTTGGGAAAAATAATTGCCCAGCCCTGTTCTAGAGGAAGGTTATGAAGTTTATTAGAAATACCAAATGGATTGGAATCATACAAAAACAGCACTGAATGACCGTTTTAACACAGCAGATGAACAAATGTATGCAGACAAATAATGAACCTAAATCTAGGTGTGTAGCTGTGCGTTATGTGCGTCCATCTTCCTTCACAACAGTCCCAGTTTGTATTCCACCATCATGTGCGGCTCGCCCATCATCTCACTCTGGGCTGGATCTGCAGAATAAGATCAGGTGGTTAGACGTCATATTCGGACAAGTTGTGCGAATGGTTGTGTGACGGTGAAGGGGTGACGTTCTCACCGTTGAGGATGTCCTCAAAGCCGATGGACTCGTCGTTGCCACGCAGAATGTCCAGAGCCAGGTTTGAACTCTGTAAGAACGGCAGGCGCTGGATCTGGAAGGAGGAGGGAGTAACGGAGAGAGAGAGAAGGGTGACTTAAAAACAATAAACAGGGAGAGGAGCCAAAGGAGGAACTGGGGAGGTGGATTACTGGGACACGCAGCTCGTGTGTGTGTTACCTGTCTAGCTGCCCTGTACTCCATCTGCAGTTTCAGCGGAGCATGAAGGCCCTGGATGTTTCTGAGTGTAGAGAAGTTCATCTTGTCCTGGTTTGGCTGGAACTGCACACCACAGAAACACACAAATATATTGAAAGAAAGACACATTTCCACCATTAGACTTTCCCTTGTTCTTACTGCTACTGATCTGCTTGTTACAAATAAAACAAGGCTATCTGTTGTGTAGTTACGATCAAAGATATTCGGGCCCTGATCAGACCCATTTTAGGAGCGCCCTGACAGACTCAGGTTGAAAAAACCCCCCAAAACATTCAACTATATATTGGGTTGTTTTATACATATTTTTGATTAAAGGGAGCAGCTGTGTTGTTATACGTTATTTTGAAGCTGCTAGTCCCACTACCACTCCAGCAAACACACCTTAACAATAAATGTTTATTTACTGTCGGGAGAGGACCGAGGCTCTCAACTCTAAATATATCTTTATATAATAATAATAATAATATACTCCTCCCTGTAGGAATGTTCTCAGATTTACATTTGTTGTTGGCGTTGACATAGTACAGTCAACAATAGGGAGTTGTTTAAACATTTCTGCTGTTGCCGCTCAATAAAGACTATTTGTTTACATCAGAATAATGAAGCAATGTTGATTCTTTTTTGAATTAATTCTCTTTTTTTTCTCACAAAATAATCAAAAAGAAGCGCTAAGAGTATCGATAGTAGTACTAGCATCGATAAAATCCTAACGATACTCATCCCTAGTGTTGGTTGATGTCAGTCCCATCTTATCATCGTATAGTGTTCGGTCGGGAAAACAGGTAATTGAAGAACATATAAAATAGCACTGCTACTTAATTAGATCACGTTGGCCTAGCTGGCACACTGGCAACGCTGACGGGGACCTAAATGTAACCGAGCCATCCAGAGTGTTACGAGATCCACCCGTTGCTTACACCCACTACAACAAGTCAAAAAGTCTGCTGTCAAAAGGGACCATAGCGTGCAGTTTTTAATGACTCGGTACACAACCACACAGTCTCCTGAGAAGACGTCTAATCTAAACCTCTCACAATTCAGATTACTCACATTTCTCTCGGACAGCTCCAGCGGGTGGCTTGGAAGAAGCTCATTTTTTACGCTGGTAAAGCTGTGGAGCAAAAGAAACAAATCGAAGAAGAAAATCAGCTTTATGTACATAATACAATACATGTATAGAATATATATCTATAATATCAAAAATATAACCTGATCAACAATGAATTTAGGAAACTTATAACTATATAGACACAGATATTAATATCAAGAAAAGTGATTAGGAGGATATTTAACAGTAGAAAATCGGTTCTGTCTGGATGACAAACTGTAACGTTAATGTTTCTAGATTCTCAACGTCGATACTGACACTAAATACTAAATGCAATGGATAACCAGGTACAAAGGGCCCACATGTATGGTGTTTTATATTTGTTAAAAGCATGCGAATACACACTGACGGATAAAAGGATAACATTGACGCAGTGTCTCACCCGCTCCGCATAGAGTCCTGCACTCCATAAGCTCCCTGCGGACACAAGCCTGCCACAGGTACACTGTCTTTCAGCTGAGAGCGAAGTCCTCGAGTGTTCTGTAACAAACAAACAAACAAAGATACACATTCACCGTTAACAACTGTTCATATTAAGCTCTCATACCTCAGTTACAAATATCAAAAGATAAAATCGTCTTGGGCCAGTTTAAGGAGCCTCGTAGCTCAGCGCTAGCTAGCATTAGCTTGAGTGACTAATCAAATTCACCGCTAATGTTACGAGGATACAGTTACACGTGACAAAGATGCGAGCAGTTGGAATAAATATGTGTATAACTATGAAAACAATATCATGGTCATCGATATCGTTACGATAGAATACATTATATTATATGAGATGAGATTAGACTGCAACAATACCATTTTGATTCCGTCTCTTCTACTTTCTTATCGAAACACTTGAATATCCGGTTGGGTCGCGTTTTCATTGCGTCACATCCTGTAGAAACCGGTGTTGTGTACAATTTGCTATTTAAAAGCCCGTTGTATTATGCACCCGTGCACTGTCTGCATAGCCGATTTGTTTTTATTGTTTGATGTCTAACTGTTCCAGTATAGTTTAACACAACACAACACATACATAGTGATCATACAGGCATGGATGAATGTGATAATACTTAATTATATTGTCTTTGTATTCCGCAATGTAGGACAAGGGGGTATAGCTCAGTGGTAGAGCATTTGACTGCAGATCAAGAGGTCCCCGGTTCAAATCCGGGTGCCCCCTCTTTTCTAGTTATAGCGACATAATGTTTTGTAAATAAGGATCTGAACTGTTCTACACACTTTACAAAACTGTTAATGCTTTATACAATATTTGTAGATTGACTCATACATGATATATGTTTAATATAAACATTATTTAAAGTTTTTGGAAAATTGTGAAAATCTATGTAATGAATAAATAAATATGAGTAAAGTATTCCAAGTTTATGTCGGAAATGCCGCTAGAATCTTTGGCACAATATAAAATCTATTAAGACACAAGCCTTTTAAAGATACAATTCTTCTTTCAAAATAAAACGATTGCCAGAAAAGTAGAAACATACTGAAGTCACCAGTGAAATGTATCCATCAGATCGTTGTATTTCAATTCTTTCCTGCATACACTCTAACATTCAAAGCAGGGAGTCACAAAAATTGAACAGCCAATCATACATGATGGTCTCTACTAAATGTTATAATGTTTTTGGAAAGTATGTCTCCTATTTCTTCAGATGCAGTTATTGTTTCACAGTAGATTTGATATGTTTGTCTGCAAACTGGATATGAGTAATTCAGTCCGCAAACATGTGGTTTGCAAATGTCTACATTTTCTGTCATCACAGGAAGCCGCAGTGATGACCCACTACACACAATATCTCATCTACAGTATACGTACGGCATTTAAGGACACAAGCCTTTTTGAAGATTCATTTTACACACATGAATGTATGAAACTCCAGGACACACGTTGATGCCTTTACTCAAATTTATCTTTTTGGCTAAAAACATTCAAATGACACCCATGGGTCTTGCGATAAATACATTATGTGGGCGCCAGATGTCTCCAGTTGTAATCAGTTTGATCTCGTTAGATGTCACAGAGATTCAATAATAGATTTGTGGATTCTGGGTCAGGAGTTCATCTCACATACACAGTCACTCTAATGACACATAACTAAATAATTATTTGAATAAAGTCCACTTAACTAATGCAATAACACACATCAACATAAGATAATCCCATTGATCATACTTTATTATTTAAAAAATGATTTGGAATCAATTTAAACAGCAGATTGCACTACAGCATATACTTTAAAGCCATGAGTAGCAATTGTTGCGGCAAAGATGTGCTGCCATCACTACAAATGTTCACCTTTGCTTGGCTCAGAGGAGTGACTGCAGGCCAGACACATCCACTCCTGCAAGTACTTGCATCACTTCCTGGGCAGAATTGACCAGCGGGTGAGTCTGCAGACGGCCCTGGTTGTACCTGTATGTAACAAAGAGAGGACAGACACACTTATACGCACGTGACTCTGCCTCAGATGTGTATTTCCACATTTTGTAAAAGAACAAAGAGCATAAAAGGAGATTCAAATGCATGGAAGTTGTAAAGCATCACAACCTTCAATATACCATCAAATTAGCAGTGTTTTGTAAATCGACCAAGGGTTTTCAAAGGGGAACAGGAATTCATCTTTCAGAAAAACTGATGCTTGTATACGTGACTGGATTTTCTTAATAAAACACAAGAGACACAAACTGAGGCTAGCATTTACTGTTATCCTGTATTCACCACTTGAGGCCCCAGCGGCAGTTGCACAGACACATATATAAAACTCACATCTGCTTTAGCCATTAAATTTCCACTTGCCTACATCTTGCTGCCGCTGCAACATGGAATATTTAGCCTCAATCTCTTTGGGCTCACTCATGGGAACCGCCTATCAGAGAGATGGAGAGGAAGCACATACAACTGACTTTAAAACAGTTTTAGTGGCGGACAAGATAATTCAAATCTGGCATATCTTAGATGTTGGGAGGAAAGGTAATCTGAAGTCAAGGCAAAAGGAAGATGTTAGGAGGTATGTGTGCATTATCATAATCACAAAGCTGTTGAGTGATTTACCGCTATCTCCCTATTTAGCTCCTACCCCTCCGAGTCTAAATCTTATGAACACACCAGCAGCACCGTCAATCAACTCAGCCTGCCACAGGAAAATCAAATCTCACCATTTATTTTATTTGTTGTTTTCATTTGACAGAGAGCATTATTTCCGTTACCTCTCGAGGATTGACAGTCTTTAGGATCGCTCGGGGATCCTGCTGGTTGCAATGACTGATAAGCTCTTTGAAATACTTGAAGACCTCTCTGTTCTACAGTTTGGGAAGAAAAAAGAGTTTGAATTTATGCCTGTTGGCTTTCATTCGTGCATGTGCGTCCACAGCAGCAGCACCCACCGCATGTCTTCTCCAGGTCTTCTGAATTATTGTGGCTGCTATCTGCTGCAGTGTCTCCTGCTGCGGCTCCTGGGGACCCTCTTCCTGTAAGCTGGAGGAATATTGAGAAATGAGAAGAGAGAAAAGGATGAGGAGGGGAGAAGGAAGACAGTCGGGTGCAGCAACATGTAACTTTACTAAAACTTTGATGTTTCTTGTGAGGAGCCCGGTTTTTCTGACTGCCGTTGGTGAAATGTAACCACATTTACTCAAGTACTGTATTCAAGTACAATCTGGAGGTGTGTACTGGTACTTTACTGAAGTATTTTCATCTTCTGCTACAATCACAGAACGTGATCATTTTAATAAAATCATATCTATTGTTACAGATTAACCTACCCAACAGTATATAATGTAGTTATTAGCTCCACCTCATCCGCTACAACATTAAAATGCTAATAAAAACTCTTATAGGACCCAAGAAATGTATTGACAAGATATGATCTATGCATTACTGTTTGTTGTGATATATAATTCAATATTCAACCGAGTGTGTATGTCTGTTACTGCAATAAATCATTACATTTATTGGTATATTCTCCCAAAAAAAGTGATTGTTGACAATGACAGTCAAGTTGACCAAATACCTGTTCATTCCCTTGTGCAAAAATATGTTACACACCGTGTGATATTTATATATGAGAACAGTCACAGGGCAGCTATTCGTCTATTTACACCTGGTAAAGTTGAATATGCTACTTAATTTAGCAATAGTTAGCTTGTCGAATGGCTAATAAGTACAGTAGTAGTACAAAAAGTGAAACGGTACATGTAGGGAGAAAGTTGTGGTGGCTGAATGGGTCAAATTCAGGACCTGACTGGAAGAAGCTGAGAAGATGTTTACACTGTTTCCAGTCGCAGTTTGGTTAGGTTTAGGCAAAATACAAAAAGCCAACGGTTGGCTTCATATACACAGTATCTAATGTGAGCCCTGGTCAGGTGCATAGCTTTCTTTGTCTACGGACACCTGGGTGCTTGTCTCTGCAATGCTACTGTATATATACTCCAAATAGTATTGTTGGCTTCTGACATCTGATACTTGTGTGGTAATAGCATCTGCCTTATATAAATACTTGTTTTTCAAGGCAACCTCACTGTTTGTTACCACCACAGATGTGTGGCCCTTATGTTTAATCCATAATCATCTGACATCAGGTAGTAATTTAAACAATACTCACTAAACGCTTTAGGAACAAACAAAAAGAACCCGGAGTGATTATTTAATAAAGAACAATTGGTTTATCAGCGTCTGAGAGGAAAACAGACCTGATTTATATTCAGCGCAGGTCAAGGTAAATAAAATGACACTTTTACCTGTTGGCCATTAGATGGAGCTCTTTAATAAGTAACGGTGTAGTTTATATGGCTTCCCACCACTCACACATTACATGACTATTGAGCTTATGAATGTGTGCACCAAACACACACTAAATCACTAATCTTTGAACATTTGTAATGTCTAGCCAGCGCCTCTGCCCCCAATCCACTCTCTCTAAGTGTCATACAGTGTCATCATGTAATGAATGAATGTAGAAATCTAAATCTGAGAGAGTGTTACAGAGAGTAAAGAAACACTCAAAAGCATACATGTTGACATGCATGCACACACATACCTAAAGCCTGCACACACACACACAAACCATGATCACGGTTTTGCAGTCTTTAATTCTCATTTTCACCACCAGTATTATTTTTTATGGCAGTGAACTTGAATTAACAATCATTTCAAAGGGCTTGTTGTTGGAAATAAAAGAACACATGAGGTCATTTCTCATGGCACCAGCCCCTCAAAGGCCAATCCATTTGCAGTGTTTCTTGGCTCTATAAAGTCTGGCGCTTCATGTCGTCAATGGATTAAATGTTATTAAGGCCAGTCACTAACTTGTCTCCAACCAACCATGTGTGCCAAACTGAATCAGCCCAGTTATAGCTGAGTCCAGTCGCATATACAAAAACAAAAAACAGCCGTGACAGTTTCAGACCAAACACTTAAATCAAAGGGAAGGTGAATCCACAGTCAGAAACTCTCTCTTATGAGCTGCTGGATTTGCAAAGGTAGCAACATGTTTGTGGCTCACAGATAACTCAGGAGAAAGTATTGTTTGCTCTCCAAACAAATTGTGCTCGAAATTCTGAACCAAAACAGTTGCTGATAAGAATTGCAAACTAGACAGATGATGTCCATTATGCAAATGTCCTGTGTTTCCTCACCACAGCCTGCGGGCATGTAACAAAACTCAGCCCATGTCTCTTCAAAGCAGAATTCCGCCTCTTCTTTCAGTCTGTTTATTTTCTCCAGGGGGAATACTCTGTCATCTTGACTCATAACAAGGGCAGACATTTGCATTTGCAAGTCTGGTTCTCAGACTTCCAGCACATAGTGGACAATATTTTATTGGTTACCACTCCTGAAATACAACTTTTTTTACACAAGGTTAACTACATTTTGATTTAGAAGCGAAGCACTTTGAATTGCCTTGTTGTTGAAATATGTTCTGAATATTTCGTAGACCTTTGGCTTGATTGGCTGGGTTTGACTGAATTTGTGTTCTGAAGGCGGTAGAGGGGAAAGGAGCTTTTATCAGACAGTACAATACATTTCTGTGTGTGTGAGACAAATCAGTTTTATAAAAGTGAAATGAGTGTGAAATTAAATTGGCTTTGCATATTAGGCTTGCTGTTGATACAGCTGACATTTCTGTCCTGTCCCGTGTGATGAGAAAACACAGCTCTACTACTTTGTTGATAGCTTTGTATTTCACATCCATTAGTTTGTAGTTTGGCTGCCAAAAGCAACAGCCAGCCACATCACAAACACCCACTGAAACAGTGCCAGAGACCTGATGAAAAGATGATTTCTTTTTAAACTTCTCCTCAGATCAAATGTGAGCAGATGGAGGGAGAGGAGAGAAGAATGTTGTGACCTGCACTCACTGAATCCAATACCAGTGTTTCAATCTTCTCCATCTGTTTGTAGCAGAATGAAAATGATCTCTGTATGTGTGGAATAAGAAATAGAGATTCTGATTGATTTACAGATCTCCTTGTCTTGGGTACCATTTACCTGTCCCTGGCACATCTACTGATGAGAACAGGAAGACACAAGGACAAAATTCATATTCATACCATTGCAATGGGTGTCATCATTTTCATATAAACTCTGCATGTCAACTAGGTGTTTACCTCAGGGCCCAGGAGGGACGACAGCCATGTTAGTGATCTCCCTCAAATGGAGACGTTCTGCCATTCCAGACCCTCATCGATGTGAGACCAACCCAAACACACCATCAATCACTTCATGGAGCAGTTCATGCCTTAAATTGCAGGGGTTAGTATAAGACTAATGCACACGTGTAAAGTGTAAAGACATCTGTAAAAACATCAGTGTTACAAGAAGTACAAAATACTGGTTTGGATTTGTACAATGTGTTTTGACATTAAAACCCATGATGCACCCATTTACTCTGGCAGTATCCATCCATCCATCATCCATGCATCCATCTACTAACATGATGAATAAAACAGCATCAGTGCAATTATCTCGATGGAGTGAACATAATAGTGCTAATAAATAAAGGACAGTCAGTGCCCGTGATTCCCAACCAGGGGTATTTAAAGCCCCATACTTCTGCAGTCAAGCAGGTACATGGAAAGATTGTATCATATATAACAAATCATGATTATATAAATAATGATTTTAATTATTTGCCCCTATACTGTATATATTATTTATACATACATATACCCACATTTGTATTTACATATCATCAAAATAATTTGTAAACATGTGTGTTTAAGGGTAGAGGATGTTGCATGCTGTACAGCTTGTAAATCTACTTGAGGAAAATGTGGCACGTACGATTGATTTAAGAGAATTTGTGGCCAATTTTCTTGTAAATGGAGTTTTATTTTAGATACGAACTAAATTCACAAGTGGTCCAGGATATGGCCTTTGTCCACAGGGGAAAAAACACGCTTTTGACTTTAGTTTGAATGAATTTGGAATTACTCGAATTAAGTACAATAAAATATATAAGTTAGTCTGTTTACCAAACCCTCAAACTACATGTCAAATGGAAACCAATCTGGCAGAATATCGCCTCACTATATCTGCCTGGTTTAAAAGAGTTTGGTGAATCGGACTTGGAACACTCGTACGTACAAAGCTCACTGAAAACAGTAAGAGAGGCTTCGTATAAGTTAACAAAAATGTACCGAAGTCTCCCGTACCTCAGAAGGTCCCATAAGCTAAAAATAAGTGATTGATTTTGAATGAATCCTACATGAAAGGGCAACATTGTAAAATACCTTAAAACACATATTTAATAATGCAGTTCGGATGAATAATGCAGAAAAACTTAACCACTTTGAAATAGTACATGGGCCTCTGTGGCATTACATGTGTGTAGGTATGACACATCCATGTATGATCAGTGGCCATTTTAATTATTTGTTATGTACAGTTGTGTACAGTATGTGTGCACTATTCTACACAAGTATTGCACAGCCAATTTCCAATGAGCTTGCTCTGTTTGTATGAGATTATTAAACTGGCCTGACTCCCGGCCAAAGCTCTGGATCACAGCCAACATCACCATGACCACATCCATCATCACTTCATCACTTAGTAGCTCTTTTCACTTGCTAAATGCTCTTAACATGTGTAGAGGAAGAAAGTCTCAACCTGTTGAAGACTGTTTATGCATGTTGTCACGAACGGCAGTCTTTTCCCAAACATTACGGGTAAAGGTGGTGTTGATATTGTTAATATTTACCCATAGTGTTAATAGTTAGTAGTACTTCCCTGTATTATTTTTAGCCCATAGTATTATAATATATTATAGGATACCTAATAGTCGCTTTTTGTCAAAAGCCTACAAATTCACTTGAGAGTGGACCCCAAAACTCAATATCTCGTAAAGTTAAACCCTAAAAGCTTAACGAGAAAATGAACATCCTTCATCTAAACATTTAATTATTCTGATGAAGTTTGTACCATAATTCTTTAATTTAAAAGATTCAGAAAAGTAAATAATAAAATAATGTTGAGGTTCACAATAAAGCACTGTTGATGCAACGTTTGATCTTGAATCACCCAGAGAACCTGATATGTAGAGGGGCAGAAAGGAGCACCGACACCTAGTGACAAGTGTCGGTGCTCAAGTAAAAAGTCACTTTACGCCAAAGAGTAAAATGTACAAGTGGTACTGCGTTCTGGAAAGTACCGGCCCACTTCAAGCTATATCAGTGATTCACATTTAGAAAGAAAATATGTTAAAGTAGTTTACAACTGTCTGTTTATTATTAAATGACAGCTAAATATTTACCAGTGAAAAATGTTTACTATTAAAAATATTCATACGCCTGTTAGGGATGATTGTCACCTGTTTGTCATTATTGTTTATTAGCCAATCAGCACCTTATTAACCAACACCTAAAATACCATTTTTAACATATTTGTAACTTTGTTTGCTTTATTGATCAGCTTCAGTGTTGTTTAAATCACAATTTAAAAAGATACCAGCACTTCTACTTTACATTCACCAAAACACCAAAGATATGTATATATACTGTATATATTCATTTAGAAAAGCCAATACAGTCAACTTAAATTTTGATTATTTATTTGATTCAAATTAGACGTGTGGGAAACCTGAGCACCAGGTGAAAAACCCACACGGATATGAAGGCAAATCACTGTCAAAATCTTTTTTTTCTTTAAGTACATCTTGCTGATTATAACATACTTGACTAAGGTTTTGAATGCAGGACTTTTACTCGTCGTGGATTGTTTCATCAGTATGGTATTAGTACTTTTACTGCAGTGAAGGATTTGAATAATTGTTCGGCCACTAATTATTTGTCAGTGATTTTCAGTTTTTTGGAAGTCACTTGGCAAACAGTGAATAAACAAACAGTGGTTAGGGTTAGGGGCTCTGGAGCCAAGGTTAGGAACCACTGTTTGGATATTAACTGTTTGCCAAGTGAAATCATTGACAACTAATTAGTGGATGAAAAATTATTCAGATCCTTCACTGCAGTAAAAGTGCTAATTATCTGTGTATGAAGGTAAATCACTGTCAAAATATCTTTTTCCCTTAAGTACATCTTGCTGATTATAACATGCAGGTGCATCTCAATGAATTAGAATATCATCGAAAAGTTAATTTATTTCAGTAATTCAATTCAAAAAGTGAAACCCGTATATTATGTAGATTCATTACACACAAGGTGATATATTCCAAGTGTTTATTTCTTTTAATTTTGATGATTATGTCTTACAGCTAATGAAAACCCCAAATTTAGTATCTCAGAACAGTTGAATATTCCATAAGACCAATTAAAAAAATGATTTCTGATACAGAAGTTTTGCCCTACTGAAAAGTATGTCCATGGACAGTATACAGTATGCACTCATAACTTGGTCAGAGCTCCTTTTGCATGAATTACTGCATCAATGCAACGTGGCACGGAGACGATGAGACTGTGGCTGGAGTTGCCTGGGCTGGAGTTGCCTGGGCTGCAGTTGCCTGGGCTGGAGTTGCCTTGGCTGGAGTTGCCTTGGCTGGAGTTGCCTTGGCTGGAGTTGCCTTGGCTGGAGTTTCCTTGGCTGGAGTTGCCTGGGCTGGAGTTGCCTTGGCTGGAGTTGCCTTGGCTGGAGTTGCCTGGGCTTGAGTTTCCTTGGCTTGAGTTTCCTTGGCTTGAGTTGCCTGGCCTGGAGTTGCCTGGCCTGGAGTTGCCTTGGCTGGAGTTGCCTTGCCTGGAGTTGCCTGGGCTGGAGTTGCCTGGGCTGGAGTTTCCTGGGCTGGAGTTTCCTTGGCTGGAGTTGCCTTGGCTGGAGTTGCCTTGCCTGGAGTTGCCTGGGCTGGAGTTGCCTGGGCTGGAGTTGCCTGGGCTGGAGTTGCCTGGGCTGGAGTTGCCTGGGCTGGAGTTGCCTTGGCTGGAGTTGCCTGGGCTGGAGTTGCCTGGGCTGGAGTTGCCTGGGCTGGAGTTGCCTGGGCTGGAGTTGCCTGGGCTGGAGTTGCCTTGCCTGGATTCCTGGCCTGGAGTTTCCTTGGCTGGAGTTGCCTGGGCTGGAGTTGCCTTGGCTGGAGTTGCCTGGGCTGGAGTTGCCTGGGCTGGAGTTGCCTTGGCTGGAGTTGCCTGGGCTGGAGTTGCCTGGGCTGGAGTTGCCTGGGCTGGAGTTGCCTGGGCTGGAGTTGCCTGGGCTGGAGTTGCCTGGGCTCAGTTCCCAGAGTCACAGGCTGATGGCCTCCATGCCAAGCCACATTGATGCAGTAATTCATGCAAAAGGAGCCCCGACAAAGTATTGAGTGCATACTGTATGCTGTACATGGACATACTTTTCAGTAGGCCAACATTTCTGTATTAAAATTCCTTTTTTAAAATCGGTCTTATGTAATTTTCTAATTTTCTGAGATACTGAATTTGGGGTTTTCATTAGCTGTAAGCCATAATCATCAAAATTAAAAGAAATAAACGCTTGAAATAGATCACCTTGTGTGTAATGCATCTATATAATACATGAGTTTAACTTTTTGAATTGAATTACTGAAATAAATTAACTTTTCGATGATATTCTAATTCATTGAGATGCACCTGCTTGTTATAATCAGCAAGATGTACTTAAGGAAAAAAAAAGATTTTGACAGTGATTTACCTTCATACACAGAGAATATAAGAAAGAAATGGGGATGGGGGGGGGGGGGGGAATTTAGCCTACGTGTGGGAAACCTGAGCACCAGGAGAAAAACCCACACGGATATGAAGGCAAATCACTGTCAAAATCTTTTTTTTTCTGTAAGTACATCTTGCTGATTATAACATACTTGACTAAGGTTTTGAATGCAGGACTTTTACTCGTCGTGGATTGTTTCATTAGTATGGTATTAGTACTTTTACTGCAGTGAAGGATCTGAATAATTTTTCGGCCACTAATTACTTGTCAGTGATTTTCAGTTTGGGGAAGTCACTTGGCAAACAGTGAATAAACAAACAGTGGTTAGGGTTAGGGGCTCTGGAGCCAAGGTTAGGAACCACTGTTTGTATACTAACTGTTTGCCAAGTGAGTTCCCAAACTTAAATTACTGACAAGTAATTAGTGGATGAAAAATTATTCAGATCCTTCACTGCAGTAAAAGTACTAATACCATACTGATGAAACGATCCACGACGAGTCCTGCATTCAAAACCTTAGTCAAGTATGTTATAATCAGCAAGAAAAAAAAAGATTTTGACAGTGATTTGCCTTCATACAGATAATATAAGAAATGGGGATGAGGAGGAGGGGGGGCGAGACCTGACTACCAGGAGGTGGGTGGAGGGGGGGAGGAAGGGGGAGCTATTGTTCCTCCGGCTCTCTTTTGTCGCGGCTCAACCAGCTCCAACAACCTGTTGGAGCTTTGCAACACTTTGTTTTGACCGGTTTGTCCTTCTTTCTAAAAAGGAAGAAGCCCCACTTCTTCTTTTTTGGAGGAGTAGGGAGCGGACCGGCTACCTCCTCGTCACTCGAGGCGACGGTCGGGGCAGGGAGCGGACCGGCTTCCTCCTCGTCACTCGGGGCGACGGTCGGGGCAGGGAGCGGACCGGCTTCCTCTTCGTCACTCGGGGCGACGGTCGGGGCAGGGAGCGGACCGGCTTCCTCCTCGTCACTCGGGGCGACGGTCGGGGCAGGGAGCGAACCGGCTTCCTCCTCGTCACTCGGGGCGACGGTCGGGGCAGGGAGCGGACCGGCTTCCTCCTCGTCACTCGGGGCGACGGTCGGGGCAGGGAGCGGACCGGCTTCCTTCTCGTCACTCGGGGCGACGGTCGGGGCAGGGAGCGGACCGGCTTCCTCTTCGTCACTCGGGGCGACGGTCGGGGCAGGGAGCGGACCGGCTTCCTCCTCGTCACTCGGGGCGACGGTCGGGGCAGGGAGTGGACCGGCTCTTGGGCCGTACCTCGGGTCGTATCTCGGCGTGGGTAGCAGAGCGGACCTCTGGTCGTATCTCGGCGTGGGTAGCAGAGCGGACCTCTGGTCGTATCTCGGCGTGGGTAGCAGAGCGGACCTCTGTTCGTATCTCGGCGTGGGTAGCAGAGCGGACCTCGGGTCGTATCTCGGCGTGGGTAGCAGAGCGGACCTCTGGTCGTATCTCGGCGTGGGTAAGAGAGCGGACCTCGGGTCGTATCTCGGCGTGGGTAGCAGAGCGGACCTCTGGTCGTATCTCGGAGTGGGTAACAGAGCGGCCCTCGGTTCGTATCTCGGCGTGGGTAGCAGAGCGGACCTCTGGTCGTATCTCGGCGTGGGTAGCAGAGCGGACCTCTGGTCGTATCTCGGCGTGGGTAAGAGAGCGGACCTCTGGTCGTATCTCGGCGTGGGTAGCAGAGCGGACCTCTGGTCGTATCTCGGCGTGGGTAACAGAGCGGCCCTCGGTTCGTATCTCGGCGTGGGTAGCAGAGCGGACCTCGGTTCGTATCTGTTGGATGTTCTATCCATGGTTGGTTGTAGAGTTTTATTTCTCTGTAGAAGGTTATTCATACGTCTGTAGAGGAATGACTCTGGTTGATATGAGAAACGAATGTGAAGTTACCAGGCATATATACTCTCAATGAGAGTTCAATCAAAGGCGCTTTGATGTGTCATCATAGAACATGTGACACATGGAACACAGTGACGTCATAGCATCCCTGACGGAACACATGCTGGGATTCCATGAGAGGTGGTGTCATGCAGCAAGGACTACAAACCAACATGGCGTCTAGTAAAAGACTACGAATCCCAAAGTAATCAGTCATAACAAAGGTTGATGCTGAACCATTAGTGATGGTGCTGATGGTTAGTGAGGGAAAGTAAGAGACAAACAATGACTGAGGTGTACAGAGAGAAACAGCTTATTGATGTTGCCAAGGAGACGGAGAGCTACAATTTTGATTTAATGTCTCAAAGATAGATTATGTTTATAGATTATGTACACAGAGACACAGACAGACACAGAGAGAGAG
This sequence comes from Leptoclinus maculatus, assembly GCA_032191485.1. Taxonomy (NCBI): domain Eukaryota; kingdom Metazoa; phylum Chordata; class Actinopteri; order Perciformes; family Stichaeidae; genus Leptoclinus; species Leptoclinus maculatus. The sequence continues at coordinate 12,236,897 of JAVDOI010000013.1, forward strand.
ACACAGAGACGGATACAGAGACAGAGAGATAGACACAGAGACACAGAGACGGACACAGAGAGACAGACGGACACAGAGAGACGGACGGACACAGAGAGACGGACGGACACAGAGACAGACGGACAGAGAGACAGACAGACACAGAGAGACAGACAGAGAGACAGACAGACACAGAGAGACACAGAGAGGCGGACGGACACAGAGACAGATGGACACAGAGACAGAGACGGACACAGAGAGACAGGGACGGACACAGAGACAGAGACGGACAGAGAGACAGACAGAGAGAAAGAGAGACAGAGACAGAGAGACACACAGACACAGACAGACACAGAGAGAGAGAGAGACACAGAGACGGATACAGAGACAGAGAGAGATAGACGGACACAGAGACGGACACAGAGAGACAGACGGACACAGAGAGACGGACGGACACAGAGAGACGGACGGACACAGAGACGGACACAGAGAGACGGACGGACACAGAGACAGACGGACACAGAGACAGAGACAGACAGACACAGAGAGACAGACACAGAGAGACACAGAGACAGATGGACACAGAGACAGACGGCCACACAGAGACGGACGGACACAGAGACAGAGACGGACACAGAGAGACAGGGACGGACACAGAGACGGGCAGAGAGACAGACAGAGAGAAAGAGAGACAGAGAGACACAGAGACACAGACAGACACAGAGAGAGATACACAGAGACGGATACAGAGACAGAGAGATAGACACAGAGACACAGAGACGGACACAGAGAGACAGACGGACACAGAGAGACGGACGGACACAGAGAGACGGACGGACACAGAGACGGACACAGAGAGACGGACGGACACAGAGACAGACGGACACAGAGACAGACAGACACAGAGAGACAGACAGAGAGACAGACACAGAGAGACACAGAGAGGCGGACGGACACAGAGACAGATGGACACAAAGACAGAGACGGACACAGAGACAGAGACGGACAGAGAGACAGACAGAGAGAAAGAGAGACAGAGACAGAGAGACACACAGACACAGACAGACACAGAGAGAGAGAGAGACACAGAGACGGATACAGAGACAGAGAGAGATAGACGGACACAGAGACGGACACAGAGAGACAGACGGACACAGAGAGATGGACGGACACAGAGAGACGGACGGACATAGAGACAGATGGACACAGAGACAGAGACAGACAGACACAGAGAGACAGACACAGAGAGGCGGACGGACACAGAGACAGACGGCCACACAGAGACGGACGGACACAGAGACAGAGACGGACACAGAGAGACAGGGACGGACACAGAGACAGAGAGAGACAGAGAGACAGAGAGACAGACGGCCACACAGAGACGGACGGACACAGAGACAGACAAAGAGAGACAGGGACGGACACAGAGATAGAGATGGACAGAGAGACAGAGACAGAGAGACAAAGACAGACAGAGACACAAAGACAGACACAAACAAAGACAGACAGAGAGACAGAGAGAATAATGTGACGGTCATACATATTAAATTATGTGCATTCAATTCATTTTTTAACATGCAATTTAAAAAAAATCAGTAATCTGAATTTATGTGTTAAATTTGACACTCTCAGGTACTAAACTTTGAATGAACTGTCACTGCATTACTGACTTGTGTTGCGTTTAGTTTAGGCCTCGGAGCGTGTGATTTTAGTACATTTTGCATGATGCACTAATCTAACATAACTGGCACAAGCGTGTGTGTGTGTGTGTGACTGACAGACAGACAGACAGACAGACACAGAGAGAGAGAGAGAGACACAGAGACGGATACAGAGACAGAGAGAGATAGACAGACACAGAGAGACGGACGGACACAGAGAGACGGACGGACACAGAGACGGACGGACACAGAGACAGAGACAGACAGACACAGAGAGACAGACACAGAGAGACACAGAGACAGATGGACACAGAGACAGACGGCCACACAGAGATGGACGGACACGGAGACAGAGACGGACACAGAGAGACAGGGACGGACACAGAGACGGACAGAGAGACACAGAGAGAGAGACACAGAGACGGATACAGAGACAGAGAGATAGACACAGAGACACAGAGACGGACACAGAGAGACAGACGGACACAGAGAGATGGACGGACACAGAGAGACGGACGGACACAGAGACGGACACAGAGAGACGGACGGACACAGAGAGACGGACGGACACAGAGACAGACGGACACAGAGACAGACAGACACAGAGAGACAGACAGAGAGACAGACACAGAGAGACACAGAGAGGCGGACGGACACAGAGACAGATGGACACAGAGACAGATGGACACAGAGACAGAGACGGACACAGAGAGACACGGACGGACACAGAGACAGAGACGGACAGAGAGACAGACAGAGAAAAAGAGAGACAGAGACAGAGAGACAAACAGACACAGACAGACACAGAGAGAGACAGAGACACAGAGACGGATACAGAGACAGAGAGAGATAGACAGACACAGAGACGGACACAGAGAGACAGACGGACACAGAGAGACGGACGGACATAGAGACAGATGGACACAGAGACAGAGACAGACAGACAGACACAGAGAGACAGACACAGAGAGACAGGGACGGACACAGAGACAGAGATGGACAGAGAGACAGAGACAGAGAGACAGAGACAGAGAGACAAAGACAGACAGAGACACAAAGACAGACACAAACAAAGACAGACAGAGAGACAGAGAGAATAATGTGACGGTCATACATATTAAATTATGTGCATTCAATTAATTTTTTAACATGCAATTTAAAAAAAATCATTAATCTGAATTTATGTGTTAAATTTGACACTCTCAGGTACTAAACTTTGAATGAACTGTCACTGCATTACTGACTTGTGTTGCGTTTTGTTTAGGCCTCGGAGCGTGTGATTTTAGTACATTTTGCATGATGCACTAATCTAACATAACTGGCACAAGCGTGTGTGTGTGTGTGTGACTGACAGACAGACAGACACAGACAGACACAGAGAGAGAGAGAGACACAGAGACGGATACAGAGACAGAGAGAGATAGACGGACACAGAGACGGATACAAAGACAGAGAGATAGACACAGAGACACAGAGACGGACACAGAGAGACAGACGGACACAGAGAGATGGACGGACACAGAGAGACGGACGGACACAGAGACGGACACAGAGAGACGGACGGACACAGAGAGACGGACGGACACAGAGACAGACGGACACAGAGACAGACAGACACAGAGAGACAGACAGAGAGACAGACACAGAGAGACACTAAGAGGCAGACGGACACAGAGACAGATGGACACAGAGACAGAGACGGACACAGAGAGACACGGACGGACACAGAGACAGAGACGGACAGAGAGACAGACAGAGAAAAAGAGAGACAGAGACAGAGAGACAAACAGACACAGACAGACACAGAGAGAGACAGAGACACAGAGACGGATACAGAGACAGAGAGAGATAGACAGACACAGAGACGGACACAGAGAGACAGACGGACACAGAGAGACGGACGGACATAGAGACAGATGGACACAGAGACAGAGACAGACAGACACAGAGAGACAGACACAGAGAGACAGGGACGGACACAGAGACAGAGATGGACAGAGAGACAGAGACAGAGAGACAAAGACAGACACAAACAAAGACAGACACAAACAAAGACAGACAGAGAGACAGAGAGAATAATGTGACGGTCATACATATTAAATTATGTGCATTCAATTCATTTTTTAACATGCAATTTAAAAAAAATCAGTAATCTGAATTTATGTGTTAAATTTGACACTCTCAGGTACTAAACTTTGAATGAACTGTCACTGCATTACTGACTTGTGTTGCGTTTAGTTTAGGCCTCGGAGCGTGTGATTTTAGTACATTTTGCATGATGCACTAATCTAACATAACTGGCACAAGCGTGTGTGTGTGTGTGTGACTGACAGACAGACAGACACAGACAGACACAGAGAGAGAGAGAGACACAGATACGGATACAGAGACAGAGAGAGATAGACGGACACAGAGACGGACACAGAGAGACAGACGGACACAGAGAGACGGACGGACACAGAGAGACGGACGGACACAGAGACGGACACAGAGAGACGGACGGACACAGAGAGACGGACGGACACAGAGACAGACGGACACAGAGACAGAGACAGACAGACACAGAGAGACAGACACAGAGAGACACAGAGACAGATGGACACAGAGACAGATGGCCACACAGAGACGGACGGACACAGAGACAGAGACGGACACAGAGAGACAGGTACGGACACAGAGACGGACAGAGAGACAGACAGAGAGAAAGAGAGACAGAGAGACACAGAGACACAGACAGACACAGAGAGAGATACACAGAGACGGATACAGAGACAGAGAGATAGACACAGAGACACAGAGACGGACACAGAGAGACAGACGGACACAGAGAGACGGACGGACACAGAGAGACGGACGGACACAGAGACGGACACAGAGAGACGGACGGACACAGAGAGACGGACGGACACAGAGACAGACGGACACAGAGACAGACAGACACAGAGAGACAGACAGAGAGAGAGACACAGAGAGACACAGAGAGGCGGACGGACACAGAGACAGATGGACACAGAGACAGAGACGGACACAGAGAGACAGGGACGGACACAGAGACAGAGACGGACAGAGAGACAGACAGAGAGAAAGAGAGACAGAGACAGAGAGACACACAGACACAGACAGACACAGAGAGAGAGAGACACAGAGACGGATACAGAGACAGAGAGAGATAGACGGACACAGAGACGGACACAGAGAGACAGACGGACACAGAGAGACGGACGGACACAGAGAGACGGACGGACACAGAGAGACAGATGGACACAGAGACAGAGACAGACAGACACAGAGAGACAGACACAGAGAGGCGGACGGACACAGAGACAGACAGCCACACAGAGACGGACGGACACAGAGACAGAGACGGACACAGAGAGACAGGGACGGACACAGAGACAGAGACAGACAGAGAGACAGACGGCCACACAGAGACGGACGGACACAGAGACAGAGACGGACACAGAGAGACAGGGACGGACACAGAGACAGAGACGGACAGAGAGACAGAGACAGAGAGACAGAGACGGACAGAGAGACAGAGACAGAGAGACAAAGACAGACAGAGACACAAAGACAGACACAAACAAAGACAGACAGAGAGACAAAAAGAATAATGTGACGGTCATTACAGGTTTAGGAACCGAATATTCGGGCCGATCTGGAACAGGGACAGCGTGGCCTGTGTTGTTCTCACCTTTAAAGAACCGTTTGGGACTCAGGGACGAGGAGGCTACTTTGGTGATTTTGGCATCATCCGGTGAGTGGAGAGAAAAAGAAATCCCTAAAGTTTGTCTTTGAACTTCAATATTAAAGTTGAATGCTTAAAGTTTTGAGAGTGAAGTTATATGAGAAGCAGAAACAGGAGCTTTTACTGTGTGTTACTGTATATTGTAAACAGTACTTTCATAGTGAACACTACTCTAGATTAGATTAGATTAGATTAGATAGATAATGTATTCATCCCCAAGGGGAAATTTGTCTGTGACAGCAGCAAACGAAGTTACACAATAAAATATAAATATTAAGTATGGAAAATGCACAATATATACAATATAATAAAATACAATAATAACAGAGCAGGACCTATTACATTTAAGAAAATAAAGTAATAAAAATGCACAGTATATACACTAAATAGAATGGTGTTAAATTAACTAAGTAGGAAACAATAAACTAAACAGTAGTGCACAAGATCGCCAACAGCAGCAACAACAGTGTAGGAGTGTTATAGTCTTGTGTATGATTTGGCCAGAGGTGATTTATTATAAAGTGTTATTGCAGTGGGGCAGGAATGTTTTCCTGTATCGATCCTTGTGACAGCGGAGCTGGATCAGTCTGTTGGAGAAAGTGCTCCTCTGTCCCTGCAGTAGGTGGTGGAGAGGGTGGTCCTGGTTATCCAATATGGATAATAGTTTCTTCAGTGTCCTCCTCTCCACCACCTGTTCCAGATAGTCTTGTTTGCAGCCAATGATGGAGCCGGCCTTCTTAACCAGTTTGTTAAGTCTGTTGGTGTCTCCTGCTCCAATACTGCTCCCCCAGCAGACTACGGCAAAGTACAGTGCACTGGCCACAACAGACTGGTAGAACATCTCCAACATCTTGCTGCACACGTTGAAGGATCGAAGTTTCCTCAAAAAAAAGAGTTGACTCATCCCCTTCTTGTACTGTACTACTCAGTCTGTTGTCGATGGAGACACCCAGGAACTTGTACTCCTCCACCATGTCCACATCCTCTCCCAGAACTCTCAGCGGTTGTGGAGCCGTCGTCTTCCTCCTGAAGTCGACCACCAGCTCTCTGGTCTTGGCCACGTTCAGCAGCAGGTGATTTCTACCGGCCCACTTCACAAAGTCACCCACCACTGCCCTGTACTCCTCCTCCTGTCCGTCCCCTATACACCCGACCACTGCAGAGTCATCAGAGAACTTCTGCAGATGGCATGACACAGAGTTGTACTGGAAGTCAGTGGTGTACAAGTTGAACAGGAAGGGAGACAGAACAGTCCCCTGTGGGGCTCCAGTATCACTGACCACCACATCAGACAGCACACGGTCCAGTCGGACAAACTGTGGTCTGCCCGTGAGGTAGTCAGTGATCCAAGAGACGGTGGACGCGTTAACCCCCACCACCTGCAGCTTCTCACTCAGTAGCAGTGGTTGGATGTGAAGAGGTGAAGGTGCTGAAGTGCATCGCTCCAGTGTCCATATCTGATGTGGTGCTGGGTCAGTATGTGGGGAATCCAGAGGGGGAGGGAGACGCCAAACTGGGTTATCTCGATGATCCCACAGTTCCTAAAGGATCCACTCAGGCCACCTTCACCACTGCTGTACTTTATGTGCACAACGAACGCTGGGACGGTAAACACACCGTGGCCTTTTTAAAAAAACAAAAAATCCCACTGATGTCTCCCGTGCTCTTTCATAAGGCTTCGGCGTTGTGTTTCGCTCCTCAGGTGTTCCTTTCATCCTTCGCTGTGGAAAAGCACTGAATGAGAGGAAAGCTGAGGTGCGGCTGCAGTTCACAGATGTCCCAGGGGACATTTTTGGAAATCAGTGTTGCAGGAATGAGCTCGTGGTGCGTGTGCAGCCCAACGAGGTCGTCTACGCCAAGATGAGGTGCAAGAAGCCTGGTGTCTACTTCAGCCCTGAGGAAACTGAGCTGGACCTCACCTACAAGAGTAGATACAAGGCATGTTCAAGTTGATTTGTTTATGCATAGAGCAAGTGATTTATATAGCAATTACAAAGAAAGTAGCTATCTGTATCACATCTTCAATTTCTTAGCCGAATGTTTTTTAATTAAGAAAGAAACTATTTAAAATGTGTGTCTTGTTTCCAGGACGTGACGCTTACAGACGCTTACGAACGTCTCATCCTGGACGTCTTCTGTGGGAGTCAGATGCACTTTGTACACAGATGTGTCTTTGTTTTTCACTAGTGTTGTCTCATGTTACTACTTGTAAACTAAACCTGTCAGTAAACCTACCAGTTCTTCGCACTAGATGGCGACATAGTGCATCTTTTCTCTGCCTCAGCAAGAAGGGAAACTGTTGTTAAAACCTTACATACAGCTATGATGTAATGTCCTCCACCGCATGCTGACTTGTTTGTCTTTGCAGTGATGAGCTAAGGGAAGCATGGAGGATCTTCACACCTCTTCTTCATCACATAGACAGAGAGAAGCCCAAACCTATTTCTTACAAATATGGAAGGTAGGAAATGTTGTTCACTATGCCCTCAAATGGAAAAGGGGTTGAATACAGAGTGTTGATTGTGATTGTTTCACTTTCTTTTCTCAGTCGGGGCCCAACAGAAGCAGACGACCTGGCAAAGAAAGTTGGATTTCGCTATGAAGGCACTTACAAATGGGTCAACCCTCACAGGTTGTGAACTGTGATGAGATGAGGGAGGAGTAGAGGTAGGAGAGCAGGAGGGGGTGAGTGAGCCGTGTCATGTTTCACTGCTGGAGTGTCTTTTGGGGAAGGAGGAGTTTCCACTATGTGGATCCATCGCTGTAGCAGAAACAAGCTATCATTTCTCAGGGATGCCAATTATTCATTCATACTGGAATAGTCTTAAGAGTCCTGATGGACAAACCAAACGAGCTCTCTGTCTTGTTTAGTAGCCTTCTTCTGAGCTTCATTCCCTTTTTGTTTACATGTTTTTTAGGTTTATTTAAGCTGCTGATGTTTATTCCATATTTCAAAATGTTCAGACAGCAGCGGTGTCTACCACAGGTCAACAGTGAATGTCTATGTAATGAGGTACTGAATACTGCTGTTAACTGCACATGTAAAGCTAGCTACATTTCCACTACTTGTAATAAATAAACTAGCTTTGCTTCTCTGTAAACGTGTTTCATGCTCTGTGGTTTTTAGTGCTTTAAGCACAATATGTTGTACCTTCTTTCATTTTTACAAAGTTAACTAGATTTACTGCCTCTGCCAACCAGTCGAGATGCAGTTTCCATCCACGCCTGTCCAAAATGTCATCCATTCATCATTTTATGCTTTTAGACATTTGTGTGAAATTGTCATAATTAGCATAGGAATTCTTGAGAAAGCCAAACATTTTGTTTTGTGAGTTCAGTGAGCTTAACTTGCGACCCCCCAAATTCCAATCAGTTCAATAATTTGAGTCAAAGTGGACATTTCTGCGAAATTCACCCCAATGATCTCTCTGCATGTCTTCACATGCAAAATATATTAATTAAAACTCCACATTCGTTGTGCCACCTTTGACCCTTCTTCAAATTCAACTGATTAAAAAAACAAACAATCGGAGCACTGAATCTGCTCGTATCAAAGTAACAAACAACTCTTACAGCCGATGCCGGTGATTGCTCATTTTTAATTCTTCTGGATTTGAGCTCAGCCTTTGACTCTTTGGATCACTCGATTCTACACGATTGCCCTGAAAAGTGGTTTTGCATCGTGGGCCACTGCCCTACGATGTTTAAAATCGTATTCATCAAACAGCCTTTTTAGGTAATCGTGGGTAACGCCCCCTCTGCCTTTTGTTAGGGTTAGATAGTATAGTATGTCGAAAAAAGTAATAGTATAGCATGGTGTAAAAAGTCACAGTATATTAGGTCAATAAAAGTCACAGTTTACTTGTTAACTTGTTCTGTCTACTGGATCCTTTGTTCTCATCCTTTTTACCGCTCTCTCTCTCACACACATATATGTACAAATGTGTGTACAATACTTTAGCAGCATTAATTCTCCAAACCCCCAAACAATGTCTTAAAAGAAATCCATCTTAATTTAAAACAACAAATCTAACAAATCTACTTGGTTAGGTTTAGGAAAGGATTATGGTTTGGGTTAAAATCATACACTGTATAAAATATGGACGTCGTCTCAAAAACGTCACCCATAGGTTTCTGAAGAGCCGTCGTGAAGCTGAAAATGGTTGGCTTTTGGCATTGACAACACAGCCTAACTCAAAAAATGTGTAAAGAGGTGGGTCGTCAGTGGAGCTGAGGCGGGCTGTGTGACGCAGCAGAGCAGACAGCTAGCAACCTGAGTCGGGCACCCACCTGTCATCCAAACTGGCCACGCCCTTAATTATGCCTGACTTAATATAATTTAACCGGATGACTTTTGTAGAAATTCACCCCCCCTCGTCCCGTCATGAGCGGGAAAATAAGCTGCAGAGACCAAAACCTTTTTTTTGTACCAGGCTGTACACATGGCACGTCTACGCTGGATTAATTTTGCCGCTTGGTTGAAATAATATGTTTGTTATGTAACTTAGGTTTTGTGACATAAGTTAAAAACATTACGTAAGTTAACTTAAAGTTGCTATCATGAATATTTTTTTTAAATTAACAATGGATCACATAACGACCAGTATGTGGAAGGGGCTACCAGTAGTGACAGACCTATAGACAACCGTCACCTGAATCTGCAGCAATACAGCTATATAGCGTCTTTCCAGACCGTCCTGCTCGAAGAAACGTTCACATATGATGTCTGTGCAAGCAGTCGTTTTCATTGTGACCGGAGGAGAGGAGTCAGACGTATAAAGAGCGACAAAGTCTGGATAGGGAGGACGACTTTTACCCAGGAGATTGCTGTTTGTGTCCTGGGAGAGACCAAAAATCAATGTTAATTCATTTCAACTTACGTAGCCTACTTAAAGACCATTTACGTTTCAGTCCCAGTAAAAGCATTTTTATAGTGTCTGCTTTCTTATTTTGACTAAATATATGGCATATATACAATAAAATTACTACTACTACTACTAAAAAGCTTTTGAGGGAAGAACACACAGCTATCTTTTTTTCTAAATGCATAACATAATGTGGAACACTAAGTGCATTTTAACGGTGTTTTTTTCTTACTGGGATATTTGGCTGGAGTCAGCCACAGAGAAGCCGCTCCAGGATACGGCCGGGGAGCACCCTCTAGCACCTGAGCTGCTGAACACAAACACAAAGTTGCAGTGCCTTTGCTCAGATTGCCCCCCGATGCTAACAGAAACAGAATCATTCTGCTCTAATGAATGTCAGCATGGGCCGTTATAGTTGGATGCTGTCACCAACGACAACCCAGAGAGAGCGTGCCGCTCGTGCTTTGTATGAAGGTTTTCCTCCTCGCTGGGATCGAGGTGTGCTGGAGACCTTCTTATGATTCCCGAAGATAAACTGGAAAAGACCAGCAGGATTTTGTCAATTTATTTTGACAAAACCAGATTTGCTGATTGTTGGCCCAGTGAAAAGACTAACTAAGACAGGTTTGGTGAGTTTTATTCTGTTTCTGTCCTGATTAAAAACTTTACGATGAGTTAACAAGTCAAGTAAGCCTGTCTTAAGGCCCTGTCACACTATTGCGTATCGTACTAGCGTATGCGAGCGTATGAAAAATATCACTCATACGCTGGTATACGGTGACATACGCTAGGGGTACGTTAGGCATAGGTTGTATACGTTTCAAGCACGGTCGCATACGGTGGCATACGGCGAGAGTTACGTCAGAGGTACGTTACTCATAGGTGGAGTACGCTGGTCATACGCTGACATACGCTGGCATGAAGGTGTACCGTACAGCTAGCGTATTGATAGCGCATGAGTCACGTACTTCTAACGTAAGCCTGACGAATGAGTAACTATAACTTAAACTTAGCGTTTGATTGACGTATGGCTAGCGTTTTGAGAAAGTGTATATATAGGCTCCCATTTCGAGCTCTTCTTCAGTTCTTCGTGGACCTACAACGAGAGAGGATGGAGGTAGCTCTTCTCCAACACGCATGCGCAGTTCGTACGCTGCCCATACGCTGGTCTTACGCTGGCCATTCGCTGTCGATACGCTGGCGATACGCTACTCATACGCTACTCATACGCTTCTCATAGGTTCAATACGGCAAGTATACGAAACATTCTGTATTTTCAAGGGGTTTTTGTGCGTATGCAAGTTTTTGGGGGAATTTGCATACGCAACTCATACGTTTTTCTCATACGCAATAGTGTGACAGGGCCCTTAGTTCGGTGTAAGAGAGAAACTTGAATTCAGAAGGTGTACTAGTGTAGGCTTTAGGTGTAGGTCTTGCTTTGTCCTTGTCTTGCCTGCAGACAGTAAAAAATGATCTCATTTGGTATTCATAAATTTGGATGTTCCAGTCTGAATAGTGCTTGTATTCAGCCTGTGGTTATTATTCTTCATACTTTCACAACGAAAGTATGAAATGATTTCAAACATCTATTTTTTATGTCTGAGTTCATTCAGTGTACATCAATCTACAAAGAAGTATAAGAAGAAAAACTGCTTTTGTACTGTGCATTGAACACCCTTCATCATTTTCAACCAGCAATACGTTTGGAAATTTGTCTTAATATTGAACTTAATATGCTATTGCTATTTCATATTTGATATACAATGGGGTTTGGGTTTGCTGGGAAGTCCTCCAGTGGCAGACTGTACATCAAAATGACAAGAAATAGATGTGATGCTACAGTACTTACCATAAAGACGTAACAGAGATAAAGAGAATAAAGACATGAGCTTTATCAGAAAACATGTGGGACAATAGAGCAAGCTTCTTCCAAAAAACAACAACAATATTGGTGAGCTCATAGTTTGTCCTTTCATTCTGTCTTCCTCAATAACACCGCCGTCTCCTCAGTCTGCTCATTTTCCTTCCATTCCTTTTTTCCTTGTGTGTCTTTACCCTCGTAACGTCCTCGTCTTCTAAAGAGCTACAGCACTGTGTGCCGTCAGTGGTCTGAGGCAACATGCAGCTTCCATTAATGTGTCTCACTTCATCTCAGGTTAAATAGAGTAACTGATTGAACACTAATTGGCCTTTTTATTGTTATTTCCCTTCTCCTTTCCCCAACAGGCTCTCAGAGGAGCCTATCAATCTTTACCTACTGTATCTACACTTCTTCCATCTGTCTGTTTGCTCTCTGCCTCGCTGTTATCTGTCTCCTGTCTTTCAGTTGCTCTCTCTGTATGCCTACTTCCCCTCTCTCTGTCTCTCTCTCTGAACCTCCTGGTGACCCAGTCACTCTGGTTTTCATCTCAGCTGTCTATTTGCTGTGCTGCTTTACAAAGAGATAAGCTCCTTGAGAATGGTGCTTGTACAAAACCAAGCAGAAACGTGGTTAAAGTGCAATATTGTTAGTTTTGAGAGCACTTTTTTTCAATCATAGCATCATATTTTTGTCTGTAACAGGTCTTGCTACTACCAAATACTACATTTGATAGTATTACTATGACTGAAAGTGGTCAGATTGAATGCAAAGTACATTTTTCCCATCATGGTATTTGCGCGAATGTGACCAATGTTTTTACGGTCTGTTTATTTACCCTATATAGCCAGTGTAGTGTTTACCTTGGTTACAGTGTTAAGTAGGCATAGCTAAAACAACACCGCCCTGCACAATTAAGCTACACAGAATATGGACATTGAGCTGAGAAATTTCTCAGCTTATTGGGAAGACTGATTAAAGATGCTATCTGCTGCATGATATCCTCCACTGACAGCCAGAAGCTATAGGAGCAGAGGCTAATCTGACTTTAATAGCTGTCTCCTTTAAATGTGTATTAAATGTATATACATCTTGCACAACTGTTTCAAGAAGCTTGTAATCGTGCTGGAAGTGTGCGTCTGTGTGTGCGTCTCCACATTCATCAGGTGGAGGTGTACGCAATCAATAGCTTTTTTCCCCCACGTCGATGCCGACAAGACAAGAGTGATTGCACGGGCACACAGTCAAACACGCGCACTCGCACATGCACGCGAACATCATCACAGACCACAAGAAGCCTGTCTGAGACTGCTGCCTCTTTGTCTCGTTATTATGATTAATTTAAGCAGAAGCCCAACAGGAATCGAGGCTTCGTTAGGCAAAGCCTTCCTGTTTTCCACCATGAATGTAATTGAACGTAAACAAATATTCGGCAGTAGACAAAGCGGCCTCGGAGGGTCTTCGTTACCACTTCCTACTGATAAATCATTATGTTTTTTTTAGAATGACTCTATGGGCCTTTTGGTTGTTAAATAAATGTGGCCAGCGGAGTGCGACGTCTTGAATATTAAACTTGTATATATAATAATATATTCAATATTGGGTCAAAATAGCAGCTAAGTGTTGAGGTGAATGCATTGATTTGAGTTCATATCATGTGTATTGAGTCTCATTTACTGGGAGGAAAAGTGGCGCCGATTCTTTCAGATAGGGGTACCTTCAGGGCCAGCACAATGGAAACCAGCATAAGCTTGAGAAATAGAAATAATACCAGTGTGCTTCTTTAATGCTACCCGGAGCATGTGGAGGAGAGACAGTGCCTTTATTTCCCTGGATCACTCCAGTGCCACTGAAAAGCAAACAGCAGGAGTGTGTCACTCATTAACACATTTCTCCCACAAAAGGGAAAGCTTCCTAAACAGAACTGCGCTTGTGGAAGCAACAAATAGAACAGAAAAGCTGGACTCTTTTCTTTTTTTCAAAGTGTGACATGTTTGCAAATTAACCGCAAGCTGCATTTTGAGGTTTGCTTATACATTCTCTTTTATATTAATTTGCTGTAAGCGGTAAAAACAGAGTGAATTTCAGCAATAGCTCTACATGACTGCACCCCCGGTGAGTGTGTGCTTTTCATCCCTGGCACCATGCTGTGGTGAGTATGTTCGAATATGTGCAAATTCATCTACAATGAAGAGTGCAATAAAGTCTCTGCAGCGTTTCATGAAACAAAAGATGTGGCAGGTGGGAGTAAAAAGTCCGAAAACAAGCTAGAGGCCAAACACAAAGCACAGCCTCACAGATCTGCTAGCATAGCTTTAGACTCTTGTTTTAACTATAGAATGTGCTGCACAGTGTGTGTGTGTGTGTGTGTGTGTGTGTGTGTGTTGAATGAGAAAGAACAGGTGCTTCCTCCTTTTGCAGCTTTTATCCACTGGCCTTTCCCCTTTAGAAAATGACCTCACATGTACTGATTTCAAAAGCAACACACACACACACACACACACACACACACACACATACACACACACACACACACACACACACACACACACACACACACACACACACACACACACACACACACACACACACACACACACACACACACACACACAGATTGTGTGCAGATATACTTTTTTTATTATTATTTTTAGCTGCTTGAGTCATGGCAAACCCCATTGTTCAAGATTAACACACTTGTTCAAAGCTGTTCATGAGGAGTTTGATAAAGCCTGAAAAGGCAGAAATAGCCTCAGTCGCTGTTGTTAGGGGCCACATATTTTGAGCTATTTTAACATGGCCTTAACTGGGACAAAAACATTTTTTTTCTTCCCCTCTGTCACAATTTCAAAGGTTTGAATAGAGACACTGATTGTATCGCATTTTCCCACTGTGCTAATTGTCTGATAAGTGCTAATAGCAACATGCAGGCGACTCAGGGTGTTCAGGACAAACAGAAATGATTTTTTTGTGAATGCAATCAGCAAAACAAAAGATACTTGGTAACCCTTAATTCCAGTCCAATAGTGTTAATGGGGTCTTGTCTAAAACCGTGTTACTTATTGGTATTAGTTTTGGACTAATTAAACATGAGAGTTGTTGTGTCGTTGTATAGAGTCAGGAATTTCGATTAGAAATCTGCAAAAGTGGCAGATTATTACTTTAAAAAGTGAAGCATCTAAAGCTCGTCTCTCGCTGAAAGTTGCTACTGCGAGAGACAAGGTCAACATTCAGCTCGTCTCTTTCAGCCGTCACTCTTGACACAGACACAGGAGGAGTTTCCACAGGATGGGTGACTCAGCGCCGGCACGTGTAAGACAACCCTGTTAATGGCTTTCCAGTCCGTGCAGAACTTCCCAAAGAGCTTCTGCAGCCAGCACAGAGAGGTTCGCTCTGCTGCAGATGAAGGCAGGAAGACAGGTCTGAGCTGCAACAGGCTACTATTGAAGGAAACAGGAACACATCTGTGTATCGCTCCAGGTGCTGCTGGCATCTTAATGGTTATACAGTCTGCAGTCTAACTACTCTTGACAAAGTTCACAGACTGAGCCACATCCTCTATATGAAGGAAGAGGAAACTTTTTAAGTAGTTGTAAGTCATTTATTATCTCTATAGGACCAGTAGGAAATACTTCAATGCCGTGCTAATGGATGCAAATACATGAAATGGAAAAATACTAATATTTATTGTTAAGGAGAATTACGTAAGATTGGTAATCACGTTTTAAGGGGCTTTAAAGAATACATAAATATTCACAATTATGCCAAAATGTTGACCCTTGCTCATTTTTTTCATTATCACTATTTATACTTTGCATCAATGCAACAGAAGTCCCTTATTCCTGTAATAGTTTTTTTTGTTAGCAAACAATTACCTCGTTACACATCCAGCTGACACCTTTTTTCTTTCCAACAAAGATGACAATGCTCTTTTTTTTTATCAGTCAGTCAAAAGATTAATTCTTCACGCATCCTCCGAGGTACATTTGTAAAGCCTCAGTCTTCAAACAGAGTGCTTGGATTGTTGATTTCATTTACGAATGAAGCTTTAAGCTGCACGTACAGTCAGGCTGGGATGGTGCTTAATGCATTGATAGTGTTCTCAGGAAGAATCCATTAGCAGTGTCTTCTTTCCCTGCAGCTTTGTTCAATTCACTGGGAGTGTTGCACTAGTTGCATTTGTTCTGCTCATACATGCGTGGATTATAAAATGTGTTTTTTTACTTCGTTTTGCTCTTCATTCATTTGCGATTTACTTATACAATCAGTAAATACAGTCAGATCAAGTAATCAGTGTCATTGCATCACATTTGAGTCATAGAATCTGTAAACAATCAGTTGATGTGCATTACTGAACACACCATATTCATATATGTATATATATATATATATATATATATATAAATATATATGCCATGTTCACCATCTTAATGCAGTGTTTTAGCCTGCTGAAGTGAAAGTTAAGTAACACTTAAACATTAGGTATATGATTTATTATTTGCAGATATAGAGCAGAAAGGCAATTATGACCTGTTGACCAATCAACCTTCTTGCAGGAGCAGCACAGAACCTACTGTGGTGTCTTTGTCCTCGGGGTGCTATAAAATGCATTGTACATATCTTCCTGTTCAGACACCCCTCTCCGACTCTGGGGATGCGGTTCGTGGTCTCTCTTATAGCAATAACAATATAATAATTTTACTTTAAACCCATCAGGGGTTTGTGCATTATTATATGTGTGTTTGAATGCTTAAAAGTAATTTCCACAACACAAAGTACACCTGAGGTCAAGCTAGGTTTTAACTGCTAATTAGCTCCTGATAGATCCCTGTGTGTCTACATATGTTTGCCCTATGATAGAAAATTGAATTGCTCTTTTCTTCATATCGGCCAATGTGTTGAAATTTGGTGGAGAAGAAACAGTGAATCAATGAGTGGGAAGTCTGCTTTGTTTTCACTCAATGGTTTTCCATCCTTATAGAAACCCACAGCAAATACATCTTTGCTTTTCTTCAACGTTTTCAGTAGTGTGGAGGCAGAAGTGCTGCAGAGACGGTGATAGATGTCGGGAGGACCTGCCAATCAACTTGTCAGAATAATTACAACTTTCTCTCACGTTCTAATTTTGGATTGGAACCTCTGAACTTAATCTAACAAACCATTAGCGCATAACCTCAGTTATATACAGTACGTTTTGGTCATTTTCTGACAGAATACAGTCTATGTCAATGATAATAACATTTAAAAAATTTGACAGAATTAATACATTTTTGGGGATTTTGAGCAAGAGGTGTTTACCTTTGTTAAAGTGTCAATGGTGTTTATAATTGGGTTGTCTGCGACCTATCTGACCTGCAATAAACAACAGCTGTACATGATCTCCAAGAAATAACGTGTTTTTCATTTGAAGTTAGATTTTCAACTCTTATGATATATTATGTTATAATCATTAATTCATCTTTTCAGCGCGTGGCTGGTAATGATTTAACCTTGTGAGTCTGTGTGTATCATCATGTTAGAATGTGGTCCTGGATACCCCTGCAAGCTTTGAGTATATGCCAGGTCACGAAACTTTACATATGTGTATAGCTGAGCTCAAAAGGAAGGCAGAGCTCAAAGATGGATGAGGTCCGATGCCTGATTCGTTGTCGCAGCTTGTGGTATCCCATCACAAGATGGTCTCTAGTTAATGTCTGATGTGATGCTTATCCAAAGTGACTCCTGCAGACCTCGGTATAAAAGAAAAAGCTGCAGGCAGCAGTGGTGCTGTTATTAGACCCTGTATTGGTCCCTGTGGAGCTGACTTAGTTGACAGAAATATTAAATGACAAGGCTCTTTATGTCATATAGAAGTAGAATAGCTTTAAGATTAGTTCATTAATCAGCTTAAGACATGGAAACAAAGTCACAAATATCCCATTATTTACCTTTCATTACCATGTGATCTGAATCTGGATATCCTTTCTGGGTCATTTGGTCAATAGACCACATGCTTAAGAAAAAAATCGGCCCAACATGTTGAACGGTCACTTTCCTACCTGGCAAAAGCTAAAAGTAAAAGCATATCAATCAGGAGACACATCAGATAATTGTTTATTATTAACAGATGATATGTGATGATAAAGTCTTGACAGAGTCTTTGGCGCTTGGACTCTACAGGGAGATTTGTAATCGAGGGGCGTCTGCCCTGAGCAGCAGCAAGATAAATCCCCCGTGGAGTCCAGACACTGGTGGTGGTGCTAATGAGGCTGATAGAATGATGAGTTGATGACGCTGATGGATCTGCGAAGATTGGGCGGAGGCGGGTAGGTGGAGGGGCGCCTAACAGCAGCATGAATGTACTGATGGTAGAGAGACAATCATATTTAAAAGAGACAGCAGCAGGATGATAGGCTGATGTAATTGTTTCGTTGTGCTATTGGATAAAAGAGACTAGCTGATCAGAACAGCTGATATCATGATTGACAGCCCCGAACAATGGCAGCAAGGACGTTATGAGTGAGAATGCGCGAGGAGTGATTGGCAGATGTATGAAACATAAACTACAAGCCTAGGCATGCAAAAGTATAGTCTTCCTGACTGAACTTATGCTATAGCTTAATTAGCTTGCAAGTCTTCCCTCGCAAAAAATGGGATTTAAAAATCAATGAAGTCTGACAGCATTTCTTCCCTGGACCTGGGATGCGCCATGTTTGTTGTCAAATTTGCATATTGACATCTGATCACAATGCAGGCAAAATTGAGATACTGCAGACTCTTATAATACCAGGTGGAAATGCAGATGTTATTGTCCAGATACAAATCACGTTACACCAGGAAATGGGGCCAGAATCACCGAAGCGTCCCTTCTAGATCATTGGCAGCATGGTTTTTCTCTCTCGTATACTGTGTCTGGAATCATTTAGGCCATTTCAAATATCACAAGGAAGACTGGCCTCTTTGATGAGCTTTTTAATGTTTCAGATACCCCTTTAAGACAGTCAGTACCAAGGTACTACAAGTAGTATTATGTTATATAATGTATGTGGTCACAGTATTATTCAGTTTCAATCATGACTTAAGTTACCATCACAAATCTAATTACAGGGCTGTTAGATCAATACAGGCTTAATGATGTTACAGGATGTTGTTTCAAACCAAATTAACTGGACAGATATCATACAACCAATCTTACTAAGTCTCGCCAATTCATTGCTGCCCTCAAGTCTAAATGTATCTCTTAACATGTGATGAACTCGTGCTGTCTTGGTGGAGGCAGAGGAGAGAACCTTCTTAGAAATCAAACACAGCTTGCCTGTCTTCCTCCCCTGTGTTGACTTCAAAGTTACATTGTCTGCTGATTTGATGGAACACGTTCCCTGATGTACAGAGTTGAATGCACCTCAAGCTTCTTCACCAGCTGCTTTCTGAATCCTTTCTTCTTTCTTCACAAAAGACATATCTCAACAACTCCCCTATGAATCCTTGCAATTTCCCTGAGGTCTCCCCTGTCTTTATGCCAAAATGAATCACATATTGGCTTTGTTAAACCTGTCTGCACACTATTCATGTTATTATTGACTGCCTGACATGACTTGTTGGGTACAGTATGGAATTTCAAAATGACACTGCTTAAAGGCTCATTAAATGTATACGTCACTAAGGTATACACAAACAAACCTTTTGCATTGTTTTCAGCTTTATTTTTATTTTGCAAATTCACACTCTGCACCAACAGCAAGCCATCTGAACAGTGCTGACATTAAGAGAACTGGGGGCTGGAGAGTCCCAATTAGAAGAAGCTATCGTAGCTATCGTACCTGCTTTGCATTGTTTAGGCAAAACCCTCCACATGAGTACAAACATGGAAAAGGAATCGTATGCAGAATGTTATGTGTCAGGAGTTTGGTAACTGATAGTTCGCAGGCTATCTAACTAACTGCTTTATTTATATTTCCTGGCTGGCTAGCTACGGGAGTTAGCTCAGCGATTACTTCCTACATCACCAAGGTTCAAGCACCTCCTATTGCGCTTAAACACTTGCACACTTCTGGTGTGACCGAGCCCTTACTCTCATGACTAGTTAAATCATTTCAGACACTGATATTCCTTCCTCACACCCAGCCTTATCTCCTTTGGGCTTGTTTGCACATACTGCCTGTTGCTGAACCCTGTTTCAGCAATCGACCACGTAAACCTTCTTCTCACATAACAGTAATTGACTTGCAAATGAACTTGCAGCTCAACTAATTCCCTTCTCTCCATTCTTCTCTCCAAAGTATGCCAAATCTTGGAAAGCAAGAAAAATATGTAAAGTAGATATATATTTATCTGCAGGGTTCTGTGCGAGCATTTGTGAGCAGAGGATTATTGCCAAATAATTAAAATAAGCATGTATGTGAGGTGCATACAAAACCAGCAGAAAACAGTCAATGTATCCAGCTCGGAGACTCTGAAATGAATGGGCTGAAAACACACAGACTGCACCAGTCTCCACCGGGACTGCCAAATGAGAATAACTTAAAAGATACTATAATCACATGAATATTAAACACATTTAGTTTGAAATAAAAAAAAAAAACAGTTGGCTGTTGTCAATACCTGTCTTTCTTTAAGGGAAGGCGACAGATCGTTGTGTCCTTGTGTATGTATGCATTTGGGCAATAAAATGATTGTCTTTCTCCAAAACTCATTTGGCAAACTGTGAACGATCTCTGCAGCGTGTCAGCTCTGAAAACATTTTAATTACAGACAATATGTCACAGAGGATGAAGACATCGTCTGATCCGGGGAGCTGAACGATAATCACCGTTGCAATTAAATTCAAAGCCATTTAAGTCGACACCTTCGTGGAGGAACAACATTTAAACGTTTTGTTAAGGAAAACTGTTTAACTTTGTGTATAAATACCTCTGGAGTTATAAAAGCCTTGTTGTGAGCAGATGTGTGTTGGTGCATAGCCTGCTTCTTTTTCACATCTTGTGATTGAACACACTGGATCCGGATGGGAGCAACGATATCCAACCGGCTATATTTTGTTTATCTAACATCTTTGAAAATTGGAAATGACAAGGGAGCACTCTTGGATGACTGCTGTCCAGACAGCAGGAAAATAGCTGTCATCACTCATAACCAGTATAGGAGAGGAAGCTATTGGCATATTGAGCCAATAGAGAATAACTACAGCTGGAAAGATGGGATGAAAAACGTACTGACTGGACTTTCCTCTTCCCTACAATACAAACGGCTAATATTACACATCCCTTCTGTATGTACAATAAGAAAATCATGCGTAAGTAGACAGAATGATCTGCTTCAGCTTCACTCTCGAGAGGCCACTCTGCCATCATCAGGTCTTGTCTTGACGGCATCTCTTACGAGTGAGAAGTTGTAATTTACTCCGTCAACCGTGCAATGCTGAGCCTGGCAGCTGCTGTTTATTGTGTGTCACCAGCTTCTACTGGTTGACACTCAGTGTACACTCATCCATATTGTACAAGCATCCAGTGCGGCGTACACTTGGGGATTGTATAAAAACTGCTGCCTATTTTGTTAAGAAACAAGATTACATTTCATTTTGCATTTCACCATTACAAAAAAAGGCAATATGAAAATGGTCCCTGGTGTAACAATGGAGGATATGCAGGGTTATTTTGTCAATAATGTATGTCTGCTTTTGGACAGTGTGATATGATTTCATGCATTCTTATTCTGACTTAGCGGTATGATTTACATTTTTTTCTATACAAACATTCATGTATTTGAAATGTTTCTATTGGAGGATGATTAACGGGATAAGCAGGCAGCTGAGCTGTGACATTTACATACGTTGCCCCCAAAACTGCTGATCCAGCTCTATTATAAGAAACACATGTCGGATGATGAATGCTGGGAACTACAGTGCAAAAAAATGGGAAAAGCAAAAAAAAAATGATGCTCAAAAATACTGTGTGCTGCTAGAGAAATTAGCAATACATGAAAAATGATTGTACTTAATATATTATTGTCAGGGTAGACCATAGAATATTAAAGTCCTCAGGTGAAGCCAAAGATATACCTAATAGCTGTCGTTTCAACTTGATTTTCTTACAAACATTCTTCTCTTACTGACCAGCCACCACAGTCCGAATGAGAGGAGGTCTGAGTTTCTGAGATTCTGATACACCTTCAGTTATTAACGTGTGCTCAAAGCAATAACAAACAGAACCTCCAAAGCAATTTGCTCTCGCTCTCTATATCTACATTTGAATAAACTGTTCCACTCCCCAGTTCGGACACCTAACCGACCTTGCCCCTTTAAATGCATTTTGACTGACACACAGTTGAACCAAGTTCAGTATATTTTTTTAAACATATTTTCTCACCATTTAACCAACTGAGGGTGTTTGGTTTGATGTCAATGCTGGGGAATTTGGTTCTACTGGCACTCACTTTCCAGACGCAGTTCTCAAATCAGTCCATGCTATTTTCATACTGTAGACCAGGGGTCTTCAATTAAAATTCCAAAAGGTCCAGATTGAGAAAATCTCCTCGGGCAAAGGTCCGGAACATTACAATAATATCTAACTCGTGCCACTTAGTGCCATATATATATATATTTATATATAGATTAATTTAATGTTGATTATTTCATCTGATATTTTATGTTTATGGTTAATTTACAATAGTTGTATACATCATGTATTTACTTGTTATATTTGTGTCATTTAATAAGAACTCAACATACCTACATGGAAGAGTGAGCATGTGTTGATCACGAGGCAATAAATAATGAAAATTGAAAAAATAAAGAAGTTTGGTTTATTCTTATTGAACATTAAGCCTAATTTATCTACCTCATTGATTTAATTGTCACACTTAAATCCTGAATTGAATGGTTAAACAGAAGAGGTCAAAGGGAACCCGTTACCTGTGGAATCCGTTATGCGCGGAATCTGTTACGCACGGAAACCCGTTACACACGGAACCCGTTACGCACGGAACCCGTGGAATCCGTTACGCGTAGAACACGCTACGCTTGGAACCCGTTACGCGCTGAACCCGTTACGCGTGGAACCCGTTACGCGCAGAACCGGTTACGCGTGGAACGCGTTACATACGGAACCCTTTACGCACGGAACCAGTTACGCTTAGAACCCGTTACGCGTGTAACCCGCTACGAGGGGAACCCGTTACGCGTGGAACCCGTTACGCGTGGAACCCGTTACGCGTGGAACGCGTTACGCACGGAACGCGTTACGCACGGAACCCGTTACGCACGGAACCCGTTACACATGGAACCCGTGGAATCCGTTACGCACGGAACCCGTTACGTGTGGAATCCGTAACGCGTGGAACGCGTTACATACGGAACCCGTTACGCGCGGAACCTGTTATGCTTGGAACCCGTTAAGCGTGTAACCCGTTACGCGTGGAACCCGTTACGCGTGGAATCTGTTACGCGTGGAACGCGTTACGCACGGAACCCGTTACGCGCGGAACCCGTTACGCACGGAACCCGTTACGCGTGGAATCCGTTACGCGTGGAATCCGTTACGCGTGGAATGCGTTACATACGGAACCCGTTACGCGCGGAACCTGTTATTCTTGGAACCCGTTTAGCGTGTAACCCGTTACGCGTGGAACCCGTTACGCGTGGAACCCGTTACGCGTGGAACCCGTTACGCGTGGAACCCGTTACGCGTGGAATCCGTAATGCGTGGAATGCGTTACGCATGGAACGCGTGGAACGCGTTACGCACGGAACGCGTTACGCACGGAACCCGTTACGCACGGAACCCGTTACACACGGAACCCGTGGAATCCGTTACGCACGGAACCCGTTACGTGTGGAATCCGTAACGCGTTACATACGGAACCCGTTACGCGCAGAACCTGTTATGCTTGGAACCCGTTAAGCGTGTAACCCGTTACGCGTGGAACCCGTTACGCGTGGAACCCGTTACGCGTGGAATCTGTTACGCGTGGAACGCGTTACGCACGGAACCCGTTACGCGCGGAACCCGTTACGCACGGAACCCGTTACGTGTGGAATCCGTTACGCGTGGAATCCGTTACGCGTGGAATGCGTTACATACGGAACCCGTTACGCGCGGAACCTGTTATTCTTGGAACCCGTTTAGCGTGTAACCCGTTACGCGTGGAACCCGTTACGCGTGGAACCCGTTACGCGTGGAACCCGTTACGTGTGGAATCCGTAATGCGTGGAATGCGTTACGCACGGAACGCGTGGAACGCGTTACACACGGAACGCGTTACGCACGGAACCCGTTACGCACGGAACCCGTTACACATGGAACCCGTGGAATCCGTTACGCACGGAACCCGTTACGTGTGGAATCCGTAACGCGTTACATACGGAACCCGTTACGCGCAGAACCTGTTATGCTTGGAACCCGTTAAGCGTGTAACCCGTTACGCGTGGAACCCGTTACGCGTGGAATCTGTTACGCGTGGAACGCGTTACGCACGGAACCCGTTACGCGCGGAACCCGTTACGCACGGAACCCGTTACGTGTGGAATCCGTTACGCGTGGAATGCGTTACATACGGAACCCGTTACGCGTGGAATCCGTTACGCGTGAAACGCGTTACGCGTGGAACCCGTTACGCGTGGAATCCGTAATGCGTGGAATGCGTTACGCATGGAACGCGTGGAACGCGTTACGCACGGAACCCGTTACGTGTGGAATCCGTTACGCGTGGAATGCGTTACATACGGAACCCGTTACGCGTGGAACCCGTTACGCGTGGAACCCGTTACGCGTGGAACCCGTTACGCGTGGAACCCGTTACGCGTGGAACCCGTTACGCGTGGAATCAGTAATGCGTGGAATGCGTTACGCGTGGAACGCGTTACGCACGGAACGCGTTACGCACGGAACGCGTTACGCACGGAACGCGTTACGCACGGAACCCGTTACGCACGGAACCCGTTACACATGGAACCCGTGGAATCCGTTACGCACGGAACCCGTTACGTGTGGAATCCGTAACGCGTGGAACGCGTTACATACGGAACCCGTTACTCGCGGAACCTGTTATGCTTGGAACCCGTTAAGCGTGTAACCCGTTACGCGTGGAACCCGTTACGCGTGGAATCTGTTACGCGTGGAACGCGTTACGCACGGAACCCGTTACGCGCGTAACGGGTTCCGCGCGGAACCCGTTACGCACGGAACCCGTTACGTGTGGAATCCGTTACGCGTGGAATCCGTTACGCGTGGAATGCGTTACATACGGAACCCGTTACGCGCGGAACCTGTTATTCTTGGAACCCGTTTAGCGTGTAACCCGTTACGCGTGGATCCCGTTACGCGTGGAACCCGTTACGCGTGGAACCCGTTACGCGTGGAATCCGTAATGCGTGGAATGCGTTATGCATGGAACGCGTGGAACGCGTTACACACGGAACGCGTTACGCACGGAACCCGTTACGCACGGAACCCGTTACACATGGAACCCGTGGAATCCGTTACGCACGGAACCCGTTACGTGTGGAATCCGTAACGCGTTACATACGGAACCCGTTACGCACAGAACCTGTTATGCTTGGAACCCGTTAAGCGTGTAACCCGTTACGCGTGGAACCCGTTACGCGTGGAATCTGTTACGCGTGGAACGCGTTACGCACGGAACCCGTTACGCGCGGAACCCGTTACGCACGGAACCCGTTACGTGTGGAATCCGTTACGCGTGGAATGCGTTACATACGGAACCCGTTACGCGTGGAATCCGTTACGCGTGAAACGCGTTACGCGTGGAACCCGTTACGCGTGGAATCCGTAATGCGTGGAATGCGTTACGCATGGAACGCGTGGAACGCGTTACGCACGGAACCCGTTACGTGTGGAATCCGTTACGCGTGGAATGCGTTACATACGGAACCCGTTACGCACGGAACCCGTTACGTGTGGAATCCGTTACGCGTGGAATGCGTTACATACGGAACCCGTTACGCGTGGAACCCGTTACGCGTGGAACCCGTTACGCGTGGAACCCGTTACGCGTGGAATCCGTAATGCGTGGAATGCGTTACGCATGGAACGCGTGGAACGCGTTACGCACGGAACGCGTTACGCACGGAACCCGTTACGCACGGAACCCGTTACACATGGAACCCGTGGAATCCGTTACGCACGGAACCCGTTACGTGTGGAATCCGTAACGCGTTACATACGGAACCCGTTACGCGCAGAACCTGTTATGCTTGGAACCCGTTAAGCGTGTAACCCGTTACGCGTGGAACCCGTTACGCGTGGAATCTGTTACGCGTGGAACGCGTTACGCACGGAACCCGTTACGCGCGGAACCCGTTACGCACGGAACCCGTTACGTGTGGAATCCGTTACGCGTGGAATGCGTTACATACGGAACCCGTTACGCGTGGAATCCGTTACACGTGAAACGCGTTACGCAAGGAACCCGTTACACACGGAACCCGTGGAATCCGTTACGCACGGAACCCGTTACGTGTGGAATCCGTTACGCGTGGAACGCGTTACATACGGAACCCGTTACGCGTGGAACCCGTTATGCTTGGAACCCGTTAAGCGTGTAACCCGTTACGCGTGGAACCTGTTACGCGTGGAATCCATTACATACGGAACCCGTTACGCACGGAACCCTTTACGCACGGAACACGATTCTCGATGCCAATTTCGATACCACGGTAAAAAAAAAGGATTTTCTAAGATTCCATGTACTTGAACTTGAAACATGAACTTCTTATTAAAATATTTGAAAAATAGCAAAATGTCATAAGACATACAAAACATGTCCAATAGAGCATAGCACAACATAATAAAGTGCAATTAACTAGTGTCCCCAGACACATTCCAGACTTCCAGGCATCTTTTCAAAAGGTACTGTGCAAAAACAACAACAGTGCAGTAATCTATAGCCACATAGGAAGTGCTATCTTAAGATGTAATTGACTTTTTATTAATATGATTTATCCTCATTTAAGTTTCATTCTCTTTGATGATTTCTTTCCTTATATTGAGCTAAGAGTGTTTTGATCTCAGATATCGATATATTCTTTACATGTAATCTCATATATTTAGTGTAAATTTAATGATGATAGCCTTAATGTGTTTTTCTATCATTTATCAATATGTAGTCATATGTGCTTCTATGTTGTACTGAATGGAAAAGACAAGTTAATTAATTCATTTTGGGTTCAACTTACTCTGATAATTGTCAGAGTCGGCACAGTAAACAGGTTGTAAGTGCAGAAACTGCAAGTATAGTAATTGTTAGAGGGACGTCCTGTTCAATAAAAGCCAGACAGAAACCGTCATCGGGAAGAAAGTGTTCATTTAAAAGAACAAGTCTGTCAGAAAAGATAAGACTAAACTGCTTTAACCAATGAATTGAGAATGATTAGTTTTCTACTGTATATGGACCAGGAGGTTATAGATAAATGAATATTAAACTGCATGTAGCCAACTACTGTTGCTAACACTCTCCCATCGGCCCAGAGTTATTTATTTATTAATTTCTTGCATACAGTCATTATATTGCCTTCACTTTTATTTTGAAATATTCTTCCTTCCGGGTTACCTGTTGTGCTCTGCGTCTCGTTTTAACGGAAAAAACAAAAAGGGATTTGCAAAAACGAAATACGGCTCGTTATTTGACTTTGGTTCTGTGGTTTTTCCGTTTTTGAGTTCAGAACCAAAAACGGAAATACGACCGCCCATTTCCGTTTTCTGGTTTGAAACGAAAAACGAGAATACCATGGTATTTCCGTATTATCGAATGAACAGTAAAACAGATGACTAAAGCGTACACGGACCATGAACAAATACGAGTCCGTCCATTCTTTGTTAAAGCTCTGTTTTCGAGGTCCACTTTTCTCTTTTTAGAGCACGCCATGTTAACTTGCTTCTCCGACTTACTCACTTCTCTCACTGCTTCTCTCTCACTGCTCTAGCTCCGTCTCCCGCCTGTCTGCGTAATCTCACTCGACTCACGATGCATTTTGGAATAAACATTCGATTGGCTGAGTAGCGTCACGTGAGATTATTTACAATGTATGTAATTGGTCGGTGTGTTTCCTGAACTGCTGAATGAATGCCGTAAAGGCCAGAAAAGCTGCGCAGGTTAAAACAGAAGCGCTCCGCCAAAATGTACAATTCTCAATTATCCATCAATTATACGTCCGGGTCCGGATAGGACAGCGTCTGGGTCCGGATCCGGACCGCGGTCCGCCTATTGGCGACCCCTGCTGTAGACCCTCCAAGTAAATGCCAAAACAGTAAACTGCACAATATAATCAATTCATAAGTGGATGACAAACCTACTACACTAACCTCTACGTGTCTTTGTGTCTCTTTGCATCTCTTCGAGTTCACTTTGAATGATGCTGTGTGTCTGTGGGGTGCATCTTCCTCCTCCTCCCACCAACTGTCTATACCCTCTCTCTCTTTTCAATCCCTCCCCCATAGTCACCTTCATTCCTATAATTACCTTTCCAGCAATGCTTTTTTCTCTCTGTCTTTCATGGCTTTGTGGCATATCTGTCCTCTTATCGCCCCTGCTGCTTCTTCCTCCACCGATACCTCTCATTTTCTCCTGTCTCTCCTGTCTCTCCTCCTACCCTCCTGTATGCAACATCCTCTCCTGCGATGCTTCTTGTTTTTGCAGCGGTCTCAATGGATCCATCAAGGGTCCCTTTGTTTGTGTGAGAGAGAATAGAATGCATACAGTAATTTCCCTGAAGACAAATGGTGTTGTAAGTACACAAAGCGCGGGAGGTGAAATCCAAAAATGGCTCTTATCATGATACGCATTACCATAAATGCCTCTGGGCAGCCTGTGTGCATTATTCACATGATGTTTGCGTTGCGGTTTCCTGAGTGGAGGCAGCGTGAGGCTTGAAAAGCTGAGTAATGATTTCGTCAAGTTTTAAATTGGCAGGCGTTTGTCATAATTACCAGCTCCAGTGGATGTCACCCTGCCGCGGGTGATTGTTCTCTAGAGGCTGAAATGTGTGTTGATGGAAGAAAGTGAATATCCTAAACCATGACTTGTAGAGTTTATGAGCTGTGAGGCACTGATGTAGGCAAAATAAATATACAATAATGTAAATAATTCATAAACGCACTTCATCACCACCATCAGCAGTTAAGAGGTGGCTCTCTATCTCAACAGTCACCAGTGACACACACTAAGATGCACACAGAACATGTTTAAATGTACTACAATTTAGCTTTTCATGTTCTTCATCATTTTTTGTTTTAAGTAACATACAGTGCATGTTTTCAAGTGTTCAATACCATGCATACATGTGTAATGTGTTTTTCTTTCGGCGTGTCCTGTTGTGTTTGCTGCTGCAATGACCCAATTTCACCAGAGCGTCATTAACATGTGTTAACATGTGTTATCATGTTAACAGAGATGTCGGTGTGAGGGCAGAACCCCGACGGTGAGACGTGTTGCGGGACGTGCTGCTTCTAAATGATTTTCTGCTTCTGGAAAATTGCCACTGCTCCGTACCTCTCCTTGCATGCTTGTTGTCCAGTTGAACACGATGTCGTGAGTGTATCCACAGCAGTAAACAGGGTGATGTGACGCATGCAGCTTTGCCTGACCTCCTGGCTTCAAAATTGGTTGAACCTGCACCTGAGGCCAGCTTGCTGTCCACCTCAACAATGTGAAGGGAATGGATGTCAAGCTTTATCCCGTCCTGAGTGATGCCAGCTGACTTCTGAAATACACTGATATGTTACACAGATAGGCACACCTGCAAAAAGATGAACATTGGGAGATGAAAATGACAATGAACAAAGAGGGGAATCTTTGAAGGACCTGAGATTGGTATGGAAGCCAATTTTTCGCCAGCCAAAATAACACATAATAAAACAAATACAAATTCTATCTAAATAAAAACAAAACAAATTGACTAGATTGCATAGACTTGCAGTTTATGCAATTTTAAGTTTTAATCGTTTTACTCCTGGAGTGAAACAGGTGGAAAACAGCAGACACAGGTCCCTGTGGGAGGTTTAAAATCTCCTTTGATAGTTACTCGAAATTAAGTTAATTAAAGCAGTTGGACAGCTCCTTAAGGCAAAGTGAGGCATCCGAGGTTTTACATCCTCCCTCCACCACACTGGATGGATTTACACTGAATAACCAGGTTCTTAGATACCTTGACGATCTTATGCAATCCACATGCATTAATCATACTACAGCACTGCAAAGTTCAATTTTGAAAGCTTTATTATTTTCAGCTTTTGTCCACCACCATGTTTAAAACGGAATGAGTGGGACAGAATGGTACTCCTTTTAATATGTAAAAACTAATACAACATGTTGGTTTAACCTTAACTTTAATTAAGAGAGTTACGGTTCTCTCTGTGAACTCTGTTCCCACTGGTATACACATATTTCCTTTTACTCCGTAGGCTGTTTAATTGTGCCTTAATAATACATTTGTTTTCCTAATTGTTGAAGTCACTGACAGAACACAATGTGTACAGCATGGCGTTACTTTCTCTGAGACCTATTGTACGAAAACACAATTGGTCTCACCCAGAACACAGGGCCTAATCAGACGTTTGTATAATACATTTATATTGTAAATGTGTGTTTTTTCCTGTTGCATGGTTCTCAGCTGCTACCTTCTGTTGTCAGACTTTTACAATTGGCTTCCTCAGGCGGTTTCCATCAAGCCCAAATTACAGTTTGTCTTAAATGTATTATCCTGGCAAAGCCTATGAGTACTGAAAGACACTCTGAAAAGCTCTCAAAGCAGTGAGTTGATGCACAGCAGTATAGTTGTTTAGTTTTTTCTAGTTTACAGATTAAGTTTTGTTGAGGCTGTAATAACTGATGGGGGGGGGGGGGGGGGGCAACAACCAGTATCTCTGCCTCAGGGGGGGGGGGAGTTGAATTTCTTAGAATTGCGTTTATTATTGATGATGAGATGAAGTTGATTAATTCATGAGCTGCCCACAGTTACACAGTAGGATTGGACCGTGTTTGAGCGTGTCTAAGTGAATGTTCCTCTTGTTGTTTTTGAGGCATCTCTTTTACAGCAAATCACTCAGAACAGACTGTGGAAATAAAACCCAGAACAACATAACAAACATTTAAAGTATTATTTAACCACACTGACTCAAGGCTGTGTAAGGAAATCACATTCAAGTGATGTTATCAAGTTAAATATTTACTGCCTCCAAATAAGTTTTAGCGATCTTTCGAATGAGGACAACATATCATGAAGGCACTATGACAACGTAGCTCGACCGTTTCCTCTGAAAATAGAAATAGAAATGATTAAATGTTGGAGCAGAACAAAGACCTGTAATCTCCATGCCTTAGGAGATGACTTGGGCAGAATTTGCATGTTTTTAATCCTAGTTGAGCCTTAAATATACCTCATATAATCAGTACCCACACTCCAAAATATAGTCTGTGAATGTAGGAAAAACTGAAGTGAAGTGATTGTTCATCATATCTAAGCCACCTTGCAGTGAGTATAGTGGGTTTCTCCACATGCTGACTAGGCTCTAATAAGAGCAATACTCTACCTCAAAGGTTTGGTTTGAAGCATGTTCAACAAGTGGAGCTAATAGAGCTTATGTAGCAACAGATTATGATATCTGCGAGACTAAATTTGGGTGACCTTTTTTTCAAACCCAAAGAAAACGTTTTTTTCCCCCCAAAATCTGAAAATGTAATCAATTTGAAAACTGTACGATAACACTAATGAACACAAACACAACGCTTTTAATGGTGTAATCGAACATATTTCATTATTAAAATGGCTGTGAGACATTCTCTTTTGGAGTTTTTCAGGACAGGCTATAAAGTTAGTCAGTTTCTAATCCCTAATCATTTTTGAGACACACTTGGAAAGTCATCATCAGACAGAGAGGGTTTAGAATAAAAGACACAAAGAGTCAGAGAGAAGAGGATGACAGAGGGCTCCTGCACAGCTAGCAGCATTGTTGGCTTGTCATAACTTTACACATCACAGCCCTGTGTGGATAACAGACACAAACTACTGCACTTACTGATGATATTCATCTTCACTAATGGATGAAGACATTTGTAATATGACTTCTTTTTACAACTTATCAAATAATAAAAGCTGGAGACTATTACAATCCAATCAAAGAGAACAAACTCACGCCCAGATAAAAAAAAAGATTGAGGAGAAAAACTGACATGTTATTTTAATCCATGTTCAATCAACTCAACAGCATTATTTAAAAAGCTCTTTCATTCTTTCGTTTGGCAGAATGCCTCACCAGCGGCATGCCATCTCAACATCTACTTCTCTCAGTATGAAATTAGGTTATTATGTTCAAGCCATTGTATTATCTCATAATCTATCTGGTTCAATACCTTTGTGGGAATAATGCAAGCTGTGTTAAAATAAATGTTCGGAGGAGTCCAGGAATAGTGGATGTTGTTGAGACTCGCTGGTTGGATGGAAGCACACCGTTGCTTCTCCTGCTGCTTCTCTATTTCTAGGTTTCATTTTTCCTTGAAACACATTTACTCAGAACTTGAATTCATTCCCTCTTTGTTCCATATTGCTTGCCTGTCTGTGGTTCACTTTTCTCTCCACTATGGTACACACACACACACTCTTTTGTCTTGCTGGGTCATTTTCTATGTTAAGCACAGAGCAGCTCACTCTGAGTCAGCAAAGAAGGGGTTTCAGTGCTTTTTCCATTCTCTACCATCCATCTTCTCTTACCAAATCGAGCAGTATATCCATTAGACACAAACTGGGACCTTTTGCAGCAGAAGCTTCTCGTTACAGAGCTGAAAATGGCTGAACACAGCTATAGGAAATCATAATAATATCTGTCAAATTATGATGGATGATCAGA
The DNA here is from genome assembly GCA_032191485.1 of Leptoclinus maculatus. Taxonomy (NCBI): domain Eukaryota; kingdom Metazoa; phylum Chordata; class Actinopteri; order Perciformes; family Stichaeidae; genus Leptoclinus; species Leptoclinus maculatus. Next base: position 12,269,842 of record JAVDOI010000013.1, read on the forward strand.
AAGCTTGCGGATGCGAAACAAATGCAAAATAGATGCATTTCTATCCATCACCCATAAGCTGTCGTAAAGCGGCTAAAACGTAATAAATGTAGGGTGAAAGCGTCGACGGTAGATTGTTTCAATGATGGGGTTCTTAAACCTGTAACTAAAAATCATCCACATGCCTCATTTTGACATGTTTGCCCTGACCTGAAAGAAATTAAGCTGTTTTTTGCCAAATGTTTATGACTTAATACTCTGTATTTTTACTTTTATTACAATATTCAATATTGTGACTTTAATCTCATGAAATGTTTTTTTAATACATTTTACTACTTCGGTCTCATCATTTTATGATTTATTTTCCATAAATATTAGATTTTTTATTGTGACTGTGACTCAAATTAACACAATATTTCCCATATATCATAACTTTATTTTCATAATAACACAATTACTCTTCCTCATGATATTCAAATTTTCTTTTTTTGTGAAATTGTGTGTCTCATAACATTGCCACAATTTTTTTGTAAAAATATTGTGATTCATCTCTTTCAAGTGCATTGGCAGTGAATGCTGACATTAAGCAGAACTTGTACCTGGCAAAATTCCTCGGAGGCTGGGCCGTAAAACCCTACCTCATGAGAAACGGTGTAGACAGAGTAGAATTTGTCTATGCAGACACATTTTAAATGTCCTCTGATGTTAGCTGACAGCTATGCCCTCTGAAGACAAATCAAAAAACCTTTCTGGAGAGTCAAGAGAAACAAAAAAGCTGGTGGGGCTGTTAAATTAAGCAATCATAGGAGTGTATAAATACACAAATGTGATGAGCGACTCAAATTAATTTCGGCTCTCACGCTCGTCTCCCTGCTCAGTGTGTTCACATACACCAACACATTCAGCCAAGCGTATCACTTCCTGACGTGTGTGTGTGTGTGTGTGTGTACCATCACGCACATTGCAGGGTTATCTCAACCCAGCAGGTGCATAAGTAAAGGTAAACTTTGACTCATTATTTTACTTCCCTCCACACAGACACACACACACACAGACACACAGACACACACACACACACACACACACACACACACACACACACACACACACACACACACACACACACACACACACACAATGCCTTAACAGCCGGAGGTAAGGGTCGTGGTCACTGCCAGCATAAACGAAGGCTCATTACTGTACCTTCCCATCAGCACACATCTGACCAGAGATGAATAAGAAAAGGCGACCATTAGTAGGAAACCATTTACCGTTATACACAGGTCAGCGGATTCTGACCTCGTCCATCTGCACCAGCACATGTGAACAGAGACGGGACAAGACGCTGCGGTAAAGAAGCTATTAAGGCGGGGACTTTGGCTTTCCCTGTGACGCTTTCTCGGGAAATAGGTTTGAGCCTTATCAGGACAATAGAGAGTAACAAAGCAAGCAGAAACTTATCAGCAACGGAGCACTAAAAGAAGAGGGTTTTTTCCCAATCACCAGTTGATCTGGTCTAAAAGGTTGTCATAGCAATTTTCGATGCACTTGGGCGAGTTCACGTGGCCCCCTGCACGCAAGATGTACTGCTATGGACAGGAAACCGGAACATCTGTTCCAGAAATGAGAAAACCTCATTAAAAATCCCACTGGCACTTTTAACTACGCTAACAACTAAAAATCCAGCCTTCTCAACAGTCGGTTGTGTGTGTGATTCGCTTCATACGTTTAGAAAATCATCTAATATTGTTTATTTAATATTTCTGTTTTTAGCTGCCTCTTACAAACACCATCAAACACTATTTCCCACAAGCCCACAAACAAATCATTGTTAAACTAACTAAGCAAACGCACACATTTTTTCACAAAGAAAGAAATTCTGAATGAGTGATGAGATTCAGAAGCTAATGGTATAGAGGCTTGCCATGACGATATGACGTCGGCTTCAGTTTGCCTTTTGTATGAAAGGCAGCATGAAGAAAATGAACCATTTCATCAAGTGGAGGTAAGAGAGAGCGGTGGGGCGAGACCACCTGTGGAATGATACAGTAGCTCCTCTGGTGCTGCTCACTCCTGGCACTGGTGCTAGCTACGTTAGCTGGCTAGCAGGTGTTAGCTACGTTAGCTGGCTAGCAGCCAGAGGAAAGCCCCCAGTTATGCCCCAAATAGCCTAGCAAGAAAAAGATCCCATTCCTATGCGAGTAACAAATATGTATGTGTGTAATATGTATACACTTATTTTTGATATGTTGATGATTTTAAGGAGAACAATGACTGACTGGCTATAGCTTTCCTCATGAAGTTAAACCAAGGTTAAAAGGCAAATACAGAAACTGCTTCTTAGCCCACAGTCTGAGTTTATCCTGAACTCAAGTCAAGGATTCTGCTCCTATTCTTTTTGCCTTGATATGAAAACATGCACTCATTTGCTTTTTATGGACATTTTAATTTGGAATTCAATTACAGTTATATGGTAACAGCTAGTGAGGAAATGAGAAGGAAGAACGAGAAGAGAAACTGCTCACACTCAAGTGAGGTAAAAACCACTTTACAGCCAGTAAATAAAACATTTTCTTCACCTTAAAAAAGATATTGCAGAAGCGCTGAGTCAAGTCTGAGATTGTAGGGCATAGAAAAACCTTTGTTTCCCTCCTATAAGGACAAGAAAAGGCCATTAGGCATTAGAGTGTCACTGACCTGCTCCGTGGGCTGACTGGGCTCTGATGACATTTGTCAAACACACATGCTTCGTGTAGGCTGAGGCCGCAGGTGTTCAGCTGCTCATAAAATAAAACTTGGAGCGCAACCTGTCAAATGTCATTGAGCTGGTGGATGTGTAATTGCAAAAAAAACGGAGGCTCGCACAGACATAGCTGCCATGTTAGGTGAGGTGTTCAGACGGAGCGGTGGGGGGAGATAAGATGAGTCAGACACAGACGCCGTATTCACAGGAGGTTTAAAAAGTCTTATCAGCACAACACCTCGCTGCTATCTAAAGTCTTCAGATTTCCGTCTCTCTCTGCGTGTGTGTTCCCCGAATGCCCTAAAAACCCTGGTATCAACCAGGCATCGTAAAAGCCCAGAAAGACATACACCATCAACAAACTCAGCCCGTCAGATTGACTGCGTTATGATGGAAGGCAGCAATATGAGTCCCGTAGCGTAAATGTGAGAATTTGCATTCGTAACTTAAAGGCTTTTCTGTTTCCTCAAGGCGTTCATTATTCTCTGTGTCATGCAATAAACAAACCACAGATGTACACGGTTGAGATTGATGTCTTTCATAAGATATAATGATGACAAATGTTACAGCCAACAATCCAAATACATCTACAAACACATCCATTACACAACATCTGTAATCTATCACCGAAGTGATCAGTGGACATTTCATACTCTCAGGGAGTAGCATCACATCGCTTGTCACAATAAATGTGTTGAAGCATGCAAACAAAGAAACGCCGACTGACTCAGAGTCTGTTCCTTCAGCGAGAAGCAGCGGGCAGTACATTGTCTTGTTTTTCCCCGCGGAGAGCCGAGAGCTGCGTGCTTGTACATCAGAGCCAAGAAGTATGCATGATTCTGACTGTTTTGAAGTTACTTTTTTAATTCAAATGAGTTCTTCACTCGCCTTCTTTGAGTAGATAATGTATGATTATCCGCTAACAATTTAGATTACAGCCTATAAATTACAGAGTGATGTACATAGGAGGTACCATCAAATACATACTGGGTACCCACTGGTGAGTAGGAAGTATAAGTACAGGGGAGTCAAGGGATAGGACAGACCTGATAAATGACTCTTTAAGGTTTTATTTTTACTACCTGGTACACGTGTCTATGAAACAGACTTATATATTAAACGGATATCCACACACAAGATATAATTCTCCATGGGAACCACAGCCAGTGGCTTCCAGTCAACTTCTTGTTTCCCAAGAGATGGAGTACGCCAACAAACTATAAAACTGCTAGTGTATGTTGTGCAAATATGTGTGTCTATTCATGTTCCTGGGCCTGTGTGTAATTTCTTAATACAGGCCAATGCTCTTTAGTCAGAGAGCAACTTAGGTCAGGGGTAGGTTTACCCAACCAGGACCAAAAGATTATGCAAGACACATTTTAAGGCTAAAAGTGGGGAAGACAGACAGGACGACTGCATTACATTACATTACATTACAGTCATTTAGCAGACGCTTTTATCCAAAGCGACTTACAATTCAGATTCTATCACAATTCTACACCCTAGGCACAGCTACGGGAGCAATGACTGCAATGATGTGAAGAGAGCAAAAGATCGTCCTTTACTCTCCTCACTCTTCACGAAGCTCAGAATGATTTAATATTAACAGAAGAACCGGCACTTAGTAATTTAAAGCTGCGCTATGGACGATTTTTAAAAATCCACCTGTGTCATCATCATAAAGCAGTATGTGGGGTTGCAGGAGAAAAGAGAGTCCTATCTCCGTTAAATGGGACCCTGTGAATCTCCCGTGCTTGCCCATTAAAATGCTGGTGCTGCCACAGAAACCTCTCCAAACACAGGAACTGAAGAACTGAAACTGGGAAATGTACAACTTTATAAACTTTCCTTCAGCAGAGACAAAGTGACCTTATATAATTTGTGGGTAATCTCTCACGGAGCTGAAATGCCAGAACTTTAGAGGGATGATATATTAATAGGAAACCAAAGGACACACAGACACAGTTAGTGACCAAAGTGGAGCAGCGAAAGAGACTGATCTTTTTCTCAGGGGTTGGTGGAGATCAAGTGAAAGTACAGTGCTTTCATAAATGTTCTTTCTACCCCTGGCTTTATTTTTTACCAGAGCTTTACTGAGACTTCCAGGTTGTGGGATATCCTCTTCGGCTTTTCTGTCCCGTATGACATTTGCTTATTGTCTATTTAATGACTTACAATTACTGCATGGAATGGAAAACATAGAGAAGGGCAGATGTGACAACCTCACAGGCGACTGTGGCTAAGTGGAGAGCAGGGCCGTCATTCAATCAGAGGATCGGCGGTTCGATCGCATGTCGCAGTGTCCTTGAGCGCGTAATAGAATCTGAGCAAGACACTTAACCTTTTCTGATTGGATAAAATGGTGCCTAACCATCTACCATCAGCAATGTAGATGTTATATAAGTCTATTAAAACTCAAACAGCAACTTTCATACTGACTTTTCTGCAGAATTTAAATTCTGGTGTGTTGGTGGCTCTGCAGGGCGATGGCACATACTAATGTTCAAATCAAATCTGAACTGCTTTTAACACAACTCATCCTCCCTTCACTCCAAACGTTCTCCAGTGAGTAGTGTCTCAGTACAGTAAACAAGAATGCCTTAAATAATCTGAGTTGGAGACTTGTTTAACATTAAACACTTTAGACATTCACTCTAATCATAACACACGAGTCCCTCGAACCAGGAGTCTGTTAATCTAGAACAGCAACACACAGTACATTAGGTCTGCAGAGTTCAGTGATCTGGAGGAATTCCATGACATACTGTGTGTGTGTGTGTGTGTGTGTGTGTGTGTGTGTGTGTGTGTGTGTGTACAGCTATATTTTGTGGGGACCGATTTGAGTTTCAGACCTTCGGAGTGCGGACATTATTAGAAATGAGGACATTTTTGGGACAGACCTTCACAGGCCTGTTCGAGGGTTCAGTCTTGGTTTTAAGGTTCCGGTCAGGTGCAGTGTTTTTATCTGTCTTTTCACTCTCACAAGCTACTTTCAAGTAAGTTAAACTTAATTAGTGGCAGGAAGTGTAAACATTAACACCAGCAGAACTCAGCTCCTTTCACTGCAGCAACTGCATATTTATAACACGCCACTCAAACAGTAATGACTCAGTGGAAGAGAGTGCATTAGACTGATAAATGAGCAGTGTGACTCAGTCGATATGCATTCTCAAACCACCTCTCAAGACAGCTGTGCATTGATCTGAGTTAATGTGCAAGAGTCTATTGGGTATAGTGACTTTGCACTTTTATGTCTAACTTTTCAAAATTTCTTCACGCAATGCTCGCCCTACGGCATGACTCACATTAACTAATGAATGACTGACATGGACACAACAATAGTGGATAGAATTAAAGTGACAGTCACACCGTCAAAAAAAAAACAAGAACAATCTGTCTGTGAGAAGTTATACTAGCGCAGGTATACTAGCCTTCTCAAAAAAGAGCAAACTTTTGTACGTAACTCTCCAGGTTTTATTCTTCACTTCTTCCAGGCGGAGAAGATTTGCTCCCAGTAACCTTACATGATATAAACTAGCGAACAGTAATTACAGGAATATTACCGCTTCTTTATTCCCGTGTCTTGAGAATGACCTTTCTGCCTCGACATGGAGTTTACAGTAGCCTCAGTCTTCTAGGCCGCCATTCATCATTATTCTGGAAAGATTTCCACTCCACTGCCGAGATCTATGGACGCAGCAACACCACTAAACGGTACTAAGCAGAGTACATTGCTGCAATCATTTCGTAATGACGTAAAATTAAATCCTCCGTCTATCAATGCCAGATAAACCATTGGTGCAGTCGAGCTTCAGTTTAGATCAGGTCTTTAATTTTACAACTGACAGTGTTATCTTTCATTCGTTGTTGAGGTGTCAACATATTGTTGACCTTTTATGCATCTTTGCTTCCCAAAACAAGCCATAAGTCAACAAGAAAGCAGTGCAGAGGAAGCTGACACTAAATGGATTGTATATGTCACAAGCTAATAGTGAACCATGATGAATACTCGTTTTCTGCTCGTGAATCAGCGTCACTGTCAAGCTAGTTTGTAAAATTTTCTTCCACAGATTAATTTAAGAACAATTGGACAAACATTTGCATTTCAGAAAGAGAGCCCAAGCAAGAGGGCTGTTCCTAAAAGTCACTGCACTAGTTTTTTAAATTGTCAGACTTCAATTAAAAGATTGGGACGAGTTGACTCACACTAAAGTGAGAAATGACAAACTACTCAGAAACGTATATGAGCCATTGATGACCCCTTTTATTGCCCCTTTTACTGCGCCCGATCGACCCGGTCACGGCTGTTTTCTGTCCTGGCCCCACAGTGGTGGAATGAACTCCCCACTGACGTCAGGACAGCGGAGTCGCTGCCCATCTTTCGGCGCAGGCTGAAAACTCACCTCTTCAAGAAGGCCTACCCTGAGCCTTCCACTTAGCACTTATTGTAGTCATACTAGTTTGCTGCACTTATTGTATTTGTTTGTTTCTGCACTGTACGTTGGCTCTGGTTTATGCTCTTAGATGCTTGTTTAAAAAAGGAGATGCACTTATGACTTCTGGTGACTAGTAGTTCTCTTGAATACCGATGTTGAATACACTTATTGTAAGTCGCTTTGGATAAAAGCGTCTGCTAAATGACTGTAATGTAGTGTAATAACATGTAATATTTCCTGCGAGTCCTGTATTTGACATTTTGGGTAATTAAATTTATAATGAGAGCAAATGTTTGAAGATACTCATTGATGGCCACACGACCGATGGTCAGCAGGATTAGCAGATGAAGTACAACAAAAAACAAGCTAGATTAATGAATGGCTGTGCCATTGTCACCTCATAGTGGTCCAGTGTAGTCTCCCACTCGCTGGAACAAAGGCGTTGTATGTGTGGGATGCTATAATTAAGCGTGTTTGTCTGAGGGTCATGAGTGCTGATCCTCACTCCTTTTGTCTCCTCAGGGTTATACTGCGGTCAGGGCACTTAATAGCTTCGCAGCTTTAATATGGTAGCACTCTTCAAGCGCTAAGTTGCTACTGTGGAGATTTCTCAACATGCCTACAAGCACTGTGTGGTATTTTCCACAATAGAGTCAGATGAGCTGAATAGACCAGTATCACACTGGGGGAAACTGCATCAAAGGTCGGATACAGTATCAACCAGTCAGTTGTAATTTTTTAAATAGAACAAATGATGCGTTTGTTTTTTTGCATGCAGGCCTAAACGTTTTAGAAGCCAGGACAAGCCGTACCATTTTTAGAGATAGGTGTGGGAGGTGGAGGTTTCCTACGTTGTTTGACCATCCAACAAGCATACTGACAAATAAATATTTTTCGTAATCAGGTTTCAGTGCACTCGATAGCTACATCAATAAACAGCTCTGGAGTGGAAGTCAGAGTGGAACCCATACTCACATTCACAGGGAAATGCACACAAACACTGATGTTTCATGTTTTCTGTTTTTCCATTGCGGGCTGGAGACCCAGCTGTGTTTTCTGGAGCAGGCACATCTGTTGCTCTAACTATCTATCTAGCAGAGAATATAATCAGAGGGAAGAGAGTTCTTTTTAAAGGTTAAAATGTTAAACATGTTCAAAGTGTTTCTCCTAGATTTATGCAGCTGCTGTGCATTTAAAGGTCAGATTTTCCTTTTAGCCTTCAAGGACAGGGGAAGTAGGGTGTTTGAAATTTGTACTATATCACAGATTATACTGTGTACAGTATATATATATATATATATACAGTCTATAATGCGACCTTTGCAAGCAAAGCGTGTACGCAGCACCATTTCTCAGACACAGCTGAAGAGAAAGAAGGAAAGAAGGAAAGTTTTGCTTTTGTTCTCTTAATTTAACGCAGCGTCTGAAATGTCTTATCTGATTTCAGTGGCTATCAATCCCTCCCAGTTATTTCCTTCTGAATGGGAGTAAAATCCTGACAATGAATCAAACCCAGTGGGAGACCAGGTCCTTTCAACAATGCATCTGGCTCACATCCCAACATTAGGAGCCTGAGGCTATATCCTCACTATGAAAAGTCAGTGCATTATTAATATAGTAAGGTGGAAATAAACCCAAATTAAACTGCAACATCCTGAGAAAGGTGAGAGAAATTATTTTGTTTTCCACTCTGCAGGCCAGACCAGAGCATAATGTGCTAATCAGTAACAAATAATTAATATAGCCCGAGGGACAGATTCAAGTGTATCCCAGAACAAAGCAAACTGAGTGAGCCTCTTATCACAACACATAACTAGTATTGTTTGGTTATTGTTTTTCTTTTATATGGCAGCAGGAAACTTTCTGAAAGCTAATAGAAACGGGCTCATATAATTACCTCTCTATTTCTCTGTATGGCCTGTATGCTAGAAACCATCCTCGCAACTAGCTCCAATGTAAACACACCCACGTCCTTATTACCCGCTCTGAGAAACTGACTGTAGTATAAAGTGCAAGACAGCGTGAGAAACTAAAAGCAAACGTTGACATTTAGTCACGTCAGACATTTTGTCACTTGTATCGTTCTTACGTGAGTCGCTAGTCTCGTGGCTTGTTTGTCACTTGATAGTCAGGTGAGTCGTTAGTCAGGGACATGAACGTCAACCATGCTCTTTTCCTGAACGTAACAAAGTGGTATTGTTGCCTAAACCTAAATTCCTGCGAAGACAGACAGACGTTTATTTTGAAAAGACACTATGCATGTAACGAGTGTATATGGACACGCCGTCCCTGAGGAGTCCAAAGAGCATCATAGTTTGATGCTTACGAGCACTGACTAATGTTTTGCTTTAGCTAGCTGCTTGCCCAGAAGAAGAAGAAAATAACAAAGTGGATTGCTTATTTTGGAGAGAGGCTGTGTAAGGAGATCTGCCACTACCCACATTTATATAACTTGTCTTTAAAGGAATACAAAGACAGCTGAATAGCGTTGAACTTCTGACAAACAACATTATTATTAACATTACCGCTGACTACTCGAGTGGAGAGTGGATTGAGAATGTCGACAAAAAACGTTGCCACAGTGAAGGCAAAACTATAGCCATAAGCTTTAACTCAGAGCCTAAATAACATTAATTCAGTCATGAAGTTCTTTTATCTTAATTTTTCAATTCCTTTATTTCATACAACTAGTTGAGAAATGACTTGAAATGAGATGAGAAAAACGAGTCTCACCTGGAATCAAACCAAAGAAGCGTCAATCATAACCCCTACTATGACATTTTTGTGCCTCAACATCCTTGATGCACATCATTGTATTATTTATCCCAATGTAGTCTACTCGGTGAAGTAGTTGATGAATTGTTTTTAAATGTGAGAAAAATAAAGCAATGGTATAATTTACACTCAGCAGAATCTGCACTAGGAGAGAAGAAGAATTAACTGTGCTCACTCGGGACCAAGTGCTGCATAATAAATTAAGAATACTGCAATCAGTAAACAAGGCATGGTGGCATGAGGACATGAAATCTGCATGAAAAACAGGTTAAATCAGTGAGAGAGAATAAGGGTTTTATTCTGGGAGGACACAAAGGGAAAAATGTAACGGAGCAGCGGGGAGGATGATGCAGGCACAGGAAGGCAAGGTAAGTACAAGAGAAAAACAGTTAGATAAACTCAGAATATAATTATACTGAGCGGCTGAGAACGAACAAGATACCACGGAGGTTGTAGCAACGACCTGGTGAAGAGTGGATGTAAAAGCGGGGTAGGTAAACTGTTGAGTAGATGAGTTGACGGAAGGCAGCTGGGTAGACTGGATAGGTGAGGTGAATGAATCGCAATCAGGAGGGAGCCTCGCCCATAACACACACACACACACACACACACACACACACACACACACACACACACACACACACACACACACACACACACACACACACACACACACACACACACACACACACACACACACACACACACACACACACACACACACACACAGGGGAAAACAGGAGGCACGGCCTGGCTCTGACAAAATCCAAAAAAAGGAAATAATGAGCCTTTACTACAAAAAATAAATCGTGTAAAAAAATGTTTGCATCTACCAAAACACAGTAGTTGTAATCAAGGATGAGCATCCAATCCCACTACTGTCAACAAAATGATGTGCGGTGCTGAGACAGAAGTAGTGGACGTCTGCTGTCGAGCATCATTACACTGAGAGCCCTGCTCCTCAGCCATCTAATCTAAATGCCACACAACTGATGGCCTGAGTGTGTTCCAAGGGTTATCGAGTGGTCTCCCCCCATCCCTAACACTTGACAGCGATATCTCGTTGAACCAAAGAGCAACTGCTCTCTGTGCCAAATATGGCCGGGGTTACTTCCACAAGTCAGAACCTGGACCTTTCCCCTAGTTTGTCACATTCTCAGCGACTCTCATAACAGATACAAGCTGAACAGACGGTGTTTTCTACCCCCTAAGTTACCTTCACACCTGTTCTTGCACGGCAAGATGCAGTTTAAAACGATAACATTGGATAACGGATTACAATTCTAGATTCTTTGTGATTTCGTAAACAACAATGACAATTGGCGCAATCAGGTTTGACCACTTCATGGCTACATACATGATATTGCGCCAAAAGAATGAAAATCTCCATATCCCAGACAAAAAGCCTGAGTCCTCATCAGCTGCATTGTTGTATTGTTGCTGTATTGCAATGTAGAGCTATAAATATAAGGGAACATGTAATGTTAGACTGATTTCCCTTTTAACATTAAAAAATCACTACCCAACACAACGACTGACAAAGCAACATTTAACAAGTCATTTTCAATGGAAGCCGGTGACATGAAGCTATAAAACTGACGCGCTACAAGCCTCAAACAATCACATGGTTTTGTTTCACCTTGTTACGTTCCATCTTTAAAAAAATGCCGTTAGCCAGTTCCCAGTGCTATTCAACAACATAACTATCTCAACGAGCACTTGGCCAACACTTCAACGGCGACTCATCTACAATATTGGCCATTTAGTTGCTTTTGTCGCTCGTAGTTTCAACGCAGCATTACCCTAACCCTCACTATAATCACTACCAGCCTAATCCTAAACCTAACCCTCACCATATCCTAACCTTGAATGAAGTCCCCACCCTGAAATGTAATAGTTCACATTATGGAGACATGCATTTTGTTCCCCAAAGGAAGGAGAGTACTCATAATATGACTGCATAAACAGATTTATGTCCCCACAACGCAAGTAATAAACACACACACACACACACACACACACACACACACACACACACACACTTTGAGAGACCTCTAGACTGGTGACCTGTCCAGGCTGTAAATCCCTCTCACCCATTGCATGCTGGGATTGACTCAAGCTTCCCGTGACCCTGAGCAAGATAAGTGGATATAGAAAATGGATGGTGAGATGAAAAGGACATAAACACAGCACGGGTCCATCAAACAATAAAGGTCTGGGGCATTTCTGCACTGAAAATGGAAACCGGTTAAGTGGTGCTTGGCCGAGAGACTATCCGTAATTTTGGGCTTTGCTGTGCGTTTATTTGACTGCTGATCCAATTAATTTGTTCTGTTTGTTTATTTCCATTGCCTACTAAAATGAAGGTACTAGCCACCGGCTGATTCACCCCCGGTGTGTGAAGGAGAGGTACCGCAGGTCCTTCCTGCTGCTGTCAGGCTGCACAACCAGCTGTGCTCCCAGTAGACCACACAACACCAAAAACACTAATAATCTGTGCAATAATTACACTGTGCAATACAAAATACTCTGTCTGTATATAGAATATTAATATTATTTTTTTTTTTTTTTAGTTTATTTTTTTATTTTTTTGTACTTTTTTGTACTCAGTTGATATTCTTTACTGTTTAATATTTATATTACTTGTCGCTCTTGTTTTTTTACCATGTATCTTGTGTGCACTGTCCACTTGCTGTTGTGATCCTGTAAATTTCCCCACTGCGGGACTAATAAAGGATTATCTTATCTTATCTTATATACATTTCATCTCTTCTCTGCTCATTTCACAAGTCTCCTAGTTGTTACCGAGGCTCATGAGTGTCTTCAGTCCTCCATCTTCCCCTACACAAGTCTCTTGTCTCTGGCAACATTTCCAAGAACGCATCTCTGAAAGCTTTGGGAGTGACGAAGACGCAAAAACACAGTCTGATGGTCGCACATATACAGTACATGATCATAAAAACACACACACAAACACAAACATGTATTTATTTATCTTCTTGTCTTTTTGACATATTGCCCGACGTGTAACATACAATGAGAAGCCCTGGGAATTGTAAGAAATTCAGTAATATGGTCTTGCCCTCACGAGAAAAGAGCCATTTGACATTTTGAGAGTTATTATTAAAAACTAAATATCTTGTTCTTCGTATTGCATTATATAGTATAGTTACCTAACATTACAGTTTTTTTTGCAATTGTCAAGATATAAGGTACTTGTGTTTTATTAGAGCAAAAAACTGTGACAAAGTAGTCATTTTAACCAAGGGGCGGCTGTGACTCGGGGGGGTAGAGCCAATCATACTTTAGTCACAAGGTTGGCGGTTCCTTCACCCTGCGCCGTTCAACTGCGACTCACGTTGCTAAAAGAAGGTAAGAACTTTGGTACTGTTTTCGTGTTCACGAACACACTTAGATCCTGAAGGAGAAACGGATAACTTGTCCCGTGATCCCTCACTTTAACCTGCAGAAGGAAGATCACGGAACTCATACACACGTGGTGTGTTAAGCGCAGCCTCCATTGTGCGTCGCATTCCCCCTTTAAATAATCACGGCCACGTGATTATTTGCTAATAACCAAACCCGCTCCTGCCAGACCCCGACATTATTGCAGTTCATTCATCCTGTATCCCAAGCTGTGATCTCTTACCGTACCGTACCTTAGTTGTATTTCTGCCTACAGCACCGTCACATTTCAAGACTGTTTTATTTTCTAAACAGATGTCGTCCTGTTGATAGTGGCGTCACATACGGAAGTGCTTATATGTGTCGCTCTGGAGAGCATGCAACAACATAGTTAGTTGTGTGATTTCGAGAAATCGTCGCAGGAAGACTAAGCGCTGCAAATACATTTTAATATAAACCAAAGGAAATAAAATGTGAAGAATAAGCCTCTCCAAGTTCCTCATCTCTCAGAGTCTTAAAATATTTCTCTGTCTGTCAGAACTTTACATTTATAAGGGCCTCTACATCCTGCAAAGTCTATCTTGATACCATGAAACCATAATACCATGAGAAAAGCATCACCAACGACTTACTTTCCTCCTTATAGTCAGGCAATACAACCCTGTGCCAGGAGGATAAGGAGGCTGTTCAACCACTCATTCCCAAATACACAATCTGCCGTTCTCAGCATGATCTCCCACATTGAAGTGCCTTTCATTGCGGCTCATTGCTCTGCGGCTCTGTAAAGTTCCCATAAAACCAATCTCCACCTCGTAATTGCCTCTGACGTTTATATAGGTGTAGAAGGCGCCTGCACACCCAGGTCCCATTAATCACAAACATACACCATTGAGTGAGGTCTCATTTATCAGAGGCTCTGAAATGCTGGAGGGGTAAATAGAAAGCATGCGGCCACTACAAGAAAAATGAATCAAAATACTGGAGAGAAAAGAGGAAAAAAAGGCGAGAAGAGGAAAAGAAAGAAAAAGTCAAAACTGCAATTGGCCTACTGCAAGATGAAGATGATACAACTGAGCAGTTTGTTCATCATGCAGAGCTCAGACGTTGTAGATGAGGCATGATAAATAAATGAAACACAGAAACATGGAACAGCTCAGGTTGAGCACCACACAACACTCAGTGATGTTGTGGTTATTCTGCCACTTCTAAAACAAGCTCACTCAGAAAGTTTGGAATTTGCAGTCAGGTCTCAAGATCCAGCTCCTCAAGAAGTCCAATAAGAGACATGCAAGTCCTGGTTGAAATACATGTTTACAAGTTAGAGTATTTATATGGAGGAAATTCTTCCCACCACAACAATCCTGCACTTTAGACCTCTCCTGCTTGTATACGTGCTAACATGCCTGCAATGACAGTAGTATGCTGATGTTAAACAGGATTAATGTTGACCATGTTCACCGTCTTAGTTATTATTACATTATTAGAAGTTGTCTTGCGATAACGGGACTCTCTTCAGACCTGGAGGTTGCATTGTGACAATTTCAAAAGTAGCCAGCAGCATGAGAAATCCATGTTAGGAAAGGGCCAGACAGACGGTTTGGGACCTCTGAGGACGATTCATGGGAGTCCATTGTATTCCTCTAGTTTAGTCAGCGACAGGCAGGATGCAGGCCAGTGGTCAAACCAAACTACATTATCTGTGTGTTTACACAACACATCACCACAGGACCTTTAGCCCAAACACAAGATAAAGCCAAACATCCTTCCCAAGAACTGACATACAGCGAAGAGGGAGAGAGGGGCTTAGATGTGTGCAGTTAAATAAGGATCTATTCAAGGATCCAACTCAGGACAGTGTATGTACATGTTATGTGAGAGCCTTTTCACACCCGAAAGTTCAAACCAACAGTTGCGTTTTTGTTACGTTGTATGCATTTGATTCGGTCAATGCGAGCGCACTAAAGATCTCCACATGACATGCCTGCCTGTACTTGACATTGGGTGGTTTGCTCTCCCGCCCTCTCGTGTCCTCTCTCTCTCATCCTCTAATAAAAAACATTTTTTGTTTTCTCCAATTGACTCTTTATAAAGCCGTCGGACCAAATTTCACTCAAACATTTGGTGTTGTCTTCTCTCTAAATGCTATTGCTGCTCATTTTGTGTGATTGCATAGTTTTTTTCCGGTTCGTGCTGGGGAAGCGCAGGAGACACTTTGTTTTGCCTCCAGGGCTGACATTGATGCTCACGTCGGGTTAACCACCGTAACTTTATAAAGGAACTTTAATTGGGTTTTGAGCAGCTGCAATGTTTAGACAGTGTTTATTCAGAGACAACCCCACACAGTACATTTATTACCACTTGACAATTTTACTGTCAATTTCTTCTCAGCTCCGATCGCCAACAGCTGTTGGCTCTCGGCGCATCCACCATCTCCTTCTCGACACTCTCGCTACATACTGAGTAATTCCTTATAAGATCCACAAAGCTTGGAAAAAAAATCCCCCTCAACCCCCTTAGGCTACTAGCTTAGTTTCGCTCAATTCCTGGAAGCCTATGGGATCATGATTGTTTTTTGATCCCATAGATGCTCAACAAATGAGCAAAGATAGTATTGCTGTTTGACACAACTTCCGAATTCACCAAATAGATAAAAAAAAGGTCTGTCCTGAGGCATTTATTAGTTTCTGACTCTGT
Organism: Leptoclinus maculatus; assembly: GCA_032191485.1. Taxonomy (NCBI): domain Eukaryota; kingdom Metazoa; phylum Chordata; class Actinopteri; order Perciformes; family Stichaeidae; genus Leptoclinus; species Leptoclinus maculatus. The sequence goes on from JAVDOI010000013.1 coordinate 12,285,874, forward strand.
TAATGTGGGACAAACCAGTCAAATCTCCCAAAACTGCTGCATCTCTGCTAGCCTTCTTAACAAAGCTGAGTCTTGAGTCATGTGATATTCATGATAAGTTTACAGCATCTAAACACAATACGGTGTATTAAAAATTCATCCTAAAGTTGACGACAGAGGGATTTCCATTTTTTATTTCATTTTTGATTAAAATTGAACTTTTTGTCCAAATTGGGCACTGGAATGAGCAACTACTGAATCCAAGTTAAAGCTCTTCATTCAGTCTGTTCACAACCAACCAAGTCACCAGAGTGTTTTTTGTCATTGTACGTTTCTGCAAACCATGGATATGTTGAATGAATACATTTCATATCAGCCTCAAATAACGCTTGAAGAAAGTGACACGTTGTTAATGTTGTTTGGTTAGGTTTAAACGGACAACAAAGGTACTAGGTTAAGGTAATAAAGATGGTCAGAGCCGTAACAATATAACTAGCATAGAAAAGAAAGAACCACCCTGAGCGGACTTTCAAGGTGTACGACTTAACGTAACAAGCGTTAAATCAACATTGACTGTTGTTTGACCCACCCGTCCATAGTTGACTTTCTCACTTGACATATACTCTTTACTTTACCGATTATACGATTATACGTAACTTTCAATAACGGTTGCTCATATACTACGTCACTTGCTCTGACCGAATGCAAAATTATTGACATTCAACAGTACAGTAGTCACTTTTAGAAGAAATATACATTTTTATATAACTGACTTATATGCTAGCAATTTTGATTGGGTAAAAGCAGAAAGATGAAGAAATACTGTAATTTTTCCACATTTCCATGAAGCTGTAGTGGACGTGAAAAGACAACTCCAGCAGTGTGAACCCAGAGTGTTTACAATTCACTCCCAGCTTGTTGAGTTTTAAAATGATAAACAAACATTAAAACAAGGATAAAAGATAAACATGACAGTGTCACCAACACGAGGTCAGCTGCGGTTTTGACCCTCAGACCGGAGAATCTGCGTCATGCCTTCAGACATCATTACTCACTTGGATGGAAAAAGCCAATCGTCATGCTGGTAAACAGAAGCTTTGTTTATCCTTCTACAGCATATTGTTGGCCCTCAGCCGTAATTTTCCACTCTCATTTCCTGTTCCCAACAGCAAGATGAAAAGGATTTTATGCTAAATTATGTCCATAAAAACAGTCTGCAGTGACTGAGGTCTTATGATGTGAAAGGCAAAGCGAGGTCAAGAAATATTGTGCCATCTTGTGTCATTGTTGAAAACACTTCAGGGCCGCTGTGTTCAGCCGGTGCTGTGACAGCAAATTATGGTGCTGAAGTTTCTTAGAAATAGACATTTTAGTGCAGCTGCATCAAATAAACTCTCCTGTGAAAAGAGCATCTGACTGAGCTGTTGTGTGGGGTTGAGTGTGCTGCCTCGTGATCCTCGTGTCACAGCTCATCGTTTATGCACATCTTCAAATAAAAATTTTAAAAGAGGCTAATAACTGCTTTACAGCAGGGAACCAACTGACATTAAAGGAGCTTCTGAAGGCTTGATTAACCCTCCTCTTGGCATCACAAAGTGTTTTTTTTTTCATTGCACGTCCTGAAGCTCAGGACAGACAAAATCACAGCCGAGACTGTTTGGAAGCACAAAATCACAAACACCTCAAAAACTGCAACATGTGACTCATTATAGAACAAAAGGAATGTGTTAAATTATGACTCTCTGATGTATCCATGCTCCAAAAGTAAATTGCAGTATCATAGCCACAAAAAGACACAAAATACATACTGATTAGACAACAGACATTTACAGAAGCGCTAAGATTCAAGACTCGTATTTGTCTGAATATGATTGAAGGCGAACCCAAAATACTGTAATTGTTCAGGATACCTCTTTCAAATTCCTTATTTCTACAGTTTCTTTTTTCTTTTTTTCTATTGTAGTCTATGTAGGATGAAACATGAACCAACGACTTGTTAAATGGAGGAACAGAAAAATAATGTGGTCTTGTTTCTGAGAAAAACAAATCATGGAGATGGGTAAGTGTGCCAACAAGTGCAAAGTTTAACAATTAAGTTGACAGTGGTAGTACTTATAAATGTCCCATTCATCCTTTAAACCTTTATTTTCCCTCTCGGTGGTGTTGTTACACTCTGTGGTTGCTCAATAATTGAAACTGCTGGCCTGCCTTCACACTGTCAGACGGTAAAAGAAGTTATTTCTGTCATAAACACTTTAAAGCCATTTAGCTTTCAGTTTGTGTTCAGTGGTAAAATACGTGGCACAGACACACCTCCTGAAAGAATAAAGAACTATTGAGCCTCTTTTTTTCTGTCCTGGATTGTCTTTCTCTATTGCAGAAGACAGAGACAATTAGCCTCTCTTGAAGCATCTAGACAGTGAAGACAAGGGAGGGAGAGTCTGGATGTAATAAGAAATAAGGACATGGCACACTGCCAGCAACGATCATCCGTAATGGTCTATAACATCTGTGAAGAAACCATCCACTTCACACATATCATTGGCTCCTTTCTTACACTTTGCTTTGATTTGACAATGATTTAGTGTTGAGAAGTAAGCAGTAGTGTTCTTATACACCGCAGCTATTCCTGCTCAATGAAATGCACTGTCATTCATACATCCCACCAAATCAGTAATCCACGTAATCGTGAACCAGTAAGTATTAAGAGCGACAAACTCTTTGTAGGGAGGAAGTCAGGTTTGATCAAGTCTTGAGGAAATGCGCCGGGCTTTGGAGCAAATTGTGGTAGTGGCCAAACCGTGTAACTTCAACTTCCAGGTGTGTCATCTGATGCCAATGGGCCCATGTAGACTTTTCCCCATAGACTTACAGTGTAAAAGACACCACTGTAAGTCAGTTTAGTTAAGTCAAATCCCAAATACGAACACATGAATAGCCCCTTATTGAAATTGTTATTTGCTAAAAGGTTTAAAATCCACTAATTATGAAATCCAGAGGTACTTTCGTGCTGTGGTTGATTTAAATTAGACCTAGACGGAGCTGTTGTGAGGCGGGGTAAAAGGAAACGCTAGTGCCCACAGTTCCAGTTCTCTTTATACATCCACGGGAAGGATGGGTGCATCCAAAAACACTGGACTTTCATCCAGGAGACGCTGTTCATGCCCTGTGTGAAACCATGAAGTTGACTTAACGTTTGTACTTAAGTAACACAACTTCCGTAGTCAATTCAACCCAATCCACAATCTCTTCTTAAACCTATCCAAGTAGTTTTGTTGCCTAAACCTAACATAAGTTGTTTCCCATAAAGACAGAAGTTTATTTTGGAAAAACTGTATTAATGTAACAAGCTGAAAAGGACAAGTTTTTGCTGGACATTCGTGAGAGAACGCTCGAAAGATTTGGAATACATTTTCAAAAGATTATACGAACCGCTGTATGAGTATTCGTAGAAGGATGGCAAAGTACATTATACAGGAGAAAGTCCCAGAGAGGTCATGGATTACTTTGCATGTATATATGAGCATATAATGTCTGATACCTGCAGCACCACACACAAGAGCATGCATACAAATGTCTCCACATTTTTTTCACCAGGGCAGATCCTCTCCTGTGATTCACTGCAATCTCAGCCTCAGGGCACATTCTCACAGTATCGGCTCAACATCTTCTCTCTCTGCTTCTGGTGTGTCTTTAATTGCAAAACCTCACAGCCCACTGTCAAGAGTCTTGCATGTCACTCAGCCCACGATCCAGTGGGATGCCGGCTGTTCGCCATGGCAATTTAACTGCACGTAATGATTGCTGTCTTGGCTGTCAATCCCATAGTTGAAAATATATTTAGTTTCATGCGTTATTCATATCTTTTAAACGTCTGAACCCCAACAGTTTCAGGGCAGTTTTTGCTCCTGTCACATTTTACTCACTGTGGCTTTGGTTCTCACTACAGTATATGATGTCTGCACCTCTCGGTAAACGGCACAATCATGGCTAGAAGTAAGGAGAACTGAAAAATGTCTTTTGCGCAGTACAACACAACTATAATGCCATCAATCATAAAAAAAAAAAAAACGCAGTTGAATTTTTGAAGAAATTTGATTTTAAATATTGCAACCACACAAATCGTTTGAGTGACGACGATCCTATAGAAATTGCTGCAAGTCATTGGCAGGCATAAATCACTACAGTTTTTTTGTACCACATTTCAAGTTGTATTAATATATAGTCCGATCTTTAAAAAGGATCCCAATTTTATAAGTCAAATAAAACCTACTTTTTTTTCTGTTGACAAGTCCCGAACTCAGTTTGTTGTTACACTGTTTTTCTCCAAACACATACTGAGTGGTGTAACGGATCTATTAAATCAATTTGCAAAAATCATGTTTCACTATAAACTACTAATTAGTGATTTCTGCAACCTTTCATATAAAAGCATTCGGCTTGTGCCTGCAAATAGAAAACTGATATATTAAATTGTCCTTCACCTGCTGGAAAAAAACAACAACAAATACAAATCAGCAGCAATGCCAAACATCCCATTGTCTCTTCATGCAAAAAAACAACATATATTGCAACATGCATACGAATGCTGCAGGAATGCCTTGAATTTCAATGTTTGCACTGGCATTTGTGGTATCCTGAAGGGACAGATTCAACTTCAACTGCTTCACCCTCTGTGACACTCGACTGTTTCTCTGGTGTTGACGCCTCAATACAAAGACTTGCCAGCAGGCAGATTCCCTGAGGGGTTAAGGCAGGGGTGTCAAACTCATTTTCACTCTGGGCCACATCAGCATCATGGTCGTCCTCAAAGGGCCGGTTGTAAATGTAAGACTGTGTAAAAGTAACTACTCCTAAAATATTGGTAAATAACTGTCTCTGCATTTGATTATTGTTTATTCAAGTGTTAAAATATTGTACATGCAGTTATATAAATGTAAAAATATAAATGTTATTATAACTTAAATCCTTTTAATTTAGGGTTAATAAACCCACTTTACTCTCTCAAACTTTTAAAGAAAATAGCAAAGACAAATATCAAACACAAGTTATTACGATAACTTTGTTCAAAGCTTAAAATCCATTCAAGGGTGCGTTTGCACAATCCCACGTGAAGTATTTCATGTGTTGTAAAGCCACGTTTAAAGTAGTCTTCAATGTACTCACAATACATTTACATGTCAAATGTAGGGTCACCTATGAAGAGCTGCTTCTGTGACTGTGTGTTTAAGTATCTCATAATTATGACTTTCTATCCCATAACTTCGACTTTCTATCTCATAACTTCGACTATGGGGATATTTTTATTATCAAGTCTACCTTTACATTTTTCTTTTTTTTTTTACTTTTTCTTTTTTTTGCTGGCGGGCCGGATTCAGCCCGCGGGCCTTGAGTTTGACACCCCTGGGTTAGGGGGTCTGCAGGAGACAAGGCCACACCTCCAGCTGATATCCTACCTGCTCTCATGTGATTCACACCACATTGCTAATATCACTCTGTGTTTACGTGTGTGACCTCTAGTAGGTCAATACAACCTATTCTGTACATGTAACTCATCGTATGCATAGCAGACTGACTCACAGAGCAGCCCTCACAGCCTTTATAAGGATATTACATTAAAAACCCGGTAGGCTACAGCCGACATGTTGATTATAACTCATGAGGACGCACACATACACACAGACACTTGCATCAAAACGTATGTGTTGCCAAAGGTAATGTAAGAGTTACGCGTACCATCAAAGAGTACAATGAATGTAACGTTTTATGATTGGAAGCAGTCAAATCCCACGACTTAATATAAGTAAGAGTCAGACTTTTTAACATCTTATAGTGACCATCTCACTTTAATACAGCTCTAGTTGCATATGAGGCTTTTTTATGATTATTTATAATGACACAGGCAGCACCTGCAGTGTTGGTTGGATGTGTAGTTCCTCTGCATCCTTTTAACTCCTGGCATACAACCACAAAGCTTTCCTTCATTCACTGTGAATCTCAAGGAGAATAGCATAACTTCCCTGTGTACAAAAACATTCACATTCACAAGGCTGAATATGTATTCCTTGTGAATCCAGTCGAAGAGTAATACAGCACAGATTTTGTATATAAATGAATTAATAAAGGAAGAAATCAATTTGCAACCACTTCATAAAACCTTTTATAGTTGATGCTCTAAAGAGCATGATCTCGGGTTCTTAGCAAGGAAAGGAACAGGATAAGATATGTATTTTACATTTCTAGCAGCAGCAGCAGTTTGTTGGACAGTGTTACTACTGAATAGACAACAGTATAGCATGTGGAACTCAAACTGCATCAAAAGAAAACATAAGAACAAAGTAGAAAGACATTTTCTTTACTTTAAGCCATGTATTCAGAGTGGCTCTATATATACAATTTTTGTTCAGATTAAAATATCATAACTATTGGATGGATTGGTCAAATTGTGCAGAGATATTCCCAGAGGAGAACCTACTGACTCCCCTAGCACCATCACCAGGTCTACATTTCAGCTGGTTTGATACTTGGTTCTGATTAGCATATGTTAGCATGCTGAAATGCTCGACGAAAAATGATGAACATGGTAGAGATCAACATGATCTCACAGAAATATGTGACATGACCATGACTATTATGGTCATACCATTACCACCATGACCTCTTTACAGCACATTACCTGGCAGTGGAACGTACAGTAATGTGGGACATTATGCGCTGCCCGCCACGGAAATGATGTAACATTGTAGGTTTAGGTTTCAAAACTAACATCAGGTTGAGGAAGAACATCATGGTTGGCCTTAAAATAAGTACGTAAACACATCACAAATGTAACTTCACAATAATAATTTGAACACAGTACGTGGTTCAAATTACGTGGTGGGCACCATGTAATTAAGAGGTTGTGGTCATTTCATGTGTTTGTGTTTATGATCAGGCTGGTAAAGATTATGCCTGCTTATCATCGGCATGTTGTGAGCGTGCTGGCATGCTGAGTTTTCTCATTTAGCTCAACGCATCAATACAACCTCATAGCACTGCTAGCATGGCTGTAGGCTCAGTCTTTATCACACCAAACAGGAAAACACACTCTAAATATCCACTATGACAAAATAACTGTTGAAACTGCAAAATCGTGATATGAAAATATTTTATTATTATATGTATCTATAGCAGGTAAAATAAGTACAGATCACAATGTTGTTTTCTTTCTTTATGTCTTGCAATGGTCTCCTTTCTGTCTTTCCTCTCCTGGCAATACAATCTGAAGAAACACACATTTGTGCTGTAAAAAGAAAGAGTGCGTTGATTACAAATGTCAAAAATGTATCTCCAGGGTTTTTCATTCTCAGCTTCTCTCTACTTTTATTTTTTCAACCCCGTCCTTCGCCATGGCTGTACGTAACAAAAAGTGAAGCAATATTCTTCAAGGTGAGTTTTTTCCTCAAAAAGAAAAGAAAAAGTGCTCCAAGCTGCATCCTTATGTGGTGTGTTGGGATTATTTTCTTGGATTCAGCATGACTCAATCCTTCTCAATCCTTTTCATCCCTCACACACTATTTCTGTCTCCTGCTTTCTGATCCAGTCTCTCATGGAGCCGGACGAGCCACTGTGTCTAGAAGTGTGTGATGTGAATGAATGACTCATTTAGTGGCATGCTAATAAATCAAACCACTCCTGAATACCACAGTGGGTTTCATGCTTTGCCTGAATGCAGATGAAAAAAAGAAAAGCTTCATGCAACAGGAGATGCAGAGACTGATGATGTCCCAGGAAATCCTGTTTAGAGACAGTTTAGCTGGTTTACTGGTGCATTGGGGGAAGTCACATAGTAGGCAAAAATATGAGGAAGACCATAATATGCAGCATGAAATATTCACACAATCGATCTGTCTTTGTCTGTGTTTGTATTAGTAAGCAGCTGTTTGCATTCAAGGAATGTGCGTATTATGTTAATGCAAGTCAGCAAGTATAGGTTTCAAACTGAAAAATATAAATGTGTGTGTGTGTGCGCACGCGTGTATAAGTGCGAGAATAGATGTAAACAGGAAGACGCACCTCCTTTTAGAAAAAGGCCTCTTTGAATCCACTTTTGTACTCAGCAGCAGCAGGATGCAACACCCAGAATACAACAAGGCACAAACACGTCACCGGAAAAGTGAAACTGACTTCTGAGATTACAAATAGCTCAGAGATACACTTAAAACATAAAACACTTATACGGACAAATTGTACGTCATCCATGAACTCATTCACATATTTCTCATAATATAATATTCGCCTGCGAATGATTTTCCTCAAAACTGTTCATACCGACAGTTTCAATAAAAGATTTGAATAGATTGATGCTGGGAGAGGACCAACTACCAGGATCCTATTGGCCCACAGCAGCGTCTGGCAGTCTGTACCAGGTCAATTGATGTATAGCCTAAGATACTGGAAGCTATTCCATTGAGTTTGCTTGTTAGTGAAATGCTCAGAAGGAATTTGCGTTCCCTCTTGTGAACAGTTACGCAGTGTACATGTCGAGGGAATTTATTGTGAAAGGAAAGACCGGAAGAAGTGAATCTGGTAAGTGCTGCCTTTGTCAAGGTCAAACGGAGTAATAAAGTTGTCCTTCTTGTTTCGGACTACGGGAGGAGTACCTGTCTGCAGCCAACGTTTAATCCCACCCATTGATTTCATTCGTTCGAGGTTAAACTTCCGTTTCATTGGGTTTGGACTTGGATTTGGATGGAGATATGGAACTTCCTCTGGCACTTGGTAGGTCTGCTGTGAATAAAACTAGACCTACAAACAATAACATTGCACATCCGTACAAACCCCGTGTAACCTTTGTACAGGTTTTTCCCAGCACCCCCCCTTGAGAGGGATTTTGATCAGGCCCTTTTCTACTGTTCTTGAAAAATAAAAGTAGAAAAGAAAATCACGTAGCAGGTCTGCACAAATACATATACTACTATTAATTGATATAGCATGGAACGTTACACTTCTCCATAGCAGCTAGCATCCAATCACAATCAATTAATCAGTTAATCCTAATTCCCCCTGTATGTAATGGCCTTCACTGTGAGTTTTTGTGGGGATTAAACAAATGAGACACGCTGATTATTGAGTTTAAGAGGTGCTGGTTGATTTTGTCACCTTTAGACAGAGACAGGCTACCCTTTTTCCCCTCACTTCATGTTTTTATTCTTAGCTAAGCTAATTAGATGGCATATTTAGCATCAAAACATATGGAGAGTGGTATCAATCTTCTCGTCTATCTCTGAACAAGAAAGCAAATAAGCAAATTTTCTAAACTCTGAAAGTGTTTCCCCTGTTACACAGTAGATAATTTCGCAGAATAAGTATATATAAAGGCCCTGTCACACTATTGCGTATCGTACTAGCGTATGCGAGCGTATGACAAATATCACTCATACGCTGGTATACGGTGACATACGCTAGGGGTACGTTAGGCATAGGTTGTATACGTTTCAAGCACGGTCGCATACGGTGGCATACGGCGAGGCAGAAACGTTTTTTTAAGCATGCTTAAAAATGTTGTGCGTGTGCGGACGTATGGTTTATACGCTTAGCATACGCTCGGCATACGCTGAATACGCGAGAGTTACGTCAGAGGTACGTTACTCATAGGTGGAGTACACTGGTCATACGCTGACATACGCTGGCATGACGGTGTACCGTACAGCTAGCGTATTGATAGCGCATGAGTCACGTACTTCTAACGTACGTCTGACGTATCTGCAACGTATATAGACATCTTGGCGTATGCCTGACGAATGAGTAACGTATTTAACTTAAAACTAGCGTTTGATTGACGTATGGCCAGCGTATGGCCAGCATACTGCCAGCGTTTTGAGAAAGTGTATATATAGGCTCCCATTTCGAGCTCTTCTTCAGTTCTTCGTGGACCTACAACGAGAGAGGATGGAGGTAGCTCTTCTCCAACACGCATGCGCAGTTCGTACGCTGGTCATACGCTGGTCTTACGCTGGCCATACGCTGGTCTTACGCTGGCGGTACGCTACTCATACGCTTCTCATAGGTTCAATACGGTAAGCATACGAAACATTCTGTATTTTCAAGGGGTTTTTGTGCGTATGAAAGTTGTTTGGGGAATTTGCATACGCAACTCATACGTTTTTCTCATACGCAATAGTGTGACAGGGCCTTAATACTGAGAAAAGTCAGCTTTGCTTATCTTACATTTCAGTGAGCTGGTCTTCTTGCATGAAGATTTGACAAAAAGTCTGGCAGTGAATTTAATAGCAAATGTTAACGATGCATTCTGGTGTCCCTGCTATATAAAGTCATGTGACGAGTCACTGAAGCATATTTGCACTAGTTTCCTATCATGCACCAGAGGATCTTAAATTCATACCAGGCAGCTTCTAGAGAAGCCTCTGCTAACTGAATGATTACTGTGTCACATCAACATAGCGAAGAAGTAACAAGATGTGGAAACTGCAAACATCTGGCAGCCTGTAAATCTGTCAGAAAGAGAATTTAATAAGATTTCACTCAAACTGACAGGAAGTCAGCATCAGCCTTTATCTTTATCTTCAGCGTGTTCTCTCCACAGTATACACATTTGATTATCACTGCGGCAATGGCCCAGTTTCTTTTATTTTTGTTATGGGAATCATTAAAATGTCATCTAATCTTTCATCTCATTCCATCTTGTGGAGTTTTACAGATAAAGATGTAGGAATTGGGTTTTACAACTACACGCATGCAGGTTTAGCCCCCAGTTATGTTGAACTCTGAAGAAAACAAACTTCTGCACACACTTGTTGCAGATCAGGGAGTGTCAGTAGTTAAAGTGTCAAACTGATTTCTCCATCGGCGTCTTATCAGTGAGACTAATGAGGAACTATCCTGGAAACAGAAGAACGTTTGACACTATAACCGGTCATACACATAGTCACTGAACAGTAAAAAAAAATGCTAAGCAACATACTCAAAGGAGAGACGTTGCAAAAAATCAATAATAATCTGAAATAGAGCCAGTTGTCACGCGACCATGTTGATGCTGTTATTGGAAAAATAATGCGAGATTGCAAAAGTTGTGCAAAAGTGGCCCCAGCCTGTGGATTTGGACACTCACAAACTCTACTGCAAAAATGTCTGGGCTTATAACACGGCACACATTAATTTAGTAATGCCCTCTTGGATTGAGCTGTTTTGTTTCAGCCAAGTGTGTGTGTGTGTGTGTGTGTGTGTGTGAGAGAGAAGAGAGATATAGACGTTGTTAGTGTGTAAGTGTGTGTGACAGAGTCCAGCTGTGTGGTGATCTGGCCAGCAACAGGGGGAGTCAATCAAAATAGGGCAGAGGGGTCACTGGGGAAAAGGAGAGAGGAGGAGGAGAAATATATGAGAAAGGTGAAAGCAGAAAAAGAGGATTAGAGAGTGATAGCGGAAATGTCATCGGGTGAGGAGGAACAAGCACTGGGGATGGTGAAATAAAGATGGAGGATCAAGTAAGGCGGCTGCAGTAGCTTAAAACGCCGGAGCAGGGGCTTTGTATTTTGGCAGCCCTGTTTCCTAAAAGTTTGGTTCATATACAACTAATACGCAAAGTTTTTCATCAACATAAAAAAGGAGACTTTTATAGTGAACTTGAGCTGTGTTTACAGTTTTTTTCCCACTCCTCTCAAGTGGCGAAAAATCAGCTAATGAAGGCTCAGCTGAGCATTTTAGAATCCTAAACCTGACAACACGTAGGACACGTTGCCATTTCATAGGAGACATGGATATATTTGAAAAGTCAGAGAGCGAATCAAAGGTTGACAGAGTTGTTCAAAGAAATTACTTAACTGTTACTTTATCTGATGCTGAGATTTCCCTCAGAATTAATTTTCAAACGTCTTGTCTTTCACAGGAAATTAATGAATTTAAGAACAAAAGGGTTATTCTTTTTTTCATGGTGGTTTTATTACATCAATCAGTTTCCTTGTTCTCTGTTGCCCAAATCTGACTGATGCTAAGAAAGCATATGTTGGCTCGTTCAATAAGTAAAAAAAAAAAAAAAAAAAGTAAAGAACTGGGAAAGGGTGGTTTATGGAGGGGGTGGAGGAGCAGAGTGGGAACTGGAGAGGGTGAAAGATTGGGAGGATGTCCTGTTTGGGTCATGTGCTTCAGAGATTTTTTACTGTGGGAAAGTGTGTGTGGTGTTGGTGTGTGTGTGTGTGTGTGTGTGTGTGTGTGTGTGTGTGTGTGGGGTCTGGTTTAGCTACTTGTGTGAACTGAAGGAGATTTTGGATGGTCGTCATGGTCATTTTTAGTCATTGACAGAGGCTCTGTGGAGCTGGGCATGCGGCGTTTGAGCCCCGTCAAATGAATTCAAGTCAATACAATGTCCCCGCAAATGTAGAAGACCACCATTTGTGTATATGTACAGTATGTATTTGTGTCTTGTGTGTGAGAAGAGTGTTCCCTCCCCTACTTCTGGGCCTCTACACACACAAACACAAGACATTTATCATTAACTATAAAAGCAAAACATACCACTTGACCCCTGGAGTGATGAGTCACACTGTGTACATTGCATCAAAAATAGAACCATTTGAAAACATGTCTGTGCGTGCGTGTGTGTGTGTGTGTGTGTGTGTGTGTGTGTGTGTGTGTGTGTGTGTGTGTGTGTGTGCGTGTGTGTGTGTGTGCATGCTGGGATCAAGACAACAGAACAGAGGAGGAAATTCATGGAAGGAACTGGGAAAACAGCAGCAACCATTTAAACATGTATAAGAATATGTGTTTTCTCCATACACGGTGTCTTACTGAGACATTGTGTTTAATGGTTCATCATGCCAAAACACAAATGCTGAAAAAAAGTAAAGTACAGTATATAAATAAAGAAGTGGCCACTTTGATTCTGCAGAGAGGACTCTTTTTCAATTAATATTGGTCTTTTTCGGAATAGATATTTTGACTTTTATATCTAATAACATTCACGATCCCCCAAGTTTCCCAGTTAAACTGCAGTCAGATTTGATTTCGTCGGGTGAAATTCACTCATGTGGAATGGCAAAAAACATACAATACACAGGAGTCAGCATGGCTTGCGGGCCAACAACAGCAGCCCTCATACAGCTTCTTATCAAACACTTTACTGGCATTAACCTCATAAGACAGCGTGACAGTGAGCCAGCATGCACTATACCAGGTACCGTAATCCGGTAGCACGAACCTTTCTCTCGAAATGTAATTTTGTTGGTAGATTTATGCTAAACAGGTGGACTCTTTTTTGCAGAGCCTCTATGAGCAGGTTCACCATCCTTTATATTTGAGGTCAGTAATTAGGTTAAACTCAATATTGTGTGTCTCTATATTCTTAATTTAAGAAAACACCGTAGAGGCGCAGGAAACACATGTAATGACTGTAATGTAAGTCTGTGCGCTGGTGTGTGCAGTGTGGGGTTAGAGACTGACATGATAATATGGCAATTCATGAAGCTGATTTCATGTTTAATAAGTGTTGGGACTCTCATTATTATCCATGTCTGATGATGGATGAATAAGCTGCTCCCTGACTACAGCTCATACCCTAATTATAATGCAGCATTTTAATCAGATTTCATTTAACAGAAACAGAGAACCGTGTGCCATGGAGGGCTGCAGTTTTTTATTCCAACCAAATACTTCACCAGCTGATTTCCCTGATTCCTCTCAGGTGAAGGGGGTGAACTCCTCAGTGAAGTCTCCTGCTGAGATGATTGGTAGAGTGAAAACCTGCTTGATTGTTAGCCCTGCATGGCACATGGTTCAAAATCCCAAAGCAGGAATTCAGTAGTTTTCAAATTTACAATACTAGCAGAAAATAACTTTCATAAAATGTCAGAAATTGACACAAACCTTGAAAAGCCACAGTTTGGCCGCAGTGCTTTGCGCCCTTGCCAGCAGTTCTCCCGTCACAACAGTGCAGCCATGCGTGGAAGCATGACACTCTCGCACTTCCTGCACTGCTTATGGTCAAAACCGCTGGGTCAACCCACTTCCCTGTATTCTTCTGTCAACTCTGGGAAAAAGCCTTAATATCCTTCCTGCCTCCAAGACGCTGGCTGTGGAGGCGTTGTAAAAAGCCAGCCGTGAGGGCAACTGCACTGCGCCTCAACACAGACTGAACTATTGTCTACTCTGTTTGTGTCTCTAAACTCTGTTGTTTTGCCTCTCAGAAGAAACAAAAAAAACCCTCTTGTTTCACTTCCTGGACAGTTTCAGATGGAATAAATATTGCCTGATATCTTGCCGTTTGTTTGTTTAGGAGGAGCACGTAATGATACTGTGATTGTTTTGTGGGCATTGAGTTTTTCTTTTCCGGCTTTGTGCCTCACAGTCCGGACACAACAGCAATGTCAACATCATTGACCATCACCCACTCTCAGAGATGACTGCATTGTTTGACTCTGAGTTTATTTACATGATGCAAAGATAAGATTTGAAACTGCACCACTGGGTTTTCTTTGTATTGTTTCAAGATTTACGCAGACACACAGCAAATCCTTCATGGATTCAGCCGTCCTGTCTCTTTGTAAAGGTCAAGATAATATTGTTGTCTTAATAAAAGAATGACGTCTGAGTCTGAACGCGCTCACACACATGCTTGACAGAGTAAACTCTCTCAGTGTTCTGAGGTGTTGAGGCTGAATAAACTCCATTCATTTTCCAAAAGAGTGTGAAAGAAGTCGTTCATTAAGTTTTCCACCTAATCTAAGGACAGTGGAAAGGCAGAATGAAAAAACTGAAACAGAGTTTAGCGTGATGAATTCTGCTATGGTTACAGACACCAAACGACACTTTTTTTGTGCTCCAAACTTATTTGTTGTATTTAAAAGCCCTAAACAACTAAACTAAAGTGAAAAAGCCCTTTGGTAAACCTACACAGGTGTTTCCACTTGTTCCTGATCTTGTCTGGACTGGATGGGACGAAAACTCAAGATGGTCAAGTAGGCCGTGTGAGAGTTAAAACTAATGCCAATTAACAATAAACCCCAACGAAAATACTTACGATAGACAGACATATGTAGTCCCGGTTTTATTTTTGGTTCCTGAGGATTTTCCATATTAATAAGCGATGTGGAGGCTTTCAGAAAGTCAGACTTTTCCTGTCGTACGTACTTAAATGTGACATGAGCGGTATTTACAGGTTGTAAACTCCCAAATATGATATCTCCATTATGAAAAGAACGCAGCTTCGTACTAGTTTTGCTTTGTATCAATAAAGGGCTTGTTACACCAGCAAACGGTAAAACTAAATGTATTCATTGCCGATTGTCTTCCTGTATATTGAGTGTAAGTTAATTAAAGTCTTAGTGAGGTAATGCTCGCAGGTTTAGTTGGTGAAGTTGTCAGGGTAACAGCTAACACCCTAGCGATCCAAAACATGCCAGTTCTAATTAATAGCTCTACGAGTTACTTATTATTTTTCTCCCCCCTGGCAATTTTTCGCTAGGTCGCTTCGGCACAGTTAAGTTAACAAGTTTATCAAACCGAGATATCTGTACCATCGTCTCATTATTGTTTAAAAGACATACCACTTTTGTGGAACAGTTTATAAACTGTAGGTAACCTAAATAAAAGTAGGTAGATAAGTAGGCTTAGTAAATGAAACAAAAAAACAATAGTTGCAACACAGTTAATGAGCTACGATGTCGATTCCTCCATTTTGGAAACGTACGCTCTGTCAATGGGGTTTATTAGCCAACAGCAAGTTTAATACGGCACAGTGTGTTCTCACTAGCTAATCCACTGATGATACATTTTGTCAGTTCAGATGCTGGTGTGACCAGGTGTTTGGTGCGGTACAAATTAGGCCGGAGACATACTTGCTCTTTAACCACGCAAACACGTAGTCATCATTATTGGTTCACGTAGTTTGATGACCTTATGTACTTCTAATCAGACAGAATAGCTGGACACAGCTGTCACCACCACGGCCTTTAAATATCTGTAAAGATGACTCTTCATCCTCATACCGTGACCTCACCGTCATTTCAAATATGTATTTGTCATAGAAATTGTTAGGCTGAAAACTTTTCTTCTGGTAATGGTGCTGAACATGGAGATAAATATAAAGAGTTGAGAAGAGCTTAATTTCACACTCCTATGGTACAAAGCAGATTGGATCGATCAGAGATTGGATGCGTTTGCAGCTTCATGTATTTGTCTCAGTTTCTCTGTCATATGGTGTGTCCTCCCGATGGCTAAAGAAACAGTGAGAAAAGGCAAACTGGGACAGGAAGCATAGTTTTGGTTTGAGTGTAATTGTAACCTTATATCTACAGTAATTAAGTCAGAGAGCAGATCTTCAAATGACAAAATGAACATGCCGATGCAAGCCTGTAATGACTGCGTTTCATTTTGACAGTGATGGATGTTTAGAGCCACATTGACACACACATTATCAAACCTCTCAGATGACACATTAAATGACTTAATGAGATGGATTAGATAGCCTGGCAGGTTTTATTTGTAAAGAGGGGCCACTCAGACTGGTGGAGCAGCTTCTGGACGAGTTCAGAGGCGCCAGATTCCTGGCGGGTTTGTTTCACGGAGGAAACACCTGTAGGCTGTGTGATGAATGATGACACTTACTGAATGTGGAGCATGTGAGTGTTTGTTTAAGATGACTCTGCACCTTATGACCCCTGCGCTGGGCTGGAGCTCTTTCAAAAGGAGGTTACACAAAAGCAATCGCTAGTAGAAAGCTGAAGGAAGGCAGTTTGAATCCAGCATGGGAATGGCGGACCCTGCCACTATCAGTGAAAAAGACTGCATAGAGAGGTAGTATCAGAATTTAAATACAATGGCAACCATAGAGTGTCAAAAATGGGGTTTGATTTTGGGAAATCTTAATAATATTAACTTTAACTTGAGTACCTGGAGTTTAAGAGGTTTCTGGCAATCTGACAAGTATATCGACTGTTTTTTGTTGGCATCTAAGTGGTTTATGAATGTTAGGCAAGGTTTTTTTTTTATTATCAAAAGATACACTTTTTTAGCTGATTCAAAGCAACAGAAAGCAACAGATGCTTCTGGTTTTGTAAAACACTCCTGAACAATCAACCTCATGCAAGAACATTCTCGTCTTCTTATCTTAACGCTCCTAACTTCAGATAACTGTGTAAATGGCTAGCGTAAACATGATAAATGAAGTGTGTGCGTAGATGAGTGTGCGTTCATGAGAAATGTAAATTAGCGCAATTAACACCGCAATAATCCCATATAGGGCTATGCATCCTGCCCCCATATGTCCTATATTGAAGTCCAAACTATTGAAGAATGAGCTCAACATTTTTTTAAAGTAATGAAATATACAATCCATTAGTGAAAAACGTAGGCTTGGTCAACGGTTGACTAATTGCACTTGACTCCTACGACAGGTCTGGACCACTCGTAAATTGTGTCCGTACCTAGAAAATAGGTGAATGCAAAGCTGTTCGTACGAGGGCTTATTGCGTGAGGCCCAATGAGTTAAATCACAGATATAAGCTAAGCTACATTGCATCGCAAAAATTGAGCTGGAAAGTGCTTGTTTTCTGTGTACTTGCTTTGTTCATGTAATGAAGGAGAGCAACCACTTATTTTAAGAGAGATTTAATCAGTTTCCATAGACAAAAGTGTGCAGGTGAGGGCTGACATACAGAGATTGTTGCCTTATGCTTTGGAAGAAAATAAAATAGCAGTGCTTGGTTTAGTTTGCCTCGTGGCTGTTGAGGATTGCGATTCAAAGAACCAATGAAGTGCGTACATTAAATCAAGCCGTTCCCCAAAAGGATTCACTTCAAAGCATCAGTGTATATTTCTCACTGGTCTAAGTAACACTGGAGAGTCAATGCAGATACAGTAGACAGCACGGACAGAGAGCATAACTGTACAGTATGAGGTTTCAATGTCAGTTCATAGTTCTTTGTTTCCATTGGGAACCCCCTCTTTGTGAGTATTAACAGTATTTTACTCAACAGTATCTGATAAGTAACATTGTTATAAAACAGTCCCTTGAGGCTCAGGTAGTCACACAAGAAATTTTAGTCCCAAAATATATGGATCATCGTGTTGCTTTGTCTTTGGGTTGCACAACCAGTGTATCCTTTCCAGGGGCGGCAGACATTTTAAGGTAAGATAAAACTTGCAGAATCAGTATTAAGTCCAAATTTGGCTTCTTTTTTTTTTTTTCTCCAAGCCATCATACAGTATCATGTTACAATGTTGTTCTCTGGGAGTCATTTCCCACCAGTTTAGACTTCAGTCACTGCCTCAGAGGCTTACTGGATACTTTGTACTTCAGCAAAGGTTCAGAGGTCTGACATAAATCTCAGAGGTCAGCGGTCCAGATCCATGAGCTTCAAAGAATGCCCAAAGATTTGGTTGATTGTCCCGCTGGTCAATTTACCCATTGAGTGAAGTCAATGTCTAACTCCTCTGTGTCTCTAAGAAAGAGTTTGACCATTTGGGAAAATAGGCTTATTTGCTTTTTTTAAAATTACCATTTGTATATCAATTACTCACCATGTGTTACCTTGAATTCTTGATGAGTAAATGGGGGCCTCGTTTAACAACAGCAGAACTATATCATTATCCGTTTACAAACTCGCACACATGTGCAATAAACTCTTGTTAATCCAGTAGCATGCTCAGTACTTCACTAACACATGCATTGTTGCCACAATCGGACTATTTAAAACACTTCAGTTCCGAAGAGTTTTCTTCCAGAATCCCAGGTAACACGTGATGAGTAATTGGTATACAAATGGTCATTTTGTGAGTGAAGTATTCCTTTAAGGCTGGATACAAGGTAAACAGCTAATATGGCTCCATCCAAATGTAACAAAATCCACCTACCAGCACCTCTAAAGCTCTGTAATTAACATGTGTTATCTTGTTTTACAACGTGTAAAAAGCGATAAGTTGTGGTTTTATGGGGGGTTCTTTACTATTTCTTGTTCAGGTGCTGCTCCAAAACGTATCGTTCTTCTGTTTTGGTACGGAATAAACTAACGTGATTGAGTGTGTTAATAAGTAAGCTATATGGGTGCTGTTTATTTCTTTTACTTTTGGAAAGAGCCAAGCAGCCTGTTTCCTCCTGTTTCTGGCAAAAAAGACTATTTCCCCAAAATTCTACTGTTAACCATTAACACATCAGATGTTCAACAGTGCAATTAAATCCTGTGATTAAAAGTCCCGTTGAACAGTTGAGCATATTGAGTGATAGTATGTCAATGTCAGTCCTGTGAAATTGCAAATAATATTTTAAAATATTAAAGAAAATACTACTTTGTACTCCAAGGCACTACCTTCCTCATTTCCCCTGAAAGTCTAGGTGATTTGTGGCATCACTTATGGGGTAATTTGACCACCTGAAGCAACCTTCCAAAACCTTTGTGCACGCCTCTATACAGAATTGTTTTAGTGGAGAGGTCCGAACTCAGCCCGTCTCCATCTTCTTCCATCTTCCTCTCCTCCTAAGCCAGGATATCACTCCTCTTGCTGCACCAGACCACCAGGGCGATCATGGCCAATGTGAGGAAAACAGGGACGAGGATGAGGATGGTTAGCGTGTCGTCCGGCGGGTCCACCCATACCACCTGATCCATGGGGCATTTGGAGAAAAAGTGCTTGTGTATCAGGATGATGTAGCCCTCCACCAGCGGATTGGGCCAGTAGCAGCTGACGTTTTTGGCCTTTATCTCTGTGCAGTGGGTGAAGAGGTGGTACTCACTGGGAAGAGAAATAGATGAAAGAGAGGTGAAGGATTAGAAGAAAATCACAACTGACTTCTGTTTGGGGACACAATAATTGAAAACCCTATTACTGTTTAGCTGGTATTCCTCGAAGCAGTGAAGGCTCGGTAACTAATCCATCATTGTGACCGGGGATATTCTGCCTTTTATTTTCTGGCCCACTACTCTGCTCTATTTAAACAAGTGTTCAGTGCTGTTCAGAGCCTCCGTAAAGCTTTCCAGGCTCAGAAGTCTGCTTTGATGAATCCATTCAGCCAACCCTAAACCTTCTTCTTTCTCCATCCAGAATTTCAATCAGCCAGATCCAGATTTGTTTCTCAAGACATCCTGGAGCCATTGGTATTCTCAGCAGCACATCTAGAACATAATGTAAAGCACTGCATTTCGCCACTCCACTGATAATAAAGAATGGAAGTATCAGAGCTTTCGGGCAGAAGTGATCAAAATGCAACATGCAGGACTGTAGGGAATAACAAGACTTTTGAAGTTTTTTACACAACAGCTAGCTGGTTTTCAAACCGTCCACACACAATAAACAGGGTACAAAAAGGCTTGACCAGGTTCTCAGTTGATTTACTGAAGGAATAACTTGGTTTTGAATACATTATATAACTGAGAACATGACTTCAAAAGAATATACAGCACATGCACATAATATTTTGGCAGAGACATGCCAGTTTCTGACGACATACGATTATACTGAAGCTACTGAGAGCTTAGCTTTTGTGCCAATGTTTTTTTTGTTTTTTTTTAATTGCTCCCGTAGCTGTGCCTACGGTGTGATAGAATCTGAATTGTAAGTCGCTTTGGATAAAGTGTCTGCTAAATGACTGTAATGTAATGTAATGTAATGTCATTTATTTAATGTCAAAACATAGTTTCCCTCAGAATGTCTTTCCATAACTCCCCCTAAGACATTATAGCTCCCAGTTCAACCCACACTAATCATGCTGCTCAGCAAGATAACCCACCACATCTGTTTAATGGCAGATAAACGCTGCACATTCATGTTTCTTAATGGTGTTGCAAATGTTCATTTGATGCACCTCATTTTAGTGACGATGGTTCTCTCGACTGGCTGAGACACTATGTGAATGCTGCTGACAGTCACTTCATATATGCATCTAGCTCACCTTGATGCGTTCACATAACAGACACACACTAACACACAATAGTATAAGGATGCAATGCTGCTTCTCTTCATTGGCATTTACCGTTTTTCAGTTGTTTGTTTATCTTCTGAGACTGATGGCTCTGCTTAGTGGTAAATCACATTAAACGAATAAACACTTAAACAGTGCGGCAGCGAATTTCTCGCAAATGAGGCAAAGTCTTTTTTTGTACTATGTGTCCTATGTTTTGTTACTTACATCGTTGTGCAGAGCAGTGCATCATTTTATGATTTTTAACCATTAACCGTGCTCTCTTTCCATGGATGGCTGGCTGGTACTGTTGTTGGTAACAGTCTTCTGCCAGTTGTGTGGACCACATAACCCACTTAAAATGAGGCTTGCTCATCTAAATGGTACATTAGTTATCTTTAGTGGCAGTAGGAAACAGCTCTGATGGACTGACCATAATTCCTAATAGTGAATATCCAGTATATTATTAAAAGGTCCAGATAAGCCAACACTACTGTTCCCCTGTTCCTTTGTGCTCAAAATTAAGGCTGGCTACTCTCTGGGCTGCAAATTGCTCTGGGCAGAAAATCAATTATTATTAGATGTAGATGATTGAAGTGCGTAAATACTCGTACAGACACATACACGCACGGGTTGTGTCTTATCGGCTTATATCCAACGATAACAATCACGTTGGCTGAATGTTTGGCCAGCAGCTTGCACTGCAGAGAGGCACGGCTCATTTGTCAAAGAGAGGAAGCTTTGCAGGGGTCGCTGCTTGTTTAAACATGAGGCCCCTTGCTCTTCCAAGCCCGATCCCCTCTCACCACTCTCTTGTCCCTCTTGCGCCTTCGCTCTGCCTATTTCTTTCCCGCCTTCTTATCACCTTCCTCCAGGCTCCAAAGTAAACTGCCGCTGAGAAAGTCTGTGTATCCTACAGCGGTGTAAACTAAGTGTCATACACGAATACACCCAAATGAAACATTCCTCTCGTAAAAAAATGTGGACTAATGCAGGCAGTGTTCCCGGAAAGGCAAGTCATGTTGTGTTTCCCGCTACAATTTGGCTATGAAACAGTCTTTGTTAACATGTTCTTTCATCTGTCAATCACACTTGATATGTCAGACATCACTGAACAGATCAGAAGTTGATAAAAGGTGCTTCTGACTCTTTGAAGTCTCTCTCCATATCCTTTAGTTTTGAGTCGGTAAGCATTAATGCTAGAGCAGAATAGGAAGAAAATGTCAAGAACAGAGCTCAGACTTTACACCACCCAGCCTGCACTTCAGGCAGACCAAAACAGCCCTTGAAAGGATCCAAAGAAAACTACAATCATATTGCAGTTAACACCCATGGCTGTCCAAAATGTCATCACGTCAGCTATTTATGCTATAAGACATCTGTGTGAAATTGTCATAACAAGCATGTGAATTCTTGAGTTATGGACAAAAACGTGTTTTGTGAGGTGACAGTGACATTTGACCACCAAACTAATTAGTTCAACCTGGAGTCCAAGTGCACATGGGACAAGTTTGCCTTCAGGACTTTCTGTCCTAAATCTCCTTATATTTAGGAAAAGATCATGGTTTGGGTTCAAATAAACCCTTTCTGGCAGAGAGCCCCCTCTCCGATGGCCAGTCCAACTCGACATTTGTTCTGAAGTTGAAGAAAGTCCTGTGTTATGGTGTTTCTTTTGAAACCAGCAGGGACTATCTGTATTTCTCAAAGTGAAAGTCAGACAGTATTCAACACCAATAGTACCCCTGTTCAAAAAAACACAATCAAACTGACTTTAACCGCCTCGAGCTGTTTCACTAATCTTCAATTTATATTTCCGTAAAGGATCACTCCAGGTCATTTTCAATTTAAACCTTATTTTACCCGTTTTGAATGATTTGCATTGTGAAATTCAACAGATCCCACAGGGTTGTGTCACGTAGCGCAGCCAGCAGATATTTATGATGCATTTACCTGACAATTGTCAGAAAAGACCTGCCTGTACTTTGACTTTAACACGACTTGAGACACCATTTGGACTTGAGCTCTGTAATGTAAAAGGCTTGATACTCTTCAATACTCCCACTTGAAGAATAATGGTTGGACCAGCTTCATGTTCTGAACCAGAGCAGAAATCCAGGCCAGTGTTCAGTGTAGCTCTATTTGAAAATCAGAGTATTTTTTGGGCTGTCTCTAAACTGTATTAAGAGAGAGGGGAGCTGAGATTAAATGAGAGGAAGGGGTTGAACTTGGATGAGCACTACCGTTGATACCCTTTTTGGTAAAGTTGCATTAAACCGATTTTTTGGGGGCAGTGGAAATGAGTTTTGAACACAACACTAACAATTATCACCGTTTAATCTAATGTTGCAAACGTGTAAGCAAATATTTGCCTACTTCCACATCAAACGGATAAGGAGAAACATTAGCATTCTTTGGTCATTTCGTTTGTGCCTACCCAACGATGATTAGTCCAATCACTCTCTTTTAGCTCTGCTTTTGGTCTCCACCCAACTCCTGTTAGAAATATCTGGCTCTTTAGATGCTAAATGTTCCACTATGTTCACCAGTTAGTTGCCAGCTGTGTGTTGCGCACGTAGTGTACAGTGGATGAGCTTTTTCGCCAGAAACATCTGCCTGCTGTGTCTGGAAATGAGAGAACTATGAGAGAACCAAAACGGTACGTTTTCAGGCCAGACGACTAAAACAATCATCTGAATAACACTAATCGCTCCATAAAGCTCAGAGGGAACTGCAGAATCGGATGATTGAGTTGGTTGACATACAAGTAGTACTTTGATCCATTAGAAGAATATTGACTGTAGCAGCTTTAACTTAGCTTTGGCATTTGGTTTGCTTTGTCAACTGCCTGGATTTAATTTCACATTTCATCGCACTACAGTTTTGCTATTTTCTATCCAATCATTGTTTCTGTCCAAGCATTCCTTATATAAATTTTTTATATACAAGGCATTCATGACTTCAGTGCCTACAAAGACTTGGTCCCACCTCTGACAGCCAGACCAATAGACGGCTGTTGAAATGTCTAAATGCAAGAGTCAGTTGCTAACTGGCCTCCCAAATGTTTACCTTGACCATAATGGCTATAGTCAGCCATCTGGCTTCATGAGCTTCATGTTTAGTTGACACAGTTACTCTTGATGTGGTTAATTTGATCCAAAAGCTTACCTTTATCTCACATTTTGGACTTCCTTTAATTTTTTATTTCTCAAATCAGTGTATGAATGTGTGAAACTGTAGTCGTACAAAAAAACTGTGTTGCTGCAAAAAGGTATGATGAAAGAAATAATGGTTTAAAAGAAAAACAGAGAGAGAATGACTGATGGATGAAGCTCGTGGTTCCTCTTCCCAGAATCTTGTATTACATTCTTCCTGAAACTCTTTGAATCAGATGATTATTTTGGCGTTGATTTTAAGCTCCCATGTGTTTGTGTGTGCAAGAAACCTCAAGTCTCATGGCTCTCTCCCTCCACCTCTGGCTCCGTAGTTAAAAGGAAAAAAGGCTGAATGCAAGAGGTCAAAGGTGAGCGGAAGGCGGGATAAAGATAGATACAGATGGGTGGTCAATGCTCAGATGCTCTTTAAAAACAGCTCTGGTTTTGGGAAGCAAACCTCCAGCTGTTCTCCCTCCCACAGACATCCACCCAGCTGTATGAGGCTGAGATGGACAACAGTACGTGAGGAAAGAGGACTGACAAAGATAAGAGGGTGACTTTATATAAGGAGACAGTTTAGTTTTACTCTTTCACACAAGAGATTCTCATCAGCTCTTCATTTTGGGCCAACAAGGAGAATATATGGGCTCTCGGGGAAGGGATGCTTTTCTCTGCTGCAGGCCAATTTTGGATAATCACAAAACCATTTAATGGCAAAGAACATCGAAACCTATTTTAAGAAGTAAGCAGGTACAGTTATTTCCATGCTGCTGGGTTGAAAGGAGTAGGAGGGTAGCTGCTGATGATCCATTTGGGGAATGTAACAAAATCATGTTAGACAGTGAGAAATGCCTCAAAATGCAATTATAACTGAGCTGATTCTGTGTGTGTGTGTGTGTGTGTGTGTGAATTTCTGAATGACGGCATCTGCTACATGTGATGCAAACAAATGCAGCTAGGTATGGAGAATGCAGCAGAGATGTAAACAAATATATGACGGCATTATACACTGATTTGTCATCTATTGACACAATTTGCCTCAACTTTCACACCACTTCCTCTCATTCAATTCAGACGTTATTTTTTCAGTACCGACATTAAACCATGTGGTTGCTAGTGGAGTGTTAGTGCTAACAGCTAAAGCAGTATGACTTTCCATGATGCTAAATCCCCAAAATGTCAATAAAGACAATTAATTGTAAACAGTTTTAACTTCAATATTCAGGAGGGTTATCTGCATAACTTGTCATCAGTTTTTCAACAGATTTGTGGTGCAGTGCAAACATAAAGCTTGACAGATGTTGCACAGCTGTGAAAATCCAATAGCGAAGCCTGCACCGAAGACTACTATACTACTACTACTACTACTACTACTACTACTACTACTACTACTACTACTACTACTACTACTACTACTACTACTACTACTACTACTACTACTACTACTACTACTACTACTACTACTACTACTACTACTACTACTACTACTACTACTACTACTACTACTACAGAAGACAAGATGAAGTTAGGGAGCGTCTCAAAGTGCATGCCACATTTGCAGATTTCTTTTAAATTCAAACCAACCTTAATTTTCAACCTATATTGTCATGAGGATCTTTATTCTTTTTTGTTTTTTAATATAAAACAAGGCCCAATGAACTTTCACAGCCCAATTTTTTGTCAGTAGCTTTTCATTGATTTAATTTCATTCCAATTATAAACACAGCCTCTAGTTGATGAAAATCATGCAATATGGCCCAATGCAATTTAGACTTGTATTTGCTCACTGATAAAACTTACTTTTCTTCCACTAAGCCTATTCATGCCCATCGGATCTTTAACATTAACACGTTTTACTCATGGCAGTAGCTCTGCACTGCTCTCATACAGCGGTTACAGCTGATAACGGCGTCCTGACACAGCACGCACCTACCCTCTGGTTCCCCCCGGTTAACACTGTTATACACTGTTATACACTGTTATATACTATACATAAACATAATGTAGTACCTGATGAAGTGTGTGAGGTTACACCAGTGCTGTGGATCTATGTGACCCATGTCCCGCTTGAAGCCCTCTCCACAGACCTCCACCTCCAACTGCAGACGGGACTCATTGCAGGGTTTCTTCGGCCGGGGGGGAGTGGGCTCTGTGTTGAAACTGTCAGCGGCTGCGGGAACAGAAAGAAGAAGAGCACTTAGAGGTCACATATCCTGCTTAGCGGGTTTTACCTCTGATAAATGGCCATGTCAGTAAAGTGACTGAAATGAAACATGACAAAGATGGATGTTGGCCTGCATTTTGGTGAGCTGTGGATTTGAAAATGATTTATTTTCTTTTTCTCATTATGTCCTGTCAGAAAGCTGTGACTTATGTTTTTTATACTCTCC
Source organism: Leptoclinus maculatus (assembly GCA_032191485.1). NCBI lineage: Eukaryota > Metazoa > Chordata > Actinopteri > Perciformes > Stichaeidae > Leptoclinus > Leptoclinus maculatus. The sequence continues at coordinate 12,312,279 of JAVDOI010000013.1, forward strand.
ATTTTAATTTTCACCCACATACCCTCTTGGAACAGTGGAAATGCTTCAACGTCCCACTACCGCAATCTTATTTTTCTTTGCTGCTTCTTATTGTTGCTATTTTTCTGCAGCATTTCGGTTCAGTTTTCCCCCAGAGACTGACACAGTGTGATCGCATTTCATGAGATGGATATGCTTACCTGACAACCCCCTCATCATCCAGGCATTGACTGTAAAGAAAAAAAAGAAAAAATGTGTCAAATAGAGTACACGACTAAGGTTCCCACATGTTACATATATTCAATAAGAAAAACGATATTTCTTAATTTCAGTTTCTGATTTCTGCTTCTCTTTGTGACCGTTGATCAACTGATTGCAATCAACTTGTCAATCTTTGTAATCTTTGCAATCTCAGTTTCCTGTGTCTTCATATTTTCAGTGTTTTGGTGAACAGCCAGCAGAGGTAAAGAAGAAAGGAAAGAGACAAACGGAGACGGAGCGACAACAAAAAATGACGGTTGAAGGGAATTGTCCGCTGAATACAGAAGTGCATCCATCATACACACTTTGAATACACTTTCTCTCCCCTCCTGTGTTACGGATGACCAAAGCTAAACGTGCTGCTGCACAGGAAGGTGTATCTCCCTTTGAAGCGACACACTTACAAAGCGAAGAATCAGTTGGAAAGATGCCCCTCAGGACAAAGACTGCCTCCAAGTTAGCGTGCTAAATATAGAGACTTCCTTGTTTGCGGATGTTTTGAGGTGCAGTGTGATGGGATGAGATTATTTCATTCATTCTATCTGTCTATGTATCCCCAAATACTATTGCTTTAATATTCTTCAAAACTTCTCCAACTTAAAAGTACCAGTGTTGGCATTGAAAACCAGATTTTATACAAATGTGTAGTTCCGGAGTACGGTCAACTGATCTTGTTTTATTTGAGCACAAACAAATAAAGTGATGTATGGCAAAGCCCAACCTCTCAGACAGATCAAAAAAAGATATATTTATGAATTGAACTTGCTGCATTCAAAGATTTAAGTTATAAGAGCAAGAATGCACAATCGCATAAATCCTGCAGTGCTGGATTCCAACAAAAAAGGTAAAAGCAAGTACAAGTTCAAGGATGACAGGGACTTGGACTCAGATGAGCTGTTTCGGAACAAAAGGGGCCCTGAAGGTGACAGGTGAGTTTATTAGATGGGATCGAGAGACAGCCAGGGGCACTGCCTGAAATCCCAGAGCCAGTCAGATGTCACAAAGTGAAATACCCATATGCTCATCTTCTTTTTGAGGCCCATTGTTATCTCAAGACATTAAATCCATTTCCTGTCTTCTCTTCAAGGCACACACAGACAGAAAATCATTTCTTAAGATCACAAGAAAGTATGTCCTTAGTGTCGAGTAATCAATACATCAAATCCAATATTATGGCAAATTACAGAGCACTCTGGAAATTGCACCCTTTGAAAGTTCTACGACTTCAAAATGTGGCTTTCAGCCCGCTGGTTTCCACAGGTCTCCTGTTGCATTTCGTTTTTTCCTAAAAACCTGACACATTTCACACTACAGTATAGATTCATTTAAGTAGTGTAGTTGTAGGTCAAGAATGTAAATGGATGGTCATTGATTTCACCAATTTAAATGGAAAAAGTGAATATGTTTTTGTCTAACATTACTGTAAATCTGCTGCAATAGTTCCACTAAATGCTTTCATTTTCAGGGTTTGGGTGTCTGCGTTTTCTTAATGGACTATTGTGTCTCGTGATTATGTGACCTAATGTGCTACATTGTATCTTCTTCATGTTGTATGCAAATGACTATGTCAAAGTTAAATCAGCTAAGAGTATATTGCCTGATCCCAGTATTCCCAGTAATCTCATTAAAATAAACCTGTGCTGCATACATTGCATATACTGCGTCGGACAATGCTTTCTGTTATGCATAAAGTTCAACCACACAGTTTCATACGAACTGCTGAATGATTATGAAAAGACTGAAATGAAAGGGGCTTTCAAGGCACTATTCAGATGGCACAAATGCATGCTGTTTTTATCCCTGTTAGGGTACGGTTCTCATGACCTGTTGACACATAGACCCATCAAAGAGGTTATTGAAATAATGAATTAAACACAAGCAGGATGGATGAACTGAGGAAAATAACAATCTAGCAGCAGGATTCCCTTCAGCATGAGCTCTGCACAACAGCAGCAGGGGCAAGTTTGAAACTAAATCCACTCTATCAGCTTCATGAGCTGCGGGAATCAGCAGCGAGTATCTGGGAGATTTGGTTGATTTATAGGCTACAGTGCCAGGGTATGAATTATAGCTGCTTGGTGCATCTCTCATCCTGGCCTGTGACAGTTTGCCAAACCAAAGCATTCTGGATTTAGATGGCAGATACAGATATAAGTATTATTAACTGTTCAACACTGACACATACAATCACATTGTAAAGTTGCTGCAGCGAATGTGAAAGCCAATTGTTCATCTACACACCCAACAGATATGGAGGATTAATTCAACATTTTGGGAAACAAACCAAAACATTAGCCAGTGGAGCTTTGAAAAATGTACACACATACGTATGTGTGTAATATCTGTTTTCATGGTCTAGAAAAGCCCAAAGCTCATCAGAGGGGACAATCACCAACAAATAACAGCCTTCCAGCAGCATCTCTTCCATATACTTCTGCAGAGAAGAACAGCAGCGATGCAATTTATCCGTTGCTGCCACTACAATCACAAACAGTGAGTTGGCTGCGAGCTGTAGATTGTAGCAATGTCTTTTCAATTTACCGAAAACCACGAGTGTCTACTGGCAGTACCTCTGTGCAGCAGTCCTTTTTGAATTGCATGAGCTGAGCTGAGCTGAGACGGATGTCTGTGTATTTCTTGTCACTTCTAAGAAAATGTAAATGAGATATTTAAAAAGTAATCAATTTCAATTAATTAAAGGCTCTCATTAAGAACCACAATGGGGTACTACAGACAACTGAATCGTTAAGTTTCTCATTAGTCACATGTGGGGTGATGGTTTTCGTATTTCTTCAATCATCCAGCCGCTCTCACCTAATTTCAAAACACTTATCAGGTTCCTCTTCACTAAAGTTCACAGTTATGCTAATGAAGCCTTTCCTGGCCACTGTGGACGCTGCTGGTCATGGATCAAGGCCAGCTTTTCATGATACAACCACATCAATTATGATTATGAAAAGGGGGAAACTGCTTGCATATCGGTATAAACGTTTTGTCAAACATCATAGGCAAAGTCATATTTTAATAGCTTTTTAACAACCATTTGTCATGGCTTTGAATAACATTGTGCATGCCTCCTTGTCAAATGCTTTAGTATGAAAGTACCCTCAAATTGCTATTTATGGCACAATAACTATTAAACTATTGATAGAATATTAAAATGACACAAACATAATAAAAGTGGCATAATTAAGTCTTTTGTTTCTTAATTTATTCTATAAAGGAAGGAATCACACATACTGCAGGGTGTTCATTAGACACTCTGCACGTGCGAGGGTTTAAAATTAGCAAGAAGCTAATTTATTATTTACTAATTTATGTATCAACAGGCTGTAATTATTGGCTTCCTTCAAGCCTCCATACCAAATCCACTTGAACAGGATGCGTGCACCTATAAGCAAGAATCAGTACATACTTGTCATTAGGGGCGAGCTTTAAACCAACCAATCTTTTGCACAGAACTAGAACTGTCGAGTCAACTGAAATGTGGCCTTAATTCTACATTAAACAGTAATAAACTTGTGAATTATGCAGGCCAAGCAGGGCTATGTTACACTAGGAGATAACTAAATCAAGGTGTTTGAAGGTTTTGCATGATTGAGTATCTGCTCAGTTGGCACCCTGTCATCCACTGCCTGTAGGAAAGTAGACGAATTGCCAGAACTGTCCAAACAGCACAGAAACAAGTGGCATGACTTGTTCAACAACCTCCACCATATATCAGGTCTGCCTTGTCATCATCATCATCATCATCAGGACAGGAAGGTACCGGTGCAGAGGGGGGTTCGTAATAGCGGTCCGATTTGATTAGTGAGAAAGGTTTTGGCATTTGGCTGCACTTTTTCTGCAAATTGAACTTCTGATTTTATGACGATACAAATCTTTTGTTGGTTTAAACACATGGGAGGATGGAATAATGCATCCCAAACAGGATATGAAGAAGGTTTTGTCTCACTCTGTATCTATGCCTACGGCAATAATGTGTTCTGTATTTAAAATCTAATCTGAGAAATTAAAAAAGGGAAATGAATGAGGTGTCCTTTTGTCTAATTGTCTTCCTGCTGCACCATCTGTCTTCTACAGTGTCTTCCTCCACAGACCTAAGTCACTGAAAACAGCAGCAGTTATAGTGCTGTGTTCACATACTTCAGAACTGGAGACCACTTAAGTATTATGAACAAACTGTGGACATGTGACACGAATCAGGCGAAATCTTTGCTTTTCTGAATACATTTGAGGCTCGTTTTTATCTGCCAACAATGCTCAGCAGTCATGAATAACACCCTGACCTCTCACTCCCCTTTGAAGATCGTTGAGTTCTTAGCTTTTCAAGCCGCGCAGCCCCCCATGTCCACCATCTGCAGAAAAACAACTGAGAACACAACCCTCCTGAAGGAAATGTTTATTTTGTTTGCATTGCAGATGACATCTAAGCAGGCCAGAAGGAAGCAAAGGGATATAATGGATATCTTATTTTAGAATAGAGGTCAAATGAGACTTTTGTGAGAAATTGTTTTGCAGATTTGTTTGCAGAAACTCTAATAGATGAAGATTTTAAAGCATCACAATAATAAGACAACTTTAAGAAGCTTTAGAGACAAACTAAATGTTTTCCTTATATGTCACACAACACACCTTGAGGCTCCTTAGATACAGAATTAGAGTTGTGTCTGCTTTTACAAGGATGAAGTTACTCCTTTCTGCTGTTATTCTTTCTCAGATTCAGGAGAATTCACAGCTCTTCAAACAATGACTGAGGTTATCCGACTGAGGTCACTGAGGCGGAGAGTGTTTGCTTTTAAGAAATATTCCCACTCCCCGCCAGATGAATAGCGAGCCTTTTAACCACAGCAGGCAATACGCAGAGTCAAAGTGAATGGCAGGTGCTGGAGAGTGTGACGTGGGCATACACACAGGGAACACGCAGATATCACACCATTTTACATCTGAAAGATGCTTCAAGTAACACCTGTACTGAACAACGGTAACTGAATTAAGCATGACGAACGAACAAAATCAGATGATTGTTAGCCTCACACACATGATAGCACAAGTGTTTAAGCACGTTGCTGCTTATCTCACCTCCTCCTCCTCCTCCTCCTCCTCCTCCTCCTCGAGGTAGTTTATTTTCCCTTTGGCGTAAAAAGGATGCCAATATACATGTAGGGATGTTCCATCAGTTCAAAGGAACATATTACTCCAAACAAACTGATGTTTCTCTCTCCTCTTATCTTATTATCAAAATCACATCCCTATTTATTTAATGTTGAAATACGATGTGTAGCAGCTTAAGAAGAAAGTCCATGTCGATGTGTCCTTGGGCAAGACACTTAACTGTGCTGTGCCATCGGTGTGTGAATGCTTGTGAATGGGTCCACGTAGTGTAAAAGCGCTGTGAGTAGTCGGAAGACTAGAAAGGCGCTATACAAGTCCATTCACCTTTTACCTTTTTTAACAAGCTGAAGGCAGAAGCTACAGGACTGACTTCACCGGCTTCTCAGTGTTATGACCCTCCAGCAGCCAAGTCAACGTTGACTTATTTGAACATGGTTTTGTAGAGTAACTTGCTTACTCAACTAATGCCAGTTACAAAATCTTATTTTGCATAATAAACATTCTTATTTTAACCCATACCATAGTTTTTTCCTAAGCCTAACCAAGTAGTTTTCCCTGGAGCGCCACAGTTTGAAGCGTAGGACCGCTAACAAAGCCTCAGTTGGTAGTGAGAATGTGTTGCAATAGACCGTCATCCCTGTTATCTGCAGAGCTCACTAACAGGAAAATAAATGACCTTGTAGAAGAAGGGGGCCACCGTGGTATCCTCATCTGACAAAACAACAAGGAAAAGATGTTGTGATAGAAACACGGACCTGCCCGGGTCACGTTAGGTTACAGAGCATCACTACAAATCATTGTTCGTTGATGTGAGAGGATCCCTGCGGGTACGAGGTTAGAAAAGAGAAAGTTAGAAAGTTTTTGCTCAGTCTGACAAATTGGTCAGTGTTTCAACAAATATTAAGCTATTAGAGTAGACCTATTGTATTTATGGTCCCTACACACAGTAATAAAAGTCTTGGCGTACCGATATCTTTGTACTTTCGAGTCACTGTTTAATAGCTAATATCTTTTCTGCTACTATCATCCAAAAATTGCTATGTTCCTTTCTTTATGCTCCATAATTTAATTCCTTCTCAGGGTTGAAAAGCATCTAAGCCTCTTGCGGGTAACAAACTCTTTTCAGTAGCCCAGACAAATAAGAGCTTATTACGAGACTGAAATTCTTTTTTAAACCAGTTTTTCTGTCGCTGTGTTCACAAAGAACTCTCCTTCATACAGAAGATCTATCCTAACTGGCTGATATCAGATATCAAAGGGACTGTTTCTCTATTTTTCACATGCAGTAGAAAATAGTTCCAAATAAAACAGTTTACAGAGTGGATTGGGGGATTTTCCTGAGTAACTAAGATATTGTTTTTGGAAGAGCAACAAGAATATCTCAGAAGGCTAAGAGCTGCATTTGGTGACAGCGCAACAAGCTTTCAGTCCAATATTTCCTATTGCAATTAGCCAAAAAGCTACTTAGAGCTGAGTGTAACAGCAAAGTTGGGTAAAAATTCTTTGTGGCTTCGTACACGCAACCCATATTGCATTATACATGTTTATTTGATCTATTCTTAGTATAAAAGTATTGATTACTATAGCTTTTAAGATATCATATGAATCATGATCCATTGTAATATTATACACGTTTTTTTCTGGATTTTCTCTATATTCTCCTAACTTGGAAAGGTGCCAAATTAAAGCAGCTTTATTTTTAGCACATAGGTGACATCATGGAAGTGAGCAATAATGTGCTTACAGCTTTACATTTTGTTAAAGCCAGCTGTCTGATTAGCTCTGCTTTCAGAGCAATGTCAGCACATCTGCCAGCTCATATCCAACAAATACTGCAAGTTTACAGATTAGGAACATCATTTCTAAGATGGATATGTCAGCTGTCAGTGACTGAGAGGACTGCTGCTAACACAGGACATTTAAATCTTAATTTCTCCTCAGTCAGCCATGGCTACCAGCTGCCTGCCGCTGCTGCTGCTACTCTAAAGCCTCAGACTTGATCAAAAGCTGCAGATGTTTACCACATTTCTGGAAATGCCCACAGTCACAGGAGAGACAGACCTGCCAGAAACACATGTGATTCTTTTAATGTCCATGGCTTAGTTTGTTATTTTACTCAAAAGTAAAAGCAATCACCTCCCATTGGAGATGAGAAAACTATGAGAGGAAACTACGTAGTAATCAGTTTCTATTCTCACACAGCGCTCATAAAAACAAGCCTGTTAGAATCTCAGCGAGCAAAGCCAACAGTGATGGACTGATGAGTGATTATCATTCAACAAGCAGCTGATGAGCCAGGGGAGGAATGAACAAGAAAGCTGTTGGGGAAAAGCAGAAAAAGAGGTAAATCTGGACGGTGAATATTACACTAAAGGCAAAATATTTTATTTTCCTTTTAAACCAAAGCTCTCAAGGATAAAAAAGAGTGTCGCTTCTTTACATGCAGTGCAAGATAAACCCAGACGGATACTCCCTTCTCTGAGTGAAAGGATCCAGGCTGTTCCTGTCAAAGTGTGTACATGTGTGTGTGTGTGTGTGTGTGTGTGTGTCTGTGTGTGTGGGGGGGGGGGAGGTCAAAGAGAGAGAGGAAGAGGAGACTGGACAATGACACACATGTCCAAGACAGAAGAATATTGGCAAACAAAAGCAGGAAGAGAGGGAGGAGAATAAAATGCCAATGGCGGAGAAGAGAGAATCCGTGATGGGGGACTTTCCGGAGGCAAATGCAATTTCTTTTTTTGTAAACCTGTTACGCTGTTTGTATGTGTGTAAGGCAGGTGGTGGAGCGGGTCAGCTTGTGATTGCGCGATTGTGGTTTGACAGCATGTTGTGGGTGAATACGAGGCTCTGTGAAGGGCTTTTGGGATAACAGCTCTATATAAATGCGGTCCATTTACCATGTGGAGAGGGAAATTACCGGCAAGCTTCAGCGGAAAAGGCCCCCGCGGAGAGAATCCATCTGTCTATGAGCTATCACTGCACTCAGCGTCTCATGAACATGTTGTCTATGGTGGAGCGCCTGAACGAAATAGGGACATTTGAAATGTCTTTCAGCATTTGTTTTTGTGAAAAAGTGTATTCGTATGAGCCTAAACAGTTGTGTTCCCACAGGTGCACAGGGCAGGCCTCATAAGGAGCACGGATGTGATTATAACATACTGAATTGGCAGAATCAGCACACATGAATTACCAATCGTTCTTCGTTAGCAAAGATAATTAACCGGGAAAATAGCATTAGAGAGGCATAGCAATTCAGGCTTTCATCAGTATTCCCCATGTACGTCTATTCCACTCCAGACAACTGTATAATTCCAAAAGATGAAAGCCAAAAATGGCCGAAAGCCGCCCTTTTACACTCCCTTTTTGACAAACGAGCTGCGCTGGAGCGCTTGACTGGATCCAGCAAAAAGCAAACATTTGTTGTTTGGAATAACATCGTGACAGGCATTAATTATCCACTTTATGTAGGCTTTTTGTTTAGAAAAACACCAAACACTTCTGACAGGAAAGACACAAAGACAAAGCTATAGAGGTTCAATCGAAGTGGTTCGCTTTTTCCTCTCAGATAAATAAGGTGTTTAAACTCGGGCTCAGTGTGAAATGCAGGACACTTTACTGTTGTGCCTCCTTTGACCAAAAGGACACATGAAATTGATGCACTCTTGTCCGAACTTGTTGAAACACATCAGCAGTAAACTCTTTACTCCTGTGAGTGATGCAGTCCCCCACAAAGCCCGTCGGTTATAAATATGTCGACTTGTTCTGGCCATAAATTACAGTACCTTGGCACAATATGTGTGATAAAAGCCAGAGCACAGCGAAGGAATGCATTATCACTCCGACTCTGGCCAAATTCTCATCAGGGATGTAATGGATACACAAATGGACAGATGGGATTATACAGCAATCACATAAAGCGATGGTCAAATCCTTTTACATCTAATTGCTCCATTTTCCTTGAAAAAATGTATTGCATAAAAAGGAATTGAGCAAAAAAAAAAAAAAAAAAGGTTTTATTTCCATCGTTTGACCGGCATTGCCAAAGACCTCTCTGCCTTGGAGGCAGCAGGACTGTGGCCAACAAGCTGTTCATCTGCCAGTTTGACAGACAAAAGGGCGGTGAGAAGAAGACAGCAGAGGAGGCAAAGAGGGAGACAGACGGGGAGAAAGTTTGGCATGCAGAAACAGAGACTCTGTGATTGAGTAATGAATTAAAATTGCAACACCAGGTCAGAGACTGTGAGGACAGACGGGAGTGTGAAAAAGGCACTAATGAATCTAAGCCCTTCATTGACATCTTTGTTCGGGTCCAATACCAGAGAGGACTGTAACATCACTGGAGGAGACCTTCTGTGGAAGTCTCTGTGCTCTCTTTGCTCTCCACTATATTAATCAAAAGACTGTCTTTGCCAAAACACATGAACCATAAAATTACATTACTCATTGTAATTACACTAATACACAAATGATTCAACGGTGAAAGTGTTTACAATAGTTTCAGTTTTTGTTACTTTCATTAGCCATAAGCACAACTCGAGCAGCTAGCCTTAAGCAGAGACGAGGAGACTCTTTCTGACTTCGTACCCCCAGATTTGTTCATTTTCCTCATTTCCAAACTTGTAGACAGTGATTCTAGGTCATTTTGCATAAGAACAGGATTGGGTTGCTAAAAACTTTTTCGCGTTTCAAAAAAACTTTTCACTGTACCGAAGGAGGACCACGTGAGCTTCAGCTTTATTTGACAACTTCTTACAGCTGTTGCAGATTATTGCAGACTATGTCTGTGGTGAGAAAACGGCTCTCGTCAGCAACCAAAGCCCTCTCTTAACACCTCAACATGAGTCCGGATCTGTTTCTGAATGTAAAAGGCTGCTTGGATGATAAGTAAAGGTTAATCTCAGCGGGCTTTAAAGCATCGACCAACCACTCAATCACACAGTGCAGTGGATTACCGTCGGGTAAACTGAGACAGATGTGAGAATGTTCCTCATTCAGTTTGTCAGTGACAGTTTCAAGTCATTACATTGTGTCTGCTGTAGTCACTTTTACTCATTTCATTAGACAATTACTTTTTGGCGGTGCAACCAAAAATTGATAAAACAACTTCTGGCCCTATCCTGTCATCATTAGCTAATTTCAGTCTGTCATCATTCATTTCAATCACCAGTTACGACTTCCATTCAATGCTCAGTTCATTAGTGCTCATTATTCTATTTTGAAATAGGATATCTGGCTGGTGTGTGGCAGAAAACTACCTCTCTGTCAGCTCGCCCGTACTCTGATATAAAGAGACCACTAATGACCCTCCCCCTCCATCTCTGCCATCTCGCTGCTCCTTTGAGGAGCCATAACCAGTGATGTTCTCTGCAAATGAGATGGGATAACGAGCGCTTGGTTTGTCCTCTTGCTTCTTCCTCGGACTATTTGAGCTGTCATACAAATGACGCCATGAGAGTCATTATTGAAGATAGCTGCTTTATAGATTCATTAGATATGCAGTAGCATTGACTGCATAGCTTTTATTCTTGTGCATTAAGGGGAGTTTCTCGAGCAATCCATTGATTGTTTGGTCTATAGTGAAAAAATGTCAATCCCAATTCCTCCGAGCCCAAGTCGACATATTAAGATGTGTTTCGTTTTACCCGGCCAACAGTCCAAACCCCAAAGATATTCAGTTTACTATCATAGAACATAAACTTAAGAGAAAATGCTCATATTTGAGAAACTGGCACCAATGAATGTTTGCCTAAAAAATGACTTAAAAAGTTGAATCCATCATCAAACTAGTTGCTAATGAATACAAGTATATTCCTAATGTAACAACATTGTTTGTGGTGCGCTTCCACAGTCATAACAGATAAGCATTGAGGTAATATGCGCATCTATAAAGTATTAAACGCCTCTGCAGTCAGACACACACTGCGACTTGGAGTCAGCAAGACCTCAGCACGAGACTTTGATGAGGGAAGAGACAAAGATCAGGACCTTTCTGGTACATGAATCTTTTACAGGTCACTGAAAGATTAATAATGCTCTTAACATGCTTCCACTGCAGATGAGCTATATAGAGAAATATCAAATAAATGTAAATCAGCAAAACATGTTATCCGTATACAAGGCTTTGTTACACCAAGCATGTTTGCAATAGTTGACTCTTTTGGGTGCAGTGACAGAGATGTGGACTGGGATGGCAGATTTATAAATTCTGACTGCACATCTGTAGCTCATGTAACTTTTTACACTTTTGACAATTCTGGGTGTTTTTGTAACTGTGTAGTTTAAAAAAATATGGTTTAAAATATTTCTTAAAATGTGTGTAACACCCTCTATCCTTATGCCCTTGATTCAGAGAAGGGAACCCCCCCCCCCCCAAAAGAAAATGTCAGAAACCTCAGCAAGATCATTAGAGGAGGGATCCTTCCTCCAGGAGACATGTAATAGATGTTTACAGATCAGACCGACTGGATACACACACTATACTTGTTTGTATCATGAATTCATTGTTGGATTTGGTCTTTTTATGGGGACAGTAAGACAAATACCAGATGTATCCTCAAGGTTGAACAAATCAAAATGTAAACTTTTCCACTGATCACACCGACACGCAATCTGCCCTTTTCCTTAATCTGACTAAAAGCAACGTCTCACATTCACTTTCATTTTAACAAATGATTTGTCATGATCGCTGAACTTGAAAGCATTTCATTCCTGGAAGGTGCAGGTGATAAACACCACCGTGGATAACGACACCCGTGTGTAAAGAAACTGCATGACATCAGCCACATGAGCTGAACTGAGCTCAACACACTGACAATAGCTGTAGCACTATGAACAGCATTCAAAAGTGCTGCGTTTCAGATGGAACGGAGGAACCCCAAGGCTTTTTCCCTTGCTGTGAGAGTGTATAAATAGCTGTTTATTGGGGTAAGCAGATGCTTCGTAGTCAGGTGGAGTTGCTCTTTTTTTCTGCGGTGCAGATGGGGACCATATATTCTAGTTCCTGCTGCATCAACCACACTTGCCTCAAACTGAGAGTAATCAGGGTGATCTGGTTATCCTTGAACGCACAACATCTGGCCTCCACCTGTCTTCTTTCCAATGCGGATTTTAATGTGAAATGATTTTTGGCTAGACAAGAGCTATCAGGAAACCACCGCAGCATGTCTTTACATGCAGCGTTGGAAATACAGCCTCTCATTGCTTTGATAGCAGCCGCAGCTGCTGTGAAATTTGTCATAGATGCGTCAGTTTGATCACACACAAATCTTTTTCTCTGTTTCTCATTACCCTAGCATTTTCAGAGACCGAGCATAATACATGCTTTAAGTCAATATCTGAGCTATTTTTCTGCTTGGCCGTACAGTGCTGCAGGGCCACAGCTGTTACAGATGTTCGAGATCCAGAGGAGTCCAGGCTGAAGGACTTGGCCAGACATGAACCACATTCTACATATCTACTATACGTAAAACTCTGAACATTTTCAAAAAGCCTTCCTAAAGAGTGGTGCATCTTTCGTTATTGATCCATGTTTAGGTTTACCGCTCCAGAGGCCCAGGGTAAACAGCAACACTCCTCCAGATAAGCGTCTAGTTTGAAGTCTCTCTGAACCACAGGCCTTGAAATTGAAATCCTATGTCGTCCGGCTCGTGCGTCCACATGGGAGGAAGCCAGGTCATTTCTATCAGCGTCAGACCAGGTGGCGCCAAGACCACAAATATCAGCTCAACAACTGCTCACTAATAGCGCTCATCTTAGTTAACCAGCTCCTGAAGAGAGTCACTGTGCTGCATATCAGCTCAATACCTGAACTCCTCTTCAGCACTGAGTCATATGTGCCCAGTACTGCCTCTGCTCTGCTTACACTGCTACAGTTATAAGAGATAACATGGCTTGGAATAACAACAGCAGATTATCTAAATTCATGTTTTGGACTCATCTCAATCAACGCCCAGCATCACTCTGGCGTCAATACGGAGCAGGACACATTCGGAGCATCGGCACAAACATCTTAATGATGACAACAGTTCAACTAGTGTGTACGTTTCAGAGAGTGGATTCGCCGGTCACACACATGAAACATTATTTCATACATTATTTCCTCCTTGTACCACCAGCTAATGAGCCAGATCCAGAAATCCCCATTGGCCACGATATAGGTCAGGTCTGTCCACTGAGGCATGATGGCATGGTGCACTGTATATTCCCCGTTCAATGTATGTGCTATGAGATGTGATTGATGTCCCTTATCCTTCACAGCAGTCCTTATTATGTGCACTTTGCAACCTGACAAACTGAGGCAGCACTGAGGGGCACATAATGTGATCGATAGAAGCATGCACGATGAACAGTAATACACTGGAGCAGTAATACACTAGAATACTATTGAGTTGCTATAGGCTATTAGATACCTGACTATTGGGGAAGTGGGCAAAATATGCTCAAACAAGGGGCTTTTGTGTGATGCTGTGTCTTAACACAATATCCATTTTTCAGTCGTTATAATGTAATGAAATCTACAAATAAAGAAAAAAAAAAAAAGAAAGCTCCATCATACTCACCCAAAATCCCGACGACAAAAAGTTTCAGTACTGTGAACTCATTTGTATCCATCACGCTGCGGGAATCCAGTCGGACTTTGATATTGAAACCTCAACTGCAGCTCCGTGGTAATGTGCGTTTGAAGCGAACCATTATTAAGATCATCCCGAATGTGCAAGTCCGAGCTCCGTCATGCTCTCGTGAACCAAGATAAATTATTGAAGGATACGGAGGTGGGGGTGGGGTGGGGTGGGGGAACCGAACCAAAAAAAACACCACCAACAACAAAAGAAATCTGATCCAAGAGCGTGATTTCTGACTGTCCTCGTGATGATCGCGACCACTTCTGTCTGCAATCAGGAGTCCGAGCTCAGGACCACTCAACACTGTCCTGCATCCTCTGTGGGAGGAGAGGGGGGGGGGGGGGGAGGATGGTAGGGTTCCCCCGAAGCACTACTGGATTATGTTTACCGAGTAATTGAGAGTCAACCCTTTCATCCTCAGCATGAATTGGATGTGCATGTGATTGAACCCAACATGTAACAGCGGAAAAAAGGCTTACAGTAGCGTTTTCTCTGTCTGAACACATGCACAAACAACTACAATTAATAAACAGTCAATTACAAACAGTAACATATCAATTTTATCCAATTCTAAATTGCACTGCAATAAAACAATGCCATGTATCATTATTATGATACCACTGTTATATAATTATGATCTATGATCACCTAGATTAAAATGAATCTGTCAAACTGAATCGATGAACTGCTGTTGGTTGCAGTTTGTTTTTTCTGTGAGACAACACTGACCTCGTCTGGTTTATTTTTAAATTGCACCTCGATAAAACCACAGACCAGCTCAATCTGCCCTGGGAGACACAATCCAAAATCCTCATTCTGCACAGAACTGTATCCCAAACTTTATCTGTATATGAGGCAGTCAGAGTCAGACAAATCAAATAGGAATCTTCCAAAGTTACAGTGTTTTCAGTGCAGAATTCCATCTTTGTGTCACAATCCCTTCACTGCAGCTCAACAAGGAAACACTGTTCAGGGAAACGCAACGAGGGAATTTTATACAAAACAAGTATGTAACTTTGGAAGATACCCATTTGATTAAGACTGTCGAAACCTTTTCTTATATGGTCAAGTCATCTGATATTATTTGTCAGCAAAACGTTTAAACTTCATCCAACTCTAAAATGTCCCTCCATCAACTCTGATTCCCTCTGACTGCCCTGTTTAGTTATTTGATGTTCAAAACTCGAAACCTGCTTCACCTATATGTGGTATTGACAACACTTTGATTTGAACACTAACAATTCATCCTTGCAGATGAATTCAAGTAGAAAACCCCCTCTTTATGCCAGCAGAAACAAAAGTAACAGTCAGAACAGGACGGGGGCACTGTTCCTCGTCTTCCTGCAGAAACTGCATGAAGCCAAAGCTGCAGAGAGTTTCTGTAAAGTGGTGGAGGGCGTGAGACTACCGATTATGGGGTTGACGTCTGAGGAATTAATTGTCTGAAAAAAAAAATCTGAAAGCACCCAAGGCCATATTTTATTTCATTAGTTTTGAGATTAGATATATAGATGATAGATGGATACTTTATTCATCCCCAGGGGGAAATTTGTATGTTACAGCAGCAAGGATATACTTCTGCAAACGAAGAAACAAAGTAAATAAAGAAAACAATATTAAGTATTCAAAAATGCACAATATATACACAAATAACAGAGTAGGACATATTATATAAGAGGAGCTGGTAACTGTATGACATTGGGACTTGAATGGTGTTGTGATTTATAAAGTTTGTATTCAAGGTTTTGCACAAAACAAATCTGCAAAAACAGATTGTCCTGGATGTTTAATTATAATGTGGGTAAATAATGTCTTTGTAGCCTAGCAAATTAAACACTTTGGGAATGTGTAGTTTGTCACAATGCACCTGTATCTCTTCTACAATGTAGAAGCATCTATTAGCTGAAGTGTCCTGATAAGGAAAAGACCGAAGAGGGGGAACTTTTTTTGCAAAGGGACGCGGCCAGTCGTAATTATATGGTTGCACTGGTTCCTGTTCACCTGACAATCAGGAGGTGTTGAACTTTCACCTCCACAGTGACACATTGACATAAAGTGCCTGTCCGCAGGTCAAGTTGCGCTAAATTCCACACGACATGTTTAAGGTGCATCGTCTTGTCTGCCCGAATAGTGAAGGCTTACTGAACCGGTTAAAATAGGATGTCAACAAGTGACGCAGCAGAGCTGGAGCTCAGAGTTGGAGGAGGAGAGACAGCAACGCCTCTGTACAGGACAACACCAGCAACCAGCCGAGCAACGCGTACTACAACTGCGAGGTAGGTGGAAATCTATTTAACGGGTATTCTAACAACGAGTTTGTACTTATCCTGTATTCGTTGTACTTCTTATCGACCTGTTATTTATGTTGCTTCGCACTTTTTATGTCTCCGTTTGCTTTCTGGAGACTTTTTTTTAGCAGCGACGCGAGTTGTTCTGTTGAAGGGAGAGAACCCCACGCCGAACTGCGTGTATAAATATGTGTGTTTGAGTTTCCAACGCGTGTCTGCAAAGATATACGTCTCCCTCAGTTAAACGAAAACGTCTCACGAATCATGACCATATTTGATTATATTCGGCATTGAGCTTTTCCATTAATTCACCGCTCGACTTTGCCAACCATACTGTGTTTGAAAGCTTAAAGGAAGGTAATACTTATTGTTGAGGGAGTCGAATTTGCACAACAATATGTTTAATATGTTATGTTGGATAAATACAGGTGTCCTGTCGGTGGAAAGTAGCCAGTAACGATTCGAACTGAACCTGTGTTCTTGGTCTTGGTTTACGCAATTTGACAGATGTTTGTTTTGACACCTAACTCTTGTATGCCTGACGCATCTGGACTCGAGATAACTTTCAGAGATTGAATATAGGAAATATCCAAGGAGATTCTGAACGTAGGTTTTGGACTGAGTACTGTGGCTATTATGTAAGCCCATCATGTATGAATGATGCGTTTATTACCAAACACTCATTGCCTGCATGTGTATGCATTTCCTCTACACTAAACAAAACACTGTAATCCAAATATGCCCACTGTAACCCAGCATCATCAAGTTGACGTATTTCAGTTCCTTTTCAGTGGCTTAGCAGGCGAGCTCATACATGCACCCCCAGGCCTGTAGTTTAACAGAGTTACAGAGATACACAAAGTAGCTGCCTGTGCATGTTTGGAGTCCTACCCCTACATCCTCCTGCTAATACCCTCTAAACCCACCTACTGTATACCCACCTATAGGTTCAGTAAATAAACAGATCCCCTGGAAATCTGACAGACAATGAAGGTGTGGCAGCAAACAGAACAAGTTGCACGTTGCCCTGGCCTTTTTTGTTGCCGCTCATGTACCGCAAAGTCATTAAGTTCAACCTTAAGAAGCCGTTTAGGTTGTAAATCATTATGCGTTTGTTGGAAAAAATTGCACGCAATTGCCAGTGTTGAGTACACACCCACACTGTAGTTCAGGCCGCAGCCATTATGTAAGTGTTGGCTGGCAGATATGGGCACACACCCACAGCGAGGCTGACATCAAGTGAAGAATACACCAACATACTTGTATGACACACACTGGGCATAATGGAGCAGCCCAAAGATCCTATCAAAGATAGCAATTATGCATTATATCACAGACAGTTCACACAGCCCAAATAACATGCACGCTACATGGCTGCAGCGTTAACTGGAGGTTGCAGTTTGTTTATGTTTCGTCAACACAGGATTAGCATCACTAATGCCTTTAAGCTTTTATGCTATAAAATAAATTAAATCCGTACTAAATCATAGTGTCCCCTCACCACAACTGTCCTTTTTAAAGTAGGCTGCAACCATCAAAATATTTGATATTTCAATTAATCTGTCAATTATTTTTCTCCAGTGACCGGTTATGTCTGGTAAATGCTGTAAAAGGGAGAAAAATGGCCACTAAAATTACCCAGAACCCAAGCTGGCATTTTGAAATACTTTGCTTGATTGACTCACGATCCTAAACTCAAAGATAGACAGTAGGCAATGATATAGAACAGCAGAAATAATCCTCACATTTTAGTATCTGAAACTAGAGAATGACTAAAAACGTTTATCGATTAACAAAATGTTGTTGTGGATTGAATTTTTTGCCACTCAACTGTTATTCCCATTTGGTGATACTTGTACTACAGGAGTTTCTGCGGTAGTTCCTGAAGGGTACCTGGAGAACTTGATGAGTAGCACATCTATTTTAAAACAAATGCAAAAATGCCAAAATTCAATGGTTACATCTTCTTTAATTCGTCTTCTTTTTAGGTTATTGAGTGGTGGTCACACAAATGAAACAATTTGTGTAGGTCAACTTGGACTTCTCTGTTTTCTGACATTTTATAGACCAAACGTTTAATGTAGTAAATATCTAATGAGAATAGCCCTTAAATGCAAACTTAAAGATATGAAGAAATATATTAATGTTGAGGAGGAAAATAAATCATGACCCAAATAGAATTACAAATTCGAGTGATGCTGACCTCTAGTATATTTGTCACACTAACCGATGACCTTACAGCTACGACAGGCCGACCTGAGTCATTTTTAACACCAACTGTTACAGTTAATATTGTTGTGCAAACAGACAACTCTAAAAGTAATGCTGCAACTGATAAATATTCAATATTTTGTTGGACAAAACAAGCTAATTGAAGACGTCAACTGGTGGGCTCCAAAGAATTGTGATGGGCATTTCTCACAGTTTTGTGACTTTCTTATGGACTGAACCACTTATCTTAAACTTCAGACTCAGGTGGACAAAATGAGAGGGAAACATCACCACTTACTGCTTCAACTATCCAGACATGGTTACAGGTTTACAAGCACTAATATTAGTGTGATGTGATGTTGTTCTGCTGCCTCGGGGAGACGTAGGATTAACAACACTCTGTACCATCCACATGGAAGGCATGCCAGCCTTGGCACTGAAGTAGATGTCCCTCCCTCCCTCCCTTTATTAGTTCCTGCTTTTCTCTCATGTCATGTCATGTTAGGCTTTTACATTAGCCAAACATAGATTAAGCTCTTCTTCAGGTCGCCCCTGAAGGCAAGGTGGATAGGGAGAGGCCGAGATGCTCCCTGTTATTTAAGAAAGAAATCTAAATGCTTCACCTTGTGATCACTTGAAGCACCGCAGGCTACCTTTTATACAGTAAACTGCTCAATCAGATCAAAAAGAGTGAAATGGATCCTGGAATGTACTGTGGCAGATGATTGCTGTCATTTCATTTATGTTCATTGAACAAAGGTCTGAGTGACGTACATGTCTTTAGATAACCGCCTCATCTTTGTTCTGCTGTCTTCGTCATGCTCAGCAGTTGGCAGAGTAGCGTGGGTCAGCGTCGGGTTGGAGCAGTAAATGTGCATGTTTTAATGACTGTGCGAGTGGGAGTGTTAGCTCTCTCCTTTTAAGAGAAAGTGTGGAGTGAGCAGAGCGGAATTGTTATACAACTACTGCTTATCAGTCCAGCGCTGTAGAACTGATAAGATGGGGGAAGCACGGCTGTTTGATTTGCCTTCGATGAACCTTTGGCACTTATTTAAATTGTCTTTAACATTGTGCTCGAGCAATATATATATATATTGTTTTTTTTTTATAGTTTTGTAGACAAAATGATTGATGATTTAAAATATTCAGCATAATAAAAATAATAGTTGCATCCATACTTAGGGCCTGGAAGGCCACCCATTTGATGCTGGGCAAGAAATTGAATGCTTAAAATTTAAGCTTATCTGTTTGTGCAATTAGGGTTTACCTTGTAGCTACGGAGCACATGCACTAAGCAGCTTAGTTCACACTCTGTCGACCATATCCAGCTTGAATTTACCCACTGTTGAATTGCCATTCAGCAAGGCACTTGCGCCCGGACCACAGTGCCTGCGTGAACCTCTTGCTTTTTATTTTTCAGCCCTCATGTTTACAGGCCAGAGCGCGGCTCAGGTGTGGCTCAGGTGTGGCTCAGGTGTGTCTCAGGTGCGGCTCAGCTGCTTGTCAGCGGCATTCTTTCTAGAGATTTACGGTCGCGTCTATTTTCCCCCATGTGTAGCACACGGCTCACAGCAAAAATAGACGGTTAAAATGATCTTTTGATAGTATTTTGACATTGTATCGCATATTTGCTGGACAGTGTTATGGAAAATGCAGTGACTCGCACAGTTTCATAAATTAATAGACACATTTTTTCTGTCTAAAATAAATTTTAATGACATTCTGGCCATCGGGAAAGGCAAACTATTATGTAGAAGCAGGAATGCTGCTTCATTAAGGAGCTGTACTGTGGCCGGCGGTAGGGCTGGAACCAGCACGTTTTTTTGCATTTTTCCACGAGTGAAAATCTTAATTGATTAGATTAACATATTCTCTTGTTTTTTTTCAGAAAACAGCAGAATGAAAAGATCAGTGAAAGGTTCAAGCAGGAGAATCATTATGATGATGATGATTATGAAGAAACTCCATCTGGAAAGCAGTGTCAACCATCAGCCATCAGACAGGAAGAAACACACAAAGGTGAGATGAATACACACACATCAGACAAATGCACAGCATGTATTATACAAGGAGTATTTCTGTACACTTCGGTAGTCTAGTCAATCTTTGAATTTACAGCAGTGACCAAAACATAATCCCCTATTCTGAATCTATTGCAGCACTAATATTAAGGACAGACAGACTAAGAAAAGAAGAGGCTGCTCATTGTGTTGAGTCAAAGGTCCAGAACCAGAAGCCCACTGGACCCAGAATCACCTCCTGCCTCCTCTTCAGACTCTCCAGACATCTAGGCCTCGACAAGCCAGAGCTAAGACTCGAGAAGAATTTAGACCTCTGTTTGCACAGGTAAGCAAGCAAGGAAAGGAATATATTATTTCCTGAGCCACGTATTAATGAAATTCAGTGTATTTATTAACTGCTTGCTATCTTAAATGAGTCTTGCTACTCCCTAAACTTTCCCAACAGTGGGGTGTTGGCATTTAGCTGAACAGGCCAACGTCTGTGCTCAGAGTCACTGAAAATCACACGTCCTCTCTAACATTTAGTCAAACAGTAACTGAACCCTGTCTGCATACTCAAGAATGTGACACACTATCTGGAAGGGCCAGCTCTTTTGTATAAACAAGGAAGTGCACCACGGAGATTGGGTCCAACATGGTGTGATTATTTAGTTTGTTTGTCTCTCCATGAGTGAACAGCATGCACATTAGTTAGTATGGTAACTTCACACTGCATGCCCCGGTATCCAGTCTAGGAAGATATAAAGTTCCTACCGCCCTTTCAGGAAGCCTGACTTAATTTTTTTTACCTACTTTATCATAAATCATCTACCAGTGGGCTGTTTTTTTTGCAACTCAATACTTCCTCAAGGCAGCAATATAAGACATTGGAGGTCAATCAGGGTTCTCTCCTGAGGGAAAAATTATTAAACTTTTTCTTCAGATATAATCTGATATGACTTAATTGCTTTTGACATTGTGTATGGCGGAGAAGGTTTGTATGTGCATGTGCTGCACATTTTCCCTTGAGCATATTTGCACGCCTATATGTGATACAGTGTGTGCACAAAACCCTTATCAATAGAGGTCATTGGTCAAACTGGCTTTATTGGTTCAAGAGAGAACACACCCCTTTTAGTGTCTGCGTGCCACTTGCAGTCTTTTCATGCTAACGTGACCTTATATAGACAGTTTGCGCTGAGTGTGATCTAGTGTGTGTGTGGGAACAGTACGCCCATGTGTGATCCATGCGCTATCATATTCAACACACAAATACCTTGTAAGTGCTCTCATAAATACTTATGAGGTGTGACTTCAGTGCACATGCTGTGAGAAAACTGTTCAGTAAACTGTTAGGGAAAGAGGGACAGCGGAGAGGAATGCTGGCCGTCCTGTTGATCAGCATTGCTGGGACAATTGTGAGTCATCCAGTCACTCAAATGTTTCTCACAAAAACAGTAGCGAGCACAGGATGGCTGGGTATGCTATTAGCTTTCACTGTTAAGTATATCAGCAATCACATTATCTGATATCTGATTAACTGATAGGGAATTTCTTACTGCCTTCATTTTTGATGTGAATAACACATCCAGTAATAACAATAATAAAGCACGCTTCTGGAAGCCTCAATTGTGCAACAAGTAAGGGATAACGCCTTAATACCACGGCCATTTTATATATTTTCATGCATTTTACAACACAATCTAAAGTTATTCACAAGCCATTCACTCCGGTTTCATTTTATGGAGGAATTTTATTTTGACATAAATAAGATATAAAGACATTAGGACATCAGCGGCGCAGTTTTCTCATAAGTGAGAGACATTTGAAGCCCCGCCACAACAGAGAGATGGAAGAAAACTTTCCACCAATGCCTATGGTAACGACACAAATATAAAAAGAAGAAATTGATTTGGTTTAACCATTTTGTATGATTATATTGGACCCATGCTATTTTAGCTATACATGTAATGTGGTCGTACATGGTCACGTAGTTAATGTTTGCACTGCAATGTGTTTCAAGGACAACACATGAGACGCTACTTCTGCTGAAAAAGAAAGTTGATAAAGAGGCTATGATGCGCCCTGTTAACCAGACATCTTCTTCATACAAAAATTAAATATCGAGTTATAAATCTGATGTTTGTAGAGCTCTGCATAGTTACACTGACGCACCCTTGTGTCATTTTTAGGCGATTTGATGAAGGTAAACACAGTACTTTTTTTTTTTTTTTTTTTTTACATTACATCAAAACTATTGCATATCTTTTCTTTATTTTACAATTGTTCTTTTTTTCCCCTTAATGTCCCTTCCCAGGCTCCGTTATTTTAAACTGGAGAGCAGACGGTTTAACTAAAACTACTAAGTAGGTGTCTATTATAAAGAATTACACCCTGCAGCCAATCAGAATTTAGTATTCTCCCAAACCAAGATAGAAATATTTAATAACAAAAATTCCACAGCAACCATATTCATCATATCATAGATTAAAGGAAACTGTCTTCAGTCTTCATAGATTAACTGTAACATTGTTTTGCATACTGTATACTATGTACAATCTGCGGTTAAGTGTCTGGTGGAATCCTAATTAGTATGCCTAATGGTTTTCATGTCTTCCCTCTCTTATGTTCTGCCAGTTTAACTGAAACACCGCATGTTGAGACTGGGAACAGCAGCTGTCAGGTAAGAATTTGCTGGAATCATAGAACACCATCTAAAAACCAATGTTAAACATATTCCCAACAAATCAATACTTACAGTACCCAAGACAACAACTTTTTTTGAATCCACATAAAGTAATTATCTGTGTAAACATCACAACATAAGTGAAATTGCGTGTTCTTAAAAACATCAGAATGATTATTATTTTAGGCGTTAGAAGAGACAGGGTGTGTATGCTTTTGTGTGTGTGTACTTGGAAATCTCCTGTCTTTCAAAATAACCTGTTTGTCAAGGCCTGAATCTCTGAAATAGCTACACCATGGGAACATAAGCTTCAACAAAGCTCTGGCCTCTGCCAGCAAACAATTTACAATTGAGATAGCAGGCCACTGTTGCATACTTACTGTAAAAAGAAAGCATTTTACTTCAACATGCAAGTAATTTGCATTCATATGATATAAAGTTGGCATATGAAAAATGTTAGGCTTTAATGATACCACTATACAAAGCTGATCTGTGGTATAGATATTGTGTGGTCATATAAATTGTTAGATATAAAAATTTATTTAAAAACATTAAAATAGCGGATTCCAGATGTTAGCATGAATACATAAATCAGGATATAATATCTGGTCACTTGCATTAATTATTTTTCTCTTGACAGGTTAGTGGACAAACGTCCCCACCACACACCTCTATAAAGAAAGCCAGTGACTCTACATTATCTGAAAGGATACCATTTCCAGCCAAGAAGAAAGAAGAGGTTATCTCAGTTGTTTGCAATGAACCAGAGATTACCAGGGACTTGAGTATAACGCATAGCTTCTCAAATGGGGAGTTTGGATCACATGAGTTTAATGGCTTGTACATATTTCCATGTGGGCCACAACCAACGAGTGATACTAGATCAGTTGAGTTAGAGGAAGATATAAAAGACCATACAGGGCTTGAGAAACATACTGATCTTGTGGAACTGTCCAACCCTACTAGAGCCATGTTGTCTTCCACTGTGGTATCAGTTCTTGCTCCTCACTGGAATGGCCGGCTAAGACGGCCCAAAAGACCTGAGGTAACGGGCAATTCTGAAGCCCAGGTGAGTTTACAAGATGTGACAAACACTGCGGCAAACCGTGGCCATGAACGCTTTCAGGAGACTGTAGACAGGTCATTGACAGATGGATCGCAAGCCCAATTAAGGGTGCCATTTCTGGGTACCAGGAGGAATACAGTGGGCTGGTCAACAAAGAGTGGACCTGCAAGCTTGGACTATGAATCTAAGAGGAAAATAATTCAGACTGTTTCTTTGGATGTAGACTCTGGAAGGATGGACAATAAAGAAATGTATGCAGGCGCTGTAAGCCCTGTACCCACAGCCGTGTCTCCCCTCTCCCTTGAACCAAATGAACAAAGGAGGAATCCACACACTGGTCATCAAGGAGGATTGTCATCTTTAAGCTCGAAACCAACAACCAGCAGTATGCTTCTGTCTTTAAGAAGATTTAACTCAAATGGCAGGAACACTAATGCTGCCTCCCCCATCCCCGAGATAAATCCTTTGCCTGTAAGCAGTTCGCCTTGTGATCAAGATGGAAAATTATTCACAACACACCTTTCTCAAACCTTTCTCAATAATAATCGACAAGAGAGGTCAAAGCCTCCATGCCCTCCATCGTCCATTTCTTATAGGACAACTGAAACTGGGCCGATAGTTTCCCCATCATCCTCCAACCAAAGAGAAAGGAACACATTTGAAACACGCTTCTTTTCAGCTTCACCCACGAGCAAAGACACAGAAGACACACCCTCTTCCCAACAAGCTCAAACAATGACTAGGACCCAGCCCAGTCTTTCATGTTTCAAACACGCATTTCCAATTAGAGAGCCAACAGAGAGGCAAGAAAACTGCAAGGGTTCAGACCAAAGTACAAATGTATTCTCAGAGGGCTCTGCCTCTTCACCAAGACATTCCCCATATGAACAGTCTTCCCTCCTAAATACCCATTCCCTCCCTAGAAGGAGCAACCTGACATCCACTTCCTGGTGGAAACAAGTTACTCAGGAAGGTACTCTCCTCAATGATACAACGAACATCAAAGAAAAATCAAACACACCCTTAGTTCCACCCTGCAATGATAATAGAGACTTGGCCTCTCCAAGTCCAACTGACAACAGAAGTAGTCAAATCCCCAATAACAGAGACAACAATAACACAACAGAGTCAGTTTGCAAAGGTAACATGAACCTTCTTGTGAAAAAACAGGGAGGAACTGACAACGTCAAACAAAGAATAGCTGAGGATTCACCTGACCACAGATCAGACAGGCTTGTCAAACAGCAATATGGCTTCAATTTGAACAACAGAGAACCACAAAAGCCTTACAGTTTGCCTGCTGTTTTGTCTAGTTCTAAAATTAGCAGAGCTACAGAGCAAACAATGCTGAGTCATCCTCCTAAAGACCTCAGCAGGCGTGATGTAAATACTAGTTCATTTACAGCAAACGTAACTGAATTACCACCTACTTTGCTAAATCCCAAGAGCTCAAATACACCCACTGAGAGCAGCAGCAAGTACAATAATAATCATTGCACATCCAAAACCAACAGCACCCCCGCATCTTCACACAGCAAGGACTCTCAAAAGTTTCCCAAACCACCTCTTTCTCTTGCTACCACCAACACTCTCAATCGTCAAGGTCTTACCTCTGAAACTATCTCTGGTCGACCCCTAACCCCAAACACTAAAACTACTTCCTCCATCCACTCTCATCCAGTTGCTTCACAGACCAATATTTATGCTTCACCATACACTGGCCATGCCACACCTCTTGGCTTTGAAAGAAGCTTTGCTTCTGTTCACAAGCCTTTCCACCCTAAAACTGTATCTAGTCTGAGTCCCACAGTCAATGTTTTGTCTAAAACAAACTACAGTCCAGTATCCACTGCTTCCACCAGGTCTTCTTTTGCCACTGGCAGCCATCCTGTAGCCATAACTGCTCCCAGCACATCCCTCCTTACTCCTCATGTAACTCCTGCTATTGCATCTTCTCCCACCACTATCACCTCTCTCTTAACCCCACCTGCCACCCCTAACAGTATTAGCAACGACTCAGTCACTTCCAGTCTTAAGGAGGGAAGGACATTCTCAAACAGCCCAGAAAGTGACCCAAACAAACTGCACCGTGTAGAGGGAAAGAGAGTGAGACGAGTAACATGGGAGGACTCAGTGGATCTGAAGCATTCTGAGCCTGTGACAGTTGAGAAGGCAGAGCCATTTCAAGTCCCAACGAGCTCCAGCTCCCCGCAAAGCTGCACAGTTCCATCCATCTTTTCCTTTCACAAATCAAGCAGTCCAACCACAAACGCATCTCATCTTTGCTCTCCTTGCCCAAAATCAACCAGCATACAGGTGGTGAAAGGAGGGAAGTATCGATCCTTGTCATCTGACTCTGCAGATTTATTGTCCAGAGACCAAGAGAGGTCTAAGCAAAGACCTACTGACACTATGATCCCTGACCAGGGAAGAAGGGACGTAACCACACCCAGACAGGAGAGGACACTCTCGGTGGAGTCTGGCTCACTTCAGTGCCGTTCTTCTGCTCCTCTCTCCCTCCCTCCTGACTTTTCAAGTGGTTATAAGCTTCGCTATAGCTCCCCACCTTACTCTACTCTCATGTCTACCAGGTCAACACAGGGAGAAACTAAGACTATATTACCCAGATCACCCCTCTTCCAACAGTCTCAGTCAAATTATACCCCACATCTTTCTATATGTACTGATTCAGTTGCAGCCATGACCTTGCCCACATCCAAACCCCCTCTGTCCCCGATCAGCCTACCCCAGCCCCTACCTTTGCCTTTCCAAGTCAAAACAGCCACCCATGGACGTGCAAAAGGTGGGGTTTCAGAAACTGATCAAGTCAACAATAATCACAGCAAGCGCAACAGCCAAGATTGCCAGAATGGTCAAATATTACTTGTCGACAACAGACTTCATGAGGCACATAGCTCCTTCTCATCATGTGTAACTGAGACACTAGTTTACAGTGTTAAATCTAAAGTAGATACAGCTACAACTGTCCCAAGGAAGACCACGCCTAAACCTTTGCAACATACCGCAAACACACAGGCTTCTATGGAGACCAAGTTAAGTCAACAGTCACACAGAATGCAAAGTAAGGAAGCTGCAAGAGAACCACATAGTCATTCAGATCAGAGCTCCAGTGGAAGCAGTTCAAGCTCTAACGGAAGAATGAAGGAGAATGTACTGGGTAAAAGCAGATTTTTTTCAGTGGAGAGCAACAATGAACAAAGTCCAAAGAGAAGCCGGTTTGCACTGAAGAAAAGTGTCAGCACACCAAACTCCAGTTTGTCAAGTTCACAGTCCGAAAAGGCCAGCAAGACTAATACCAAAATAGACCAGGTCATTAACAGACTGAGACAAACATTCAGCACCAGACGGTCTGATGATGATATGTTGTTTCCATGGAAATGGAAGCGAGCCTCTCAAACACCTCCTGTTAGTGGATCAAGTGATGTCACTGATATCACTGTTGAGAATACCCAAAAGCTAGTGCAGCAAGAGCAGGAGGAAGGGATATTGCTTAAGGACAATGAGAAGGGAACAGATGCTACCAATAGATGGACAACAAACAACAGATACACTCTCATACCACCCTCAGCTGCTGGGAGTACAATGGCAGGAGATGAGCATTACAGTTGGTCAGACAAATCAACTCTGGAAACTGACCGAGACGAGCAAACTGCTAGTGCAGAACACATGGAAAGTCAAAACCAACCTCGATTGACAATAACCAGCCCAACAACGCACCAATTAGACTTTTACAAAGACAACGGGACAGATTATAAACCAACAAACCAGTTCCTCTATTGTAGAGATCCCAGTCCTTGTAGGAGCCCTAACTCCTCTGCTGACTATCCCACTCAGTTCAGGAAGTCCCCATCCAGTCCCAGGAGCCCCTTCTCCCCCTTCTCCCCCTTCTCCTCTCTTTCCCCTGTCTCCCCTGTCTACCAAATTTCCTCAATGGATGTTACAGACGACAGTGTCTTCTATAGCCCAAAGCTACAGCGTCCCAGAGAATCCCCCTCACCATGTGAGCCGGGAGAGGGAATCCGCCTGGGGGGTTCAAGAAGAAGCAGGGCATCCACTGGTCCTCCAAGTGCAGGTCCAGGACAGGACAAGGAACGCTTGGCATCCTCCTATGCAGACTTAAAGTATGGCATTGAGCCTGGGAGGTCGTTTTCTGTGAGCTCGGTACTGTCCAGTCGTCCTTCAGGGCCTGGGCGCATCTCCACTGGATCCAGGTTCATGAGTGTGGGTGACCTCTCTGACTCTGCATTAACATGTGGAGACACTGGCAAGGACTTGGATCAGTGGTCTATTACTCCTGATTGGACCACAGAATATGATTGCCAGCCCAGAAAGGACTGTCGACTGTCATATTTCCCCAGCGACCCTGGTAAAATGAGATCCAGATCTCTTCCTCGATCACTGACGAGGCGCTTAGCGAATTGGAGCTCAGAAGTCTTTCCTTCTCCACCTGTAACAACTACAACCTCAAAGTCAGCCCACCTTTGGAGCCCTAACATGAACACTTGTCAAATCGCATGGGATGAAGAAGCTCCTCAAACCCCTCCTCCAACCCCTCCCCTGTCACCAGTGTCCAGACGCATGTCAAAACCTCCCAGCCTTTCCTTCCCCAGTTCATCAGGAGCATCACAGCAAGTGGACAACCTGTCCCCCAGAGGGCTGTTGCCCTCCAGAGGTTATGTATCCAGCCTTGGTACCTTTGATGAGTCTTCAGACAGCAGCTCAGACACGACAACAGATGATGAATATTACTTAGAAACAGGTGAATACAAAGAAAAAGAGACAGAATTGTGAAGGCAGAACAATTGCTTTAAATCCTCCTTTCTGTCAAGTCTCTTGAACTTCATTATGTACAAGAAGAAAGATGGGCTAACGTATATCATATTCTGTAAAGGGACCTACTCTGCTTGTCTCCTGTTTTTTGCCTGCATGATTTGCTTTTCAAAAGTGGTGGTTGTCAAAAAGACATTAAATGAGCAAGCATAATATTGTCAGAAAAGTTTTAAAGATAATAATGTATGTATGTACAGTATACTGTATATAACTGCAGAACTGCAATCTTCAGTGTTTAACATTTATAGTTTTGACGGTTGCATGGCATCAGTGAGGGATGTACATCTGTGTAGTTGATTTAATGATCAAACTACTGTGTAAAGTTAGAATCTTTAAACACTTATCTTTAGGTTTGTATTTTATCCTGCTAGTTAATAAGTGAGGAAGTAATGTTGATAAATGTGCTATCATGTAATATTTCATTGTCTGTTTTCCTCTATGATTGAAGATTGAAATGAATTGTGGTAAATGTTGTAAGCATAATGCAAATTTATATTCTTAGTGTTGCTTTCAAAAAATGTTGTTGAAAAACTTATTTTTTTTTAAATTCTGAGGTAATATGTAATCATACTGTATGTTACAATTCAATATTTAATGTCAAACATTATAAAGTGCTTTATATAGTGCTTGCTCTTATTTGCGCAGTGACAATCTAAAGTCTTAATATATCTATTTTATAAATAAATGTAATATTTCCAGCAATAACTCTGTTTTTGTATTTAAGTTTGTGTTAAATATGTCTTTTTGCTTTACAAGTTGGGTACGCTCTGGCTGCTGATTTCATCCAGACTTAACTAGCATGGTTTCCCATCGCAGTGTTTACATGCCATCATAAGTGAAATGGTATGCTGAGTATTGGCACGACAAACAGAAGATCTGATGCCTGAGGCCACATTGTAGTCTGCAGAGAGGTTTCCAATGACCATATTAATCACAATGCTATCTACTTCAAGACGTGCCTGTTGTTAGGTGTGTCTTCAACAGTTTCACATTATTCAAATGGGTGTTCCCTTTTTGTTCTTGGCTGTGGCAACACATAAACTGTCATGGTGATGGTTAGACAAAACATCCATTAGACTGGGTGGACTGAGTTGTAAAATCGTTGCTGCATGTGTGTATGATTGCTAGTAATGTACTTTGTGTTCTTGTCCGTCTCTTAGCGGTTTGATTTTTCCTAGGGAGTCATTCACACCGAAACAATACAATCTGCTTCGTAATATTAGCCGTGACATCAATTGGGAAAGGCATTGTTGCTTCACATCATGTCATAGTCTTCAGAGCAATTATTTTTAGACAGTTTTTCCATCCTATGTCATCATGAAAAAGTGAAGCACTGGTTTCACCGCAGCGGTGCAACACTTGCTCCAGCCAGCAGCTTCATCAAGGTTCCCTTGGTAAAATATGCTGATAAGAGAGGCCGACGAGGGACTTATCTTGTGTTTTGAATAGTGATAAAGACCACAAGCAGCAATATTTAAGGGCCGCTTTAGCTATTCATGTACTTGGTTTGTATACTGAATTTATGTAAAGTCCACAGAAATGTTTTCTTGTGTTATCTACTAAAATTCTATATTTAAGGCATACCAAATCCACAACCCAAATACAGTATATACGATGCAGACTTGCAATACTTTTATTTTCCCAGATAAGATAGAAACAATTTCAATTTAAAGTTTAAATAGGTACTTTTTTTATTACTTATTTACTTTTGGTTAGAACAAGATTTGAGGCTCCTTCCATCTGTGCATCTCATTAAATAAACATGTCAAGCTGCAGTCTCTGCAGTATGGGATCTACTAAATGCACATGACAGCAGTATCAGCTTCCACGTAATAACAAACAGCCTTTTTTCTCATGGAGAGTTGCAGCACCTGGCATGATCATGGTGGCATCAAACAGCATGGGGAGGCGATGGTCCTGTGTGTGTGTGTGTGTGTGTGTGTGTGTGTGTGTGTGTGTGTGTGTGTGTGTGTGTGTGTGTGTGTATTGTACATGTATGCGCATGGCTGTACGGAGCATATAGCAGATGCAGTTGGTCAAAAGAGATACCAAACATAAAGTATAGCTTTGAATGGTGATTTGAAGCACAATTATAATATTATCATACATATTGTTATGGAATGATGTAGTAGGGTTTTATTTTGAAATATTAGATCAAATAAATAAAAAAAGTGTTTAATACACAGTAAGAAATCTATTTTAGATTTAATAATTATATCCGACTATATTTTCTTAGCCTGTTAATGGGTGTTAACCACCACACTTGACGGATATATTGCTTAAAATTAAAAGATATGTAATTTCCATTATCATGGAGAGATACATTCTTGTGAGTGGAGCTCTTTGACCATCTAGTGGCTGCTTAGTGTAGTTGAGAAATAATATTAACTGAAAAACTCACCACCCGAGAGGATTCATTCCACACTGTTTGGGTCACGTGACCCACCATCCTGGCAATAGCTTGATTATAGAGTGAATACTGTGGGCAGCTTTTTGCAGGCAAGATGTTAACAATCATTATAAACAACTCTTGATATTCAGCTTGACTTTTCCTGACTCAAAACGGTCATATAGTCTTTACCAACTCATGCTGCTTAATAAGTCCAATCAGGCGTCTCAACCACTTGCAGCGAGGATCACAGGCTTGAACTCTTCCGCTCTTCTCATGTCGAAACATGAAAAGCAACTCTTGTGGTTTGAACACTGTTGTCGGGAGGTGCTGCATGAGTTTTTATTAAAGAGATACTAACTCACAGTGCAGGTCTTTACTTTGCTTTTTTTTTCTTTGTAGTGTAGTTATTCACTCGGTCATCTCTTTCATTTCATTTATAAAATACAGGGGACATAAACAAAGTTGTGCATTAATTCATTCTTTATTCAACTCATGTTGCATGGAGAATAACAGAACTAAAATACTACAATCAAACTACTGTTTATCCTTGAAGAACCTGTTGAAGGCGTCACTCTTCATTCGTTTTCTGTACAAAGAAAACATTTTATACAATCAGATTTCTTTTTTTTTATTCCTGCCAAATCATTAAAGTCACTCACTCTGCTTTGCATGATTCCAAGATAATTACTAATTAAAAGTTGCATTATTCTGAATGATTACTAACCTTAGCACCAATGTCACGGCTCTTCGCTCTTAGCTTGTTGACCTGAGACTCTGAGATGTCAGCCCTCTCCTCTGCTTCCTCCAGCTCGTGCTGTAACTTGCGCAACTTGCCCAGATTTGCATTGGACTGTTCCTCCTAAACAAATCAAGATGAGAGCATGGGGAATTGTGATTGAGCTGACTCCTAAAGAGGCAAATGGACCACATTTCAGTAAATAAAGGATTAGTATTTTTTCGCTTACAGCCTCCTCTGCATTTCGCTTGTAGGATTTAACTTTCAGCTGCAGCTTATCCACCAGGTCCTGCAGACGGCTCAGATTCTTTTTGTCTTCCTCCGTCTGTTGAATCAGTACATAAGACATATTGCTTGTTAAAGCATAACCTTTCATCTTTTGGTGGATGTTTATCACAGAGTCAATGTGTCTGTAGCACGTACCTGGTAGGTGAGCTCTTTGATGCGCCTCTCGTATTTACGGATACCTTTCACTGCGTCACTGCTTTTCTTTTGCTCCGTGTCCACCTCATTTTCCAACTCTCTCACCTTGAAAAGAGCAGTTATGGATGGAGTTTTATTTTATTGTACGCTGGTGCTGTGAGGTGGAAGTTAGAAATACTCACCCTGGCCTCCAGCTTCTGGATCTGCTTCTTGCCACCTTTCATGGCTATTTGCTCGGCTTCATCCAGACGGTGCTGCAGGTCTTTGATGGTTTGTTCCATGTTTTTCTTCATACGCTCCAGGTGAGAACTGGTGTCCTGTTCCTTCTTGAGCTCCTCTGCCATCATGGCAGCATCAGTGATGGCCTTCTTCGCCTTCTCCTCTGCATTTCTGCACTCCTGCACCGCCTCATCCACCTCATTCTGAAGCTGAGCTGTGTCGACCTCAAGCTTCTTCTTCTGATTCAGCAGGCTGGTGTTCTGCACAGAATCATAGTTTAACACTGATCACTTTTAGTAAACTAAAAGATAAAATAAATGAAAAGAAGTGTGCAACTTAAATATACTGAAATACCATGACATAAGGATTTAAAATACCTGCGAGTGCAGCAGCTGAACCCTCTCACTGACATCCAGCAGCTCCTGCTCAGCCAGTTTACGACCTCTCTCGGACTGCTCCACCACAGACCTCAGCTCATCAAGCTCAGCCTGCAGCAGGTTGCTACGTCTCTCCACAATGGCAATGTTCTCCTTCAGATCATCATTGGCACGGAGAGCATCATCCAGCTGCAGCTGCGC
The DNA here is from genome assembly GCA_032191485.1 of Leptoclinus maculatus. Classification (NCBI taxonomy): domain Eukaryota; kingdom Metazoa; phylum Chordata; class Actinopteri; order Perciformes; family Stichaeidae; genus Leptoclinus; species Leptoclinus maculatus. The sequence goes on from JAVDOI010000013.1 coordinate 12,345,705, forward strand.
GTCCTATTCACAAAGATTTTCTTTTTCTTTTAAATTGAAATCCTTTATTTCAACAATTAAAAGAAGAAAGAAAACATGTATAGCCTCTATGGTACCTTCAGGTGAGCATGGACTGCCTTGAGCTGCTTCTGGGCCTCGGCTGCCTGTCTGTTGGCCAAGCTCAGCTGGATCTCCATCTCATTGAGGTCTCCCTCCATCTTCTTTTTCACCCTGAGAGCCTCGTTCCTGCTGCGAGTCTCAGTCTCCAGAGAGCTCTGCAGAGTGTCCACCACCCTCTGATAGTTACGCTTGGCCTGGTCCATCTCCTCGTCCTTCTCAGCCAGCTTCCGCTCAATTTCGGACTTCACCTGGTTGAACTCAAGCTGAGCTCGGAGGATCTTACTCTCCTCATGCTCGAGCGAGCCCTGTTAAAAGCAGTAAAGCGCTGCATATCTTTTAAAGCATCAGAAAAGTAATTCCAACCAATTTTAAAAAATGTCATGTACATTTTTCCCAACATTTCATATTTGTTCACCTCAGCTTCCTCTAGAGCAGATTGTATGTCAGCCTTCTCCTGCTCCAGCTGTTTACGGATCTTCTCCAGCTCGTGGATGCTCTTTCCTCCCTCACCAAGTTGCTCAGTCAGGTCAGAAATTTCCTCTGTTTTGTGTATATTCATTTATTTTACTATTTGCCCAACCTGTCCACTTTATTCACTGTATGTTTAAAGGGACATCATGTTTTGTTTTGTTTTCCTACCTTGGAGATTCTTGTTTTCTCGTTTCATAGTCTCCAGATGGTCTAGAGATTCTTCATAAGAGTTTTTCAGTTTGAAGATCTCAGTGCTGAGAGAACGAGCCTCTTTCTGGGCAACTTCCAGCTCAGTCTGGGATTCCTCATACTTCTGCTTCCACTCAGCCAGGACCTAATCGAATTGTATATTAAATGATGGTATGTTATTAAATTATACAAACACTCAATTTATACATTCAGAATTTCATTCTGTACTTACTTAAGTGCACTTATCTGCAGTGAGTCCCTGTCATTTTATGTCATTACCTTGTCAAAGTTTCTTTGTTTCTTGTCCAGAGCTGCAGCAGCAGCATTAGATCTCTCCACATCCACCATGAGGTCCTCAATCTCAGCCTGAAGCCTGTGCTTGGTTTTCTCCAGGGAGGAACCTTTAGCATTAGCAGCTTCAACAGCTTCTTCTGCATCCTGTAAGCGTTGAGCTAGCTTTTTCCTAATAGCAAAAATTAAAGTATCAAATTATTACCGCTCAGATAAAATGGGAATATCACAGTCAAATTTAGGAACTGTCTCGAGATGGGTCTACTGAATTCTTACTTTGCTTCTTCCAGCTCCTCTGTTCTCTGGATGGCATCAGTTTCGTACTTGGTCCTCCACTGAGCCACCTCAGAGTTTGCCTTGGACATACCGCGTTGGAGCTCAGCTTTGGCCTCCTGCTCCTCCTCATATTGCTCCCTCAACAAATCACAGTCATGGCGAGAAGACTGCACTGCATGTGCAAGTGCATTCTTGGCCTTTGATAAAGAAACACAAGGTAAAGTCATTTTGCCGGTAGACATTGGGCTCTGTATTTTGAAAGCATAAGTTCTTATAGAACGACTGTACCTTGACTTCCTCTTCTAGTTGTCTCTTGAGGTCCTCGACCTGCTGAGTGAAAGACAGCTTCCCTCTGGACAGCTGAGAGACGAAGCAGCTCTTCTCCTCCAGCTGCCTGGCAAACTCACCTGTAAAATAAAGGTTTGTAAGCCCCCACATCAAGCTGCAGCGACTGCATGCACTAATAGTCTGGGATTTGTTGCTTAAAGGCATGCTTCGGCAACAGTAAAAATGAAATGTGAGTGTATGTTAAACTGGTTACCATTTTCAGTTTGAAGCTTTGCTTTTTGCATTGTTAAGTCATTGATGGTACGCTGGCCCTCCTCCGATTTCGTCTTGTATTCAGTCATTTGATCTTCCAGAGTGCGACACATTTTCTCCATGTTGGTCTAAGTTAAATAATTAATATTAATATGTAAGTCATAGAATGTATACAACCCAAGAATCATTTTCTGTATATTATGTATTAAAGACATAGGCTAGTTTAACATTTCGGGAAATCCGCTAATTAGCCTACTGAGTGTTAGATGAGAACATCAATACCACTTTCCAGACATGTCGTTTTGATCTTCTTAGGTAACTATCTTCTGTTGTTTGTAAGGCAAATATGGAGCTACTGCCTGTGACCCGTTTGCTTAGCTTAGCACAAAGACTGCAAACAGGGGGAAACCGCTAGCCTGGCTCTGCCCAATGAATTTGTTCTCATCTAACTCTCTGTAAGAATGCAAATACAGCATATTTCACAAAATGTGAAAGAATGCGTTCAATGTCTTACTTTAACTTTGACAACGTGCTCCATGTTAGACACCACATCATCCAGCTCCAGTTTGAGCTCGCTCTTTTCTTTCTCCAGCTTCTGTTTGACTCTTTGCAGGTTGTCAATCTGCTCTCCCAGGTCAGCCACGCTGTCTGCGTTTTTCTTTCTAAATGCAGCAGCAGTGGCTTCATGCTGTAGAGTGGCCTCTTCGAGGTCTCTGCGCATCCTCTGAAACTCTGCCTCCCTCTTCTTGTTCATCTCGATCTGGGCAGTAGTGGCTCCTCCGGCCTCCTCCAGCCTCTCACAGATCTCCTCCAGCTCTTTGGCCAAGTCAGCCCTCTGTTTCTCCACCTTGGCCCGGGCAGCTCGCTCTGCCTCCAGTTCTTCCTCCAGCTCTTCAATGCGAGCCTAAATGAAATTCATCCGATGATTATAAAGTTTAAGTAGGAAGAAGATATATAGGTAGAAGATAATGCGACAAATAAGACCTATTTACCTGCAACTCCTTTAGTTTCTTCTGGAGTTGGGCACTCATGGCTTGTTCATCCTCAATCTTGCTTAGGTGCTGGCTGACTTCAAAGTCTTTCCTACATTTAAAGACAAAAGTGTTCACTTGAGTAATCATCTGTTCTCGCACAATGGGTATTGTGTTTGCGACTGTAAAAGATTAGCTTTACTTTTTGAGTTTTTCCTCCAGCTGCTGCTTGTCATTCTCCAAATCCATCAAATTTTCTTGGGTTAACTTTAAGTCCCCTTCCAATTTTCTCTTGGCTCTTTCCAGATCCATCCTCACTTTCTTCTCTTGCTCCAATGATCCTTCAAGCTAACAGACATGCCAAACATTACTCCGTAAATTGTAGCTGGAGAACTTGAGATTTAGTTGCAAATACCGCTGTACTCACATCATCGACTTGCTGCTCCAGCTTGGTTTTGGCCTTGGTCAGAACATTAACTTTGTCTTCCTCACTCTGCAGGTCATCCAGTGCTTGCTGATGAGCCTCCTGAAGAGCTTTCTTCTCTTTGGTCAACTTAGCAATGATTTCATCCAAAGCTGACATCTCTTCAGTCAGGTTTTTAACCTTAGATATCAGATCACAGTTGGTGTTAAATCAGGAATATAGAAACATTCTTCATTAATTCATGTCACCACTCTTTAAACCGTTTTTTTGGGGGTTTTTTGGCCACTTTTACACAAGTCGATGGCTAACTTGTTAGCATACAGTTGCCTGTTTACACATCAAGCAAACACAAAGCAACATCAACATTCATTTAGAGCCATGTTTTTGGCCACCAAATGTACGTCCAATATGCTGGGCAGGCAGTGTGCGAAATCCCCTTGACTGACACTTGAGATCCCCTGAAAGCCTCAACAGGAAAATTTGGGGGGTCTCTAAAATAAAAAAATATAGAATGTCACTTTAAAACTGTCTTGTAAAAGCTTACTAATGTCCAGCAGTGTGTCCAGTTTATTCAAATGCTAAACCCTTGTAAGAGTGACATTATTGTATTGTCAGTTTGGAAGGTGGTAATAATGCAGCTTAATCCTTGTGTTTCACTGAACTCTGTTTAATCTTGTATTTTCCTGTGCCTCCGTTTTTTTCTCCGCCTGCCTTGCCAAGTTCTTCGCCAGTCTGCTTCCCAGCCTCTCTGTCTGCCCCGTTCCACCACAATCCCCGGATCAACTATCACCACTTGTGAACCTTTGTCCGAGTTCTGCTTTTGGGTCCAAAATTCACTCTATAGAACAGGTTTGCTACTGCGAACCTATAATCGGCTGCTTTCATTACCTTGTTCTCTGTGGCATGCTTTTCCTTTTCCACTTTAGCCAGAGTCAGCTCCAGATCATCGATGTCCTTCTTGAGTTCTGAAGACTCGTCCTCCAGCTTTCTCTTCTTGGCAGTCAGCTCTGCATTCATCTCCTCTTCATCTTCCAGTCTCTCTGTTAGCTCTTTGGTTTTGGCCTCAAGCTGGATCTTACTCTTGATGAGACCCTCACAGCGCTCCTCAGCATCCGAGAGATTGTCTTGTTCCTGCAAACAGTGGATTTAACAAATTTGTTATTCATCACATTTCTGTAGGTACATCGTTGTAAGCTTTAGGTAAACTGAATGACTCATCTTACAGATTGAATGTGGAGCTGCAGGTCGTTCTTTTCTTGGACAAGGGTGACCATTTTTTCCTCCAACTCTTTCTTGCGAGCTTCAGATTTAGCAAAAGCCTCTTTGAGCTTCATAAACTCCTCCTTCATGTTTGCCATCTCCTTCTCAGACTCAGCTGATTTTAGCAGAGGTTTGATCTTGAAGTACATCTTCATCCAGGGCCAATTCTTGACACTCATGAAGGCCCGCACGTTCCACTGGATCACCAGTAAGGAATCCCTGTAGACAACATCATTTAGCTAGAATCTATTTTTATGTACCCTGTCCGGTATTTTATTTTTTACAGTAAATGTTAAAAGTAAAGCACTGACCTGCGCTCAACAATTTTCTGGAACTCAATTCTGGCGAGTACTCCTCTGGATCTCGCTTGAATTCCTGTAATGATGAGAGAGAGTCGATCGTCTCTCATCTCCTCAAGAAGACCAAGCAGACCAGCTTTGAAGAACACCTGAAATTGAAAGAAAGTTTTTCATAACCTCACCCGGCACAATTATTTATCCCAACATTGAACCCTCCTCTATGTAAACAGAACAAACCTTTGTGTGTCCCAGTTTGTACTGCTCATGATCAATATCCAAAGAGCCCAAAAGTTTTTCTGCTCCTTTCTTATTGTCAATGAACTGTCCATCAGGGATAGCGTTAGGGTTTAGAATGCGATATCTGAAATGGTACAACCATAAAACAATTAAAATAATTGAATGGATTTGCAAAAAAGTTACAGCAACACTGCCATCAGTGATGCCTTTGAATACAATATTCATAGACCACACACAATACCTACACAAGGTAGGGCCTGATCAATCCCGGCCTGGTCGCCCAGGCGAGGGTGTGAGACCCGAAGTGCCCGATGACACCAGGTTACATCACTGATGTTGTGTCCAAGTGCATTGCGAGATTTGTGAAAGAGCAATCAATAAACATTGTTTTTCTTGCCTTTGTTTGAAGTCTCCATACTGGATCCTATTGGGGAATCCTTTCCTGCAGATCCTTATGCCTTCCAGCACACCGTTACAGCGCAGCTGGTGCATGACTAGAGGATTATCCATCGCCCCAGGAGTCTTGGTCTCATTGGGGATGAGGCAGCGTACAAAGTGGGGGTGAGTTGACCTGAGATTGGTCATCAGTTTGTTCAAGTTCTCCTGTAAATGAAGACAATGAATATGAACAGGTACCATATACTAAATATTGGACATATACCAAACCTTATTTTAAAGCCATATTTTACCCTATGCAGTGCAGATACAGTCTGGAAGGAAGAACCTTTCTTCTTTGCTCCCTTTCCCTTAGCTGCTGCATCTTGGGTTTTATAGAAGTTGTAGATATAAAGGTGTGATTGTCATTTTCTTCTTTGTTGATAATCGGAACAATTCAAGGATGAATAATCAGTGTGGTCAAAGACCCCTTACCATCTCCACTAGAATACCCAGCAAACAGGACAGCCAGTAACTTCAGGCTGGACTTCTGAAACAGTCCAACCACGGTCTCATTCAGTGGGTCCTTGTTCTTCACCAGCCAGTTACCGATATTGTAATCAACAGTACCAGCATAGTGAACCAGGGAGAAATGAGCCTCTGGTCTCCCCTTAATCACCCTGGGCTTCAGGAAGTTGGGACTTTTACCGAGATGGTTGTCGTACAGTTTGGCTTTAAATGTTGCATCACTGGCTTTGGGGAACATGCACTCCTCTTCAAGGATGGACATGATGCCCATGGGCTGAAGGAAGAAATTGATTATTAAACCTGTTAAAAAGACTAGCTTTTGCTTGTTACAGGAATTGTGAAATCCAATTTAACACGGCACCAACCTTCTCAATGAGTTCAATGCAGGCTGCCAGGTCCATACCAAAGTCAATGAACTCCCACACAATGCCCTCTTTCTTGTACTCTTCTTGTTCCAGCACAAACATGTGGTGGTTGAAGAACTGCTGCAGCTTCTCATTAGTATAGTTAATGCACAGTTGCTCAAATGTGTTGAACTAGGAAGAGCATTCAAAGAGAGAAGTTAGTAAAAGTTTATTTTGCACTCAAGTCTCAATAAAACATTCTATACCCACATCAAAGATCTCAAATCCAGCAATGTCCAGCACACCAATAAAGTGCTGACGAGGTTGCTTGGTCTCCAGAGATTGGTTGATTCTCACCACCATCCACAAGAACATTTTCTCGTACACTGATTTGGCCAGTGCACCGATAGAGTAGTTCACCTAGATAATTGCATAAAATCAATTACAATGAAATTTAAACTCACTTTATTCTTCAGAAATAGATTTCAGTGGAGTGCCTTACTTGCTGCACACTTTGACCTTTGGTGACCCACTCGTTGCCTACTTTCACTCTTGGGTGACAAAGGCCCTTGATGAGGTCAGCCGAGTTCAAACCCATCAGATATGCAACTTTGTCTGTATCTGTAATGGATTGTGTTTAGGAGAAGCATACATTACATTGTTTTGTGTCAAAAAAGTAATAAACTGGTGGTAAACTCTTCTATATTGTCCTAATGATCTTTTACCCTCTGTGCCGTCAGGCTCTGCTTGCTCTTCCCTCTGCTTCTGTTTGAACTTCATGTTTCCATAATGCATGACGGCACCAGTCATCTTGTATATGCCATTCTTCTCCTCTTGGGTGAAGCCCAGGACATCAAAAGCATCCTTAAATAACAAAAATTACATCTGAGTTAGTTGTGAAACTTCATGTATGGAGTTTTTAACATGCACTCTGTTTCTTACATCAGTAGCAATCAGCTCATCTCCATCATCAATAGAGGCTACAGTTGTCTCTCCTTGGGAGATGAAGGCGTAGTCATAGGGGTTGTTGGTGATTAGCATCATATCTGTCAAAGAAAAGTATCAGTTTGTGTGTGTATGTGGCATTTCTTTAGATTCAAATATATTCTGTAGTTCATCCAGCACTCACCCAGCAGTTCTGGCTTCTTTTGGGACAGAATCTGGTAGAAGATGTGGTAGTCTCTTTCAGCCTTGAGCTGATAAGTGACACGGGACTTCTCCAGCAGATCTGACAAATATGACAATGATATGATCTGTTATAGTGCACAACCTCCCAGGGTATTGTATTGCACAATGGAGATGTTCATGTCACACTCTGCTTACATGTCTCAATGTCAGCAGAAGCCAACTTTCCACTGACACCAAAGTGGATTCGAATGAATTTACCCTGTGAGAAGCAAGAAAAAGACAATTTCATTGGACCATTACATAAATGTAACTTCAGGAAAAAGTCACAGATTTTTTTATTTCCTCCAAAAACTGGTGTTTGAAGCATCAACAGTAGCCTGAGAGGAAATCTGGGTTTGGGGAGCTGATGGGCACAATAGCAGGTCCTATTTAATAAAATGAGTAATAAGGAAACTCACAAATCTGGAGGAATTGTCATTTCTGATGGTCTTGGCATTTCCAAAGGCCTCCAGAGCAGGGTTGGCCTGGATGATTTGATCCTCCAGCGTACCCTGCAAATTTAATAGATGCACATTTTAGGCCACAAAATTTAATATTATGTGATCGTAAAAATAAAAAAGTGTCTTAATATGTATAATAATCAAACCAACCTTTTTCTCCTGAGCAGCATCCTTCTTGCCAGAAACAGCTGCAATGCTGGCAAAGTACTGGATGACTCTTTTAGTGTTCACAGTCTTTCCTGCACCAGATTCTCCACTGCGGATTAATACAAACATGAACTGTACATGTCAAAGAGATAAAACAAACTCTCTTCAAATTGGAATGAGATGACACTTTCATGAAAAACGTACGTGATAAGGACGGACTGGTTTTCTCTGTCTGCAAGATCAAAGACAATGTTCAGTTATCTTTGAATGTCTGGATGGTGTTAGAGATTGTAAAGTGCTGCATCAGAGATGAAATGACATATAAAAAGAGCTGAACATACCTGACAGCATGTATTGGTAGGAATTGTCAGAAATGGAGTAGATGTGAGGAGGAGCTTCACTCCTCTTCTTTCCTCTGTAGGCGTTGACCACCTCCTGATTGTACACTGGCAGCGCCTTGTAGGGGTTGACAGTCACACAGAACAGCCCTGAGTAGGTCTGTGGACAAACACACATGAAACTATTTATTTATAGTCTATTTATTTGGACTGAAGATTTCATGCATTACATACGTAGATCATCCATGCTGCATAACGCTCTTTGAGGTTAAACAACACAGCAGGTTCATGGAGGAAGGTGAACATCGCCATGTCCTCAATTTTATCAAACTTTGGCGGGTTCTGAGGGTGGACATCTTCCTCCTTATGGGTTGTAGTCTGAAAAGATTTACCATAGAGAACATTTCAATTAGAATTGCTGTAAGTCATCAAAGGTCACAGTGTACACAGTATTTATATCTCACATATTTACTTTTCCAAACTCAGTATCAACGGTGACTTTGCCGCCGTCTCTGGAGGTGACTATGGCTTTAACATACTCCACCTCAGGATCAGGCACAAAACACTCCCTCTTAATGTCAAAGGCCCTGGTCTGGGCCTCCAGACGCTCCATATCTGACTTTCTCAGGAAGGAAGCGGCAGGCCCAAATTCCGCCATGAGGGCGTCGCACGACATCGTGAAAGCTGTGAACCAAGAACATGGTTTGAAAGCATTTTCGATCGCATGGTCCCTGGAGCAAGTTTCTGATTGAATGCATTTCTATGCATAGAATAGTTTACAGGATATTGCTGGCTTAAAAGGCAGTAATTGCAGTTAGCCATGAATTATGATAATCAAGAATATAAGCTGTGTTAATTGTTTGTTTTTTAAAGTCATCTTGATGAAAGGCATTTTCATATAATTCAGAGATGCTTCAGAATGTTTACTCATGTTATTTTGGGTCTAAACATTTCCATATTTTGTTTTTATTTGGAAAAACAGACAGTATGGAGCTATTTACCTGTTTCCTTTTCCTTTCCCTCTTGAAAAGTTTGGTGTTGTGTGTCTCTAGATAGAAACAACAAAGAGGTCACAATGTGTTTTCAATATGTGACATGCAATTTAAGTCAGGAATAAAATTTATGTATACTTACCTACAGGTGCTGTGTTCCTGACCTTACTCCTCTTTCTGAACCCCTCTTTATATTCATCCAGGAGGCAGAGCTTCAGCACCTAGCCAACCTATGAGGGAAGAGCAAGAAAACAAAGGACGCTAATAAAAAAAAGTAAGATCTGTATTTGGAGATAAAGGTGTGGACAATAGCACTCATGTGACCATTCAGTGAAACTGATGAGCTAGTCTTAGATCAGCATCTATTTCTATTTTGTCCTTCACCTGACTGAAACGTTTTTTAAATTATAGAAGATATAAAGATAATTCAGCTGATGTATGAAGTTGACTTCATTTTTATTATAATGAACCATGTTTCTTACACATTTTACATATCGTCAGAAATGTGGATAAATCCCTGTTTGTTCCTCAAGGGAAAATGTTTTGTGGTAATATTAATTACATACAAATTTCAGCTTCCTTACACTTTTAAACATTTTCCCATATACATTTTGTTCAAACTAAAGACAACAGCACGACATGTTGGTCTGTCATTTCTATAATAAGCACGTTCTGTGTGTCTACAGACTATAGTATTGTCTGTCTTCTATTATCCTGGAGGACAAAGATAAACTTGTGAATTTTTTGACTTGGATTCCTTCTCCTGGTCTTTGTTTGCCTCCCAGTGGACCTCAGCTGACCCTCCTCCATCTAAAATAAAAGATCTAGTATGACAGCTGCCTGCTTTCAGAGGTCATACTGTAAATAAATACTAATGGGTCGTACAGAACACTTATCACGTCCCTCATGTACACATCTTAAATGACAGCGGGGCTAATGCTTGTAATAACTCTTGCGTTAACAGAGGAGATCCTTAAATCATGTGTTTATTGAATGGACCACCTGAAGACCTCCTCAAGAAGCACGCAAGCCCTTTTGACTTTAACAACTTCACACTTTCAACTTCAGACCTTGTAGGTCTTGACAGTTGGTTTAGTCTACACCCAGCGTACCATTCCCCAGGACATCAAAGGCAACGCCGAGGCTGTCATTCCCAGCTGTCTTGTGTCCTTCTGCTGTCAACACACGATGAAGCTTCATGAGCCTTCATATATGTAGCAGGGGCCCTGGTCTGTTTTTCAAGTTGATACTTAGACAGATGGCCGGTGGTTAACAGACATGCCATGGGTCATAGTCGTATTGTTTTTTGTGGGTGAACTGTCTTTAATAGATTAGAGGTCAACATGATTTTCATGATTTATTAGGAATTTGGTTAGTGTGACTGATAGAAAAATTCACTCAAGACCGGTTGAAAATCATTAATCACAGGACATTTATTCTTTGCGCACAAGAAGGAGTAAGGCTGATCACATACATACAATATGTCAGGATTGCTCAGAGGTCTAACTCTGAGCCATTAATACTGCAAAACAACTGCATATGATTGGTCATGGATTGTAAAATAGTCACAATGATTGGTACATGGGTTGTTTCAAGTTGAGATCTTCGTCACCACATAAATTGCGTTCACGCCCCGCTTCAGTGAAGTGTATCAGTTACTTCACTTAAGCTTCTGCCCTGGCACTAAGGTCGTCTCCTCGCAATCAGGACGTTCTCACAACATCTTCAGCGCCTCGACAATCCTTGTTGTCATTCCGATTTAGGACCTGGTGCCGAGGGGGCTCCCTCCCTCAGCAGGCCTTCGACACTTTGATAGACTTAGCAGGTCGTGAACTTTCTCATGAGGACACCAAAGCACACATATGATATTCATTTAGATTTTCTGACCCCAACAGTGACACCACCAATTGTATAGGCCGACATGATGATCCAACACATTCTTACGCCACTGCGTCAAATACCGCAGCTTGGTCATTGCTCCTAAGCAAAAATTCTGCATATGAATGCCGAATCTGCAGCAGTTTCCGTTCTAGTTTGAGTAGTATTGACAAATCACATTTGAGCAGGCTTTGGTTGAATGCAGGTAAACAGTCTGTGTGGAGAGCAAAAGAGGCGCAACGCATTGCATCGCAATCTAGGAACAGTCCGTCAATGATTTTGATAGTTATTGGTTTAAAATCAACTTGTAAATTGGCTACTTGTGAAACAATCCGGTCGTAGACATCGTCTCAACTCCAACTCCAGACTCCCATCTCAGGTCCCATCTTAGCTTAGCATAAAGACTGGGAACAGCGCAAAACAGGTTGTAAGGATTAAATGAACAACATATAACATGTTTTTGTGAATTTTAGAGGTGCTGGTAGATGCATCCCAGATATCTAGCATGCTATCTGAAACTGTTAGGGAGTCTGTTGGGGAACTACAGCCAATTGGAGCGCAAGACACGGGTTGAGGGAAAGTCTGGCGGAGGGGGTTGTTGCACCTAGGGTGTTGGTTGTTTGCATGAATACACAGTGACTAATCTACATAAGGAAATAGTTAAGACTAAAGTAAAAAATGGAAACAGGCTACTATGTATTCCAACGACAACATCAACAAGCATGACTACGCTACGCCTGCGTCACTTCTCTCGTGTTTTCGCGACAAAACATTGTTTGAAGACCTCATATGGGATTCCAGGTGAAGGATCTTGTAGTGTGACCTTCTGCCGTCGGTCAAACCACACGAATTCGAGACTGTCAACTACAAGACAGCAAGTTGTGTAGTTTGAACAGTACAGCGAGCTGATGCCTTTAAAAGTCATGTAGTGTGAACTTGGCTTCAGCAAACTGGCTGCTGGCTTCATCTTCATCATACAGACATGAGTACAAGACAAAATTGCTGAATATTTATCTTCGATTTACAGACTCCCAAGTACTGTAGGCCTACTAAAAGTCAGTGAAAAGGTTCCCAGCTCATTGTCTTGAAAACAAACCACAGTCCAGGTGTTTATGGCACATTGTTTCCTTGATTTTGTCCTAGAGCTCAGAGAACCTCATGACACTCACAAAGCCACAAATGTCTTTAGCACACTGTGACGGACCGCAAGTGTACAGTGACACATAATATCAAACTTGGACTCACACCCTCACACTTTCTGTCTCTGTCTCACGCTCACACACCCCCGAGCATACCAAATATGAAACTGCTATTATAAAACAGCACTGCTTCAAAACCTCCACTGGGACATCAGTTTCTTTTTTGGTAGTGGGCAGTTCTGTGTATTATAACACTGTTTGACCAAAATAAAGGAGGTTTTCCTTCCTGTGTGCTTGCACCATGTAATCATTTGCAAAAAACATGTTTTAAATGGAATCTCTGAATCAATGAAATTGCATTTTGCAAACATCTTACTTTCTTATTTTTTTCTTGTGTTTTTTTGCTGTCTTTTTTTTCGTGCTGTTGAAAAGATATAACGATGATAATTTAGTGTGAAAATCATGACCGCAGCTGTTGTTTTAACAAGCAGATCACCACCCTGTATATTGGCACTAACTGCTACTTCACAGTGTAACTCCACACTCCTTCTTGTTGGCCTGGCATTGTTTCCTTTTATTTACCCTTGAGGACAAAGATAACCCTGTGAAATTGTTTTGGGATTACTTCTACTGAGCTCAAGGGAAAGCACTTTGTTTGTCCCTCTCAGCAGTGACTTTACCATTGTGTCCGTGTGTGTGTGTCTGTGTGTGTGTCTGTGTGTGTGTGTGTGTGTGTGTGTGTGTGTGTGTGTGTGTGTGTGTGTGTGTGTGTGTGTGTGTGTGTGTGTGTGTGTGTGTGTGTGTGTGTGTGTGTGTGTGTGTGTGTGTGTGTGTGTGTGTGTGTGTGTGTGTGTGTGTGTGTGTGTGTGTGTGTCCGTGTGTGTGTGTGTGTGTGTGTGTGTGTGTTTGCAAGTCAGGAAAAAGGTTTCATTTTCTTTTCATACCGTTAAAATACTAAAGGCAAGCTAAAACAGTATTTGTATGCTCAGGTCAAAATTAAACAAACGGATCTCTGTCAACAGCTCTAAAGTCAGCTGTCTGGAGTCATAGCTGCTGTTAAATTTGGATTTGTTCTTGAACCGAGATCTAAACTTAATCTACAACCATCTTTTGATAATGCCACTAACATCATGTGGCCCCAGAATAAATTGAATTATCTTTAAGTTAATTTCATGTCCAGCAATTAGGGAGCAGAAAGGGGACATTTACATCATGGTGTATAAGATTAACTTGTTAACGTGTGGAACGCGATTGAATTCTCGAGTAGCTACAAGGATCAAACCAGCTATTTCTGCACCATGCGACGTGTAAAGCTGTCTACAAGGTGAAAATGTGTCTCAGACAAAATAGCAGATGACATCTAGTCTTCCAAGACCTCCGCATTGCATAACAAGACACTTGAGGCCCCACACCTCAGGCCGTGACTCTGAGATCATCTAATTAGCCTTCACATTCCCTGTCTGCAGTCCCATTCTCAGCTGTTGGATGAAGAGTTGGTCTCTGGCATCGTCTTGATCTCCTGTCATTCTTTGTGTCGGCCACCAGATATGTCTGTCTACCACATGTAAGCAAAAAGGAAGCAAAGGGAAGGTCTCTGAAAGAGGCATTAACTGCTCCTCTATGTTCCCCGTAGTTAAAAAACTGAACAGGCAGATGTAATTGTCAGGTGTTTGTCAGGTATAATGTGGACCCGGTTCACCATCTTTGTTTAGCAAGTGAACATGCTAACATTTGCTAATTAGCACAACACAAAGTACAGCTGAGGTTAATGGGAATGCTGATAGTTTTGCAGCTTTTTGATCATGAACAGAAGTATTCAAATTAGCATTTTGATGAAGATGAAGATGAAAAGTCAGGTGCATGTTATCACAATGCAATATATCAAATTTCATGGCGATCCATCCAACAGTTGTGGGGACAATTATCTCAAATCTACTCATCTTAACCTCATGGAGGTGCTCAAGGAAAAGCCAGAGAATCAGCTAATTCTATTAGACCGCAAAGCACGACTCTCTGTCCAAATGTTCATGGCAAAGCATCCAATAGTTGTTGAGAAATTTCAGTCCGGCATTGTAGCAGGGCTACAGAAATAGCCACGTTATCAAAAGTGTTGTTTTCACAGTTTAATTTTAGTTGCTAATGTAGTAGGTAAAGGAACGTATTCATTAAAATCGTAAAAGATATTTCAAGCTGGCTTCTGAATTATAACAAACAGTCGTGATGTAAATAACAAGGTGCTGAGCTCAGCGCTACAGGTCTTTAATTTGATTGTTGAGTAAGTAAAGGTCAAGAGAGCTGACAAGTGCTTGAGGGAAAGTGTGCAGTCTCTCTACAAGGTGATAATGTGGTCTTGTTTGGCTGGAGAAAGTATGACGACCTACACACCATCCTGCCCTGCACTTTAACTCTCACAGCTCCACACCTCATGTTGAGAGCGGCGCTCTAACCTTGAGGGCATTGTTTTGCTACCAGGGTGGAACAGTGGAACATACCAATCTGTGTTGAGATTCTCATTCTCAGCTGTCTTACCATCGTCACAACGTCTCTCCTGCTGTGATGCCTTGTCTGCTGACAAAGACAGACAGCTAGCTGACAGACATCAGATGACTGGAATCTGACAATGCAAGGTTCATAGAGGGAAGAATGAACCTTCCTCTATGTAACTCATCAGAGGGTGTGAAACACTTTCTGTACTAAGAATATTACCAGAATGAAGTGTAAATATTTGATTCAAATGGGGTACCAGTAAGCCAAATACTGCTTTACAAGTAAAAGTGTTGCATTGACAATGTCACTTAAGAATACGTAAGTAATATTATTAGCAAATATTTACTTAAAATATCAAAGTAAAAGTAGTCATAATTCAGTAAAATTGCCTCTGTGAGCGATATACTATTGGATATCATATTGTTGTAACATTGTCACTAAATAGCATTTAGTTGGTTAAGGTGGAGCAAATGTGACTGTTTTATATAGTGTAGTTAAATATACATAAACACTTCATATCACATATGTGTGTTAATATATTAAACGTAAATATACGTATATATACTGTATATGCAGAGGGAAAGGCCGCTGCTGCCCACCCAAGTTTCTAAGATGAAAACAATTTGCAAAATTCAATATATCTGGGCTTGTGTATATATTATATATGATTCATATGATTATGGTTGTTCTTTATTAATCCCAAGTCTCTGGCATTAGATGATATGCAACTAAAATAGAGCAATGTATTACAATACACTAGTAGAAATTATTGTAAAAGAAAAAAAATGAAAATAAAATGAAAAAAGGTTTGTCCCATGTTTTAGTGGATTTTAATTTAGCGAATGAAATTTAAAATTTAAAATGATCAGTACTTGAGTTTACTTTCCACCACTAGTTGTCCAATGAACCTCAATAAGATGTGTGAAAGTGTTCGTATTCAGCTCCTACATTGGCGATAGTTGATCTGATGACGTGGGTTCTTCTCTAACATCAGTTTTCATCCTGTATTGGATTAAAAATGGAGTTTACCGTTCTCCACTACATAATCTTAAAAACATATTCAGTGGGGAAGTTTAGAGTCACATCAATGATAATCTCTATTTCCACCACTGCAGTACATCTGAGTGATGAAGTGGGTTTAAACAGTAAACGTCTGCATGAAGCGTCATGTGTTCTTTGACACAGATTACTTTCAAGCCTAAATCGTTGAAGGGCTCTTATTAATACAGATTACATTATTATCTCAGTTTGATGCACAAACATGTTAAGAGGTGAACATTTGAACCACAGTTTCTAATAATTCAAATAGTTTGGACTACTGACAGAAAATCAGATATTAGAGGATACACAGAAATGGACATGAGTTTGTTTTTTAACATTTATTTGTATTATAACAATTTCAAAAAGACAAGAAAAGATTGTTTTCAAACAGAATCACTTAATATTTGTCGTATGTATTTGAAGTAAGTATGTGGTAGGTGAGCATATACCATTAACAGGTGAGCACATTATGAACCCTCAGTTTGATTAATTGATAAAGAGTTAATCTCATAATGGGAACGAAATATTGTCTCTGTTCAACTGGAGAATATCTCGAGAAAGAATTGATCCAATCTTAGTCCTTATTGCTCAGATTTGAACCAGGAAGACGGTGTAACAGTGTCACCGGTGAGGACTGGATATTTGTTGAGACACAAAAAAAGCATTAAACAATTGTCCATTGCAGTGTATTTGACTTGCCGTGCATGTCATTTTGCTGCCCTCCTGTTATGTACTGTATATGAACACTATAGTAAAGTGTAACTCCTTGTGTCAACAAACTTTGACGAGCTTTGCATGTTGCTCACACTGACACAGATCTGGATAACAGTTAACTGTACTGAAAATATGGTCAAAGATTTTGGTATGACCTGAAGAAATAAAAGCAAGAGGTACCAGCTAAATGGAAATAGACTCCGTTTATTAACCTTTATATTTGCTGAATTTGTTGCTCCACCTTAAAATAGAAATACATTATATTTGAGAACAAAAGAACCAGATTTCCATGTATTTTTTATCCAATTTCCCAGCTGTTTGGACTGTTGAGGAAACCAGGAGTAAACAGGCACAGGGAGAACATGCAGTCTCCATGCAGAAAGGCTGTGAGGTGACAGTGCTAAGCATGGTGCCACCTGGTTATTAGATAAGTTAACTTTGATCAAATAATAGGTCCAAGAAGGGGCCATGCAGAGAGGGGATGTTAGAAAAGGTGAGGAGATGGGGATCAGCATGAGGATGTGTGCCAGCAGCTCACGAGCCTGTTCAAGAGGCTTGAGAGTCCTGACATCTCTTCAACAATCACGGCCTCAGAGACGGTATCCAGCTCCTCTGTGAGGGTTTAACATCAGTATATTTCTAACATTCTCTCTCACACACACACACACACATAATATATATTAGTATATAGTACTATACCAATAAAGAGTTGAGGTGAGCAATAAGACGTTACATTTCTTTTGTGGTGGGTTTGATCATTGGTTGGTATTGTGCTCTGTCTAATCGTCTGGCTCCATCTTGTGGCTCTAACAGGTACAGTCCTCGTCTACATCACACGTAGATGTGACCACACTGATGAAAATGTCAATCTCACCGGCTGCATTACCATCTTCAAAATGTCTCCTTTTTAGATATCTTGCAACCTGTCAATGAGCTCCTTGCCTTCCTTTCATTTGTTTTCCTTATTAAAAGTACTACAATGGTTACTCCTATTTAACCCGGCTCTCCGTCATGTCTCCAGCCCTGCTCACTTCCTCCAGGTCATGTTTTCTTCTCTAAATCCTCAGACCTGCCATCCTCAAACCATCCACTAACTAAACTATGACTTTTTTTATTAACATACTATGACCTTTTTCACTTTTTTGACTTACTTCGCAATGATTATTTTTTCAAATTTTTCAATATACAATACTACGACTTTTTCGACCCACTATACCAAGACGTTTTTCGACATACTATGATATGATTTTTTTTTTACTTTATTGACATTCTATACTATGATTATTTTTTTTTTTTTCAACACATAATACTATGACTTTTCGACAAACTATACTGGGTTAGGGTTATGACTTTTAACACTTTTCTCGACATACTATTACTTTATTATGACTTTTATTTAAACTCTTTTTACACAATATACTATGACTTTCTTCATTTTTTCCCACATACTATACTTTGACTTGTTAAAGACTTTTTACTTTTACCGACATACTATACTGTGACATTTTACACTTTCTTTACACTATACTATGACTTTTTTCGACATGCAAATACAGTTAAACTTGGCGCTGATGGCTCCGCTCTTTAAATGCTCCCCGGATTAGCCAGCAGCTACCAAGCCAAAACGGGGAGCACCAAGCATCAACCCCCCCGGGTATACAGGAATGAGCCTGAAGTAGACTTTGAATACATTCCAACCATTTGCTATGCAAGATGAACTCTGAACTGGAAAGGGTGGAGGCTGGTGTGAAGGAGGCAAAGCTTTGCCAGCAGTACGGTCTGTAACAGCATAGATGTAGAAAGAATCAGTGAGGAGGGAGTCGTATTTAAATGAACCTCCTTGAAGTGAGGGTGGGCTGTGATTGGTAGCTATGATTCAATCGGCTGGCTGTCAGCTGGTTACAGCTGAGGGCGTATGACTTCCGTGTCCTGCATGAACTAATGCGATGCTTAATTTTTCCGACATTCTATACCATGATTTCTTTTTACATATTATGCTATGACTTTTTCAACATTCGAGTTACGATTGTAAGACTTTTGACTTGACTTTTCACACTGATATCAAATATAAAATGACATTTTATGTTTGTTTCTTATTTCTCTTTTAACTAAATAGATTTCCAATATATTAGAGACTGCACTGGCAAAGTGGAGAGAGCAGGCCGGGAGACAGCGACAGAGCGAGAGGAAGGAGAAAGAAGAGGGGGCACAAGAGAGGAGAGGAGAGGAGAGAGGACACAAGAAAGTAAATCAGGACGGGGCGTTGATCAATGGAAGTGGGACAGGACGAAAGGAGCAATAGCTTAAGGGAGCTATTGCTGTCTTAAGCTATTGCTATTGTTTTGGATAGCTGACACATCCAAAACTGACACTAGAGGGCTACCTAGAGCACCATACTTTGAAGATTAGGGCCACTGACCAAGCGTTATTTGTCAAATTGGGAGTGAGAATGTGGCTATAGTCTTAATCTCGAGAGAAGAGGTTTATTTTGGGTGATTATACAATTTCAGAAACAGAATATCTCTATACATGTTTAATCATATGGCACTTGCTATTATTCACTAGGTAGTTGATGTTGTGGAATTGTTATGAGTGCACGGGGGGAATCGGGGATGTATGAGGCCCTCTAAGAGCTATCGCTATTGAGTTGGGGGCAGAGCAGGATATAGTCCATGCCTCACTGGGTCCTACCGAAGCCACAAGCACAAACAGAACAATTTTAAATGTTCCAAGCCCGTCATGCGTCACGTCATGCGTAATTAAGTATTGTGCGTGCCATGAAGCGCAGAGACAGAGTAGAGAATAAAGCCCCTGAGACTGTTTTCTGTAATGTACAAACAGCTTCTAGGAACTACGCACCGCAGCAGAAAGGGAACTCCACACGGTGTCCTCTAATGGAAGGAACATCAAGTCTGATTGTGCCCACTGCAGGCTCCAGCTCTGCTCTTCCAACTATAATGACTCCAGTTCTTTCAGAGAAGACTGATCTGGGAGCCCTGAAGGGGGACCGTAGAATCGGTGTCTGACACATGGAGTTTTAAGGCAGGACTGTGACCAGAGCCATCTCTCCTGTTTACTGCTCTGACAACATTGAGCTGACAAACCGCCGGAGAGTGAGCGACTACAGAGTCGATGAAAAGTTCTCACATTAGCCGTCTGTTGATTTATTGAAGAGTCTACACAGTGTGCAAAGACTCAGAGACAGAGGGAGAAGAGAAAGGACACTAAGGAAGAGAGCAGCAGCTGTCTGTCTCCACCAAAGAAACGTCTCAGAGTGGGATGGGATTCTCCAAAAGTCATCATGAACTAACCAGGACTTAAAGCAGTTCTTCGCTGCTTTGGTGACATTTGCACTGCTGCAGGGTTTGATCTTAAATGATGGCTTTTAAATGCACAAGACTGACTATGTTTGTGTCCTGGGCTTCTTGCAGGACAAGTGACCCCTCAAGTAGCGTCTTGCAGCAGGGTCTATCAACCTTTTTATCCTGCTGGCACGGTGGCATAATAATAATAATTTACTCCTCCTGTGCGTCTGGCAGGGTCGTGAAGCCCCTGGTTGCGACTTGCACCGAGGCCTATGTGGACATGCTGCACCGTATGAAAGATATGGTCGTCTGAGGGGGAAATATTGCACATTTGTATATAGTCTGTTCATCATGGATGGAGCAAACAGGTCAGTGCTTTGGGTGTGTCTTGCACTGGTGCATGTTGCACCTTTTTTATTTATATGGAGAAACTACATGGATCCACATCCAACTTCATTTCATGTCACTAACTCATCAGCAATTCACATCAGGTTTCAGTGTAAGGTAAGAAAGAGAAGGAAGGAATCAGAGCTCCAACACTGTTTATCCACCAATTATAGGCGAGACGAGCAGGAAGAGACTGATAGAGGGGAAAAAGCAGCAATGTTATCAGGGGATTTCCCCCTCAAAGATGTCTGCCTCTATCTATACAATGGAGGTGAATGGAATCTTGTTTGTGGTGCTAACAGCACTGCAGAATTCCATTACACAAAATTTCAGGGCTGCAGTTCTGTGGATAATCCATAATCCATGATGGAGTCTGTGACAAAGTGGGTGAGAACATACCATCTGTCCCCATATTATCATTAGCTTTATTTGTTACTTACCATACCCACCATGTGTTACAGAGTCTATAGGAGGAGGCACCCAACCATTTCCTGTATCTATACACTGGATGACGTCAGCTGTGATGTCATGAGGTCAGACCAAGTATGGGGGGGGAGTAGATTATGTATGTAGGTTAGTTGTGATCTGTTATGTATTGTCGAGAGTGTATAGCAAATTGTGAACTATCTAAAAGTGTTTGCTACCTAAAGGTGAGCAGTAAACTATAGCTTGTGTCCCTTAACTATTTGAGGAAGTAATTGGTGTCGCCTGCACTCATGGTATGAGCTAGGTCCTGCTGATGGAAGGCTTTATATAAACAGATGACTTTGGCCCAATCTCCACCCTTACGGATTTTGAGGCGTGCTCCCGCGAAATCCGTGAGGGTTTAGGGCTGTCCCACTGTCACAACGTCGAGTGTTTGAGCCCTTTATGAACCCTTTCCATAAATCAGCATAGGATGCTGACTTTGCCTAATGAAATTACCCACAAGTCATAGCGTGACGTTCAGTACCGGGTTACCAGGCGTAGCGGTAAAAAAACAATGTGGTGAAGCCGGACCGGAGTGGCTTCTGAAGTGGTAGGAGGCAGACACGAGAGACTTTATCCAGATAACAAAAAGGTGTTTTATTTACAAAAGCGCCCTGCTACACGTGTAACCAAATGTGTATATACAAACAAAACAAACGGTTAACTTAGCTTAACTGAATAAAACTCAACTCACCATAAAGTAATCACATGCACACAGCTACACACTAATCTTCCTTCCTTCCTTCCTTCCTTCCTTCCTTCCTTCCTTCCTTCCTTCCTTCCTTCCTTCCTTCCTTCCTTCCTTCCTTCCTTCCTTCCTTCCTTCCTTCCTTCCTTCCTTCCTTCCTTCCTTCCTTCCTTCCTTCCTTCCTTCCTTCCTTCCTTCCTTCCTTCCTTCCTTCCTTCCTTCCTTCCTTCCTTCCTTCCTTCCCTATTCAGTCAAAGTCATCTCCTTATATAGAGCCTCCTATCAGCAGGATCTAGTTCCTACCATGAGTGCAATTGACACCAATTACTGACTCCAATAGTTAACAGACAAAAGCCATACCTTACAGCACCCCTTTAGGTACAATTTGGTATGGTTTACAATTTGCTATACACAACAATGTAAAACAGATCACAACTAACCTACAAATCTACCTGTCCATACTCCACTCCCCCCCATACTTGGTTTGACCCAATGACATCACTGATGACATCATCCAGTGTATAAATAGAGGAAATGTTTGGGTGCCTCCCCCTTTAACCTCTAGGTTGAACACATGGTGGGTATGGTACACAAACAATTGACAAGCATGGTTTAGCTTTATAGATCAGTGTAATATGGGGACAAATGGTGTGTTCTCACCCACTTTGTCACAAACAACAACAACAACAACAACAAGAAACCGTTCATGGACGGAAAACAACCGCAACTACAAAAAAATAAGTTTACATGTAAATATAAACTCAAAGCTCACTGGTGATTCATTGCCAGATCTGTGTAGTTATTTGTTCTGTGATGGCTCGATGATGATTTCTAAATGCTCTGATCAAATATTACTATTTTGTTTACAAACAGGGAGCGAACAGAAAACTCTTCAATGCATCCAATTACGGATGGAGAACGAGCCTCATTTTACTGGCCACAGAAATGCTTCTGCTTAAGGTTTTGAGTAAGTATTCAGCGAGTAAACTTTAGAAATGCGCATAAACATGTGTCAGCAGCAGCAGCAGCAGCAGCAGCAGCAGCAGCATATTGACAGTTCTCCACAAGAATGCACAAAAAAATAAATGAATAACAATAAAACATTGAATAAAGAGGAGAGCAAAAAGCTGAGGCTGAAGCTTATGATATACTCTTTTTACATATTATATTCTAATAAGCAACTGTTTCACTTCTAGGTTAAAAAAACAGAATCAAAAATAGAGATCCAAATAATAATCATATCTCAGTTTCATGTGTTTACCACCTTCATTTTTTATTTTTTTCAACTACCTTGTCACAGCATTCCACAAGTTAACCCCTTTGATGGGGCATATAATGCTGACAGTCTACTGCTGCTGTGGTACATGTTCTTCTCTGACATTAAATTGTATTTAATCCTAACACATAATGGACCCCCAACTTTGCTTTTCTCATCAGTTTGGTAATGAGAGAGATGGGATTGGAGAATGAGCTCACAACCATTCAAGCCACTAAGAAGTGGGAAAACTTAAAGAAGTACAGGGTGAACCACATGTATACCTGGTGAATGGGCTACTCACATAGGCTATTTCTGTATGTGGGTTTACTTTACACTCACGGTGAATCTTACTGAATAATATGGCTCCAGTCTTAATAAGTAAGGCTTTATAAAAGGATGTACTTTGTTAATCTAACCTTGTGTTTTGAACACTCAGGATCTGATATTACCAAAAACCGGATCAGGGACAGAGGGTTGCAAAATGACAGCTGGAAGCTGGAAATTGGCCTTTCTTCGAGGCAATGCACAAGGCTCTGGGGCAGAGAGACTCCATCCAGCCTTTAAACGTCAGTCACAGCAGAAGACTCCTCATCCGATGTTGCAGAGGGCCATCCATCCCAAAACTACTGTCTGGGGGTTACAAAAGGCCAAAACCCCCAAAAAGACAAAATCTGATTTTGGAGTACCTTCAGGAGTACACATAAATGCAGGAGAAGAGGGAGCTAGACAAAAGGGAGGAAGAGAGAGGGAGAACAAACAAGAGCAGCCGGACACCCTCATTGGCATCTTTGGGAAGTTGGTTGAGAAGCAGTAGCCTGTAACTTTTTTTTTTAACTGTAATATTTTAATTTGTGGTTAACCCTGTGAATTGGTTTAATTTCATGTTTGAAAATATGTACAGCTATAAATTATATATTTGTTTATTTTTTTAAGCTGTATGACATTAAACCTGAGTTGCATTTCATTTGTCGCAGTGATTCTTTTTTTTAATTAAGATTTCCCACATGAATATCTAAAGAGTTTGCTTTAAGGGAGATGTTTGGGTGCAAAACAGAAATGTGTGTTGAATTGTCATTCTTGAGTATCAAAAAACGTTTAGATCCATCACAAATGAGAAACAAATTTACTTAACATTCTTTATAATTTCACAACATTTTATCTGCTGGCATAATCATGATCCCTTAACGAGGCTTGAAGGTGTTGATGTGTGGGCACATAGCCTGTCGCTCATGTGGGCTCCACTCTTCTCCTGGATGTCGTCAGGGGGACCAGGTTCCTCAGGCTGGAGCTCTGGCTCTTCCATGACATCATGTCTGAGGCACACATTGTAGAGGAACGCACAGACTTCAGAACAGAACTTGGGCCTAACCTCCAGCGCCTTGAATAAGGTGGCCTTCCACCGTGCTTTCATGACCCCAAATGTCAATTATAGAACGGGCTCTGGCATGCTTTTTATTAAAGCGCTCCTGCAGCCTTCCTTGTAATGGGTGTCTGAAAGGGGTCATAATAGCAATAGAGAGCTCAAGACAAGGGTAGCCTCCATCTCCCAAAACAAAATAACCATGTGGGGGGTACAGTGCTTTGAAATAAACAGGGCTGTTTCTCACAGAGTGTCATGTACTGAACCTCCATAACCAACAAATGTCCAGAAATCTCCCAGAGGAGTCACAGATGCCTTGCAGTTGAATGGAGTGAAACTGCTTGTAATTTAAATAATCAAACTGGTTATGTTTGGGTGGTTTAATTCTAATTTGACAGCCATCTATGGCCCCCACAGCCTTATTGAAGGCCTCATGCTGTGCCAGCTGTCCAAATCCTCGGCCAACTTCCTCCAAGGTGTTAGGACTGGGGAAGAAGATGACCTTAGATTTACATCGAATCTCTTTAGCAATCCTGTGCACAACTCTACAAATTGTGGACTTTGGCACATCAAAAGCCCGTGAAGACACCCAGTAAGACACCCCATGGGCCAGCCAAAACACAAAAATAAGGACCTCTAAAGGATGTCCCCAACCATGATCCCTGTCCTGGTGCAAAATGGTTAGAAGGCCATTGAAGGACTCTCTTGACACCCTAAAGTCAATCCTCATGTCTCGTTCCACGTTCATGTAGGTCCTGAGGACTGGCACATGGCTGTTCAGCCTGGCATAGTGGGTGCAGTGGAATACCTAAATTTACCCAGAAACACTACATTAATAAGGATTTAAGATTGTACATTCAACACATGAAATTAAAGCAATGCAAGCATATATTAAGTTTATTCATCAATGTCTTAAAATTTTAGTTTTTCTGACAAACAAGATTATTTGAAAATGACCTCTCGGCCACTCTGTAAGGCAAGAGCCTGCAAGATATTGAAATCGGGCAGTCGATGCCTCCTAGGCCGCGAAGAAAGTAAAAAATGTAAAATAAAAATTCCCAAACTCACAATGGTACGCAACATGTTTTGCGACGCTGTCAAGGTGACGTCAGATGACACAAAGTGCTGTCCCATTCCTATTTATACCATTTCGAGCCCTTGCAGCCTCTCACACTCAACCACTTACCAGGTGGCCCTGAGGGTTCAGGGTTTAGGGTTTAGGGGGGGGGGGTTGGGAATGGGCCTATGACTGTTAGAGGAGGAAGTTGTGTGCACGTGATATTCAGTAGTTTAATCAATCATTAATCAACCTCATTAAATCATTCTCTAAAATCTCTTAACTACAGTATTAACTGGACTAAATCCAATATCTTTCCATTAGGTATCAACCGATACACCACTTCTACCACTGGGCACTGGTCACATATATTTGGCATCAACATTCCCCCAAGGCTGTCAGAGCTGTCAGAGTATCAACTTCAGCCCACAGCTCGAAACAAATAATGACCTCTGCCGCTGGATGAATTTACCAATATTAACTATGGGCAGAATATCTGCAATTAAAACATAAATACACGGTATCCCTCCAAAACATGGAGCCACAAGATCAGGTGATTTCTAAAACCAGGGTCTATGTATTTTAATGTGTTAGGTACCAGTGTTTGTATCTTCTCCAGCAGATGGTGGTGTTGGCCTATGATATTCACTGAAACTATGAGAGTATCAGCCTGTGGCATTCCTACTAAAGAAAAGTTCAACCCCTTTTTATTTCCAGCATATGAGATAAAAATAATTATTTACCATACTCGTAATAAATTCTAGAAATAATAACCTTGTTTCAAACAGCACCAATCCTCTCTTTGCTGCTGCTGTGTGTGCTTATATGTTGAAGGTGTAAAAGCTTTCAAATTTAGATAAGGATTGGTAAAACCTGCCAAAACCTGGCCTGAGCTGTTCTAGACAATAGCATGCGTGTGAGACTCTCCACATGACTTCTTTCCTTCTAATATACAGTTCATGCTAGTTTAACTCTGTATGCTTATCACTGCGGATGTTGGTGTGAAAGCTTGTTTAGAGGAGAATGCATGCATATGTGTGTGTGTGTGTGTGTGTGTGTGTGTGTGTGTGTGTGTGTGTGTGTGTGTGTGTGTGTGTGTGTGTGTGTGTGTGTGTTCCAAAACCCTATAATCTCACCCAGGACTAACAGTGGAATCCAACCGGTCACAATGAGGTCTTTGTGAGTGCAGAGCCAGCAGGTGAAAACTGTGCCTCAGACCATGTGATGGAGAGTTACTACAGTGTTCAGGCTTATCTGCATGTACGTGTTTAAGTGCGTGTGTTTACGTATATGCACGATGTGGATGACCCGTGGCACACATGACTAAGTGATGGGGCGCATGCCTATGAGGATTAAGTGTTTTCAAAATGTTTTTTTGGTCAGTTAAATTAACTCTTTAGTTACAATGCAAACAAAGATGTCCATCTAAAAAAGTGACTGCAACCATACCAAAAGAGATACAAATGATTCAGTTTTTTTCACTAAGAATAAACAACAGGAAAAGGCCATATGAAGCAGCTTTGGGCACAGTTTCTATAAAAGCTTGAGTTGCTCCATCATCACATACAAATATGGATTCGGAGCGGGGCCCGGGCTCCTCTGCCAAGCCGACAAAGCTGCATCTGTGCTGCGCTGAAGCAGGCGAGTGGGGCACAGCGGAGCAGCACACTCAGCCACTGACATTTCATTTACATGACGCCATGCCAGGGGTCGGCAACCTTTTTTGATATTAGGTGCCATTTTTAAATTTTTTCAATAACCCGGGTGCCATAATCAACATTTATGTTAAAAATGCAATTTAATAATGACACCACATCAAAATTGAAATCACAAAGGGATCTTTGCGACGAGTAATAACCAATCAGAGGCAGAGTAGGGCAGGTCTTCGCAGACTGCGGATGGGGGGAAAAAATTTAATAAATTAAACTACCGTAAATAACAGGCGGCAGAACTGCCAATGGCTGTGAAAGAGGTAAATTGGCATGCGGATGAGAGGGCACTTCAACATTTCCAGAAATCACTCCTGCACACTTCTTGCCTGTGGTTAAGCTACCGAGGGTTTCCTACACCTGTGCGCCGCTATCCCACGAAGACTCCCTTCTCCTTCCATTCAACGAGCAGCTGCACTGACGCTGGCAACGACGCAGATGAGGATTCTGTGTGCGCATTTCAATGGGTCATGTTCCTGCATCGTGTGGACATTATTGGTGGATATACGCATACTTCACGCTGTCTGCTTATTTGCCCTCAATCCACAGTTGCACTGCGATTATGAAGTGTGTTTGTGTACACTTCATTTTAGGTGCTTTTGAGAGAGGAGTGTGTTTTCATGGAAGCATGTGCATGTAGCGCGTGTTTGAGGAACCATATTTCTGCCGTTGTGTGCATGTGCAGCATGCCTGTGTGTACAAATTCCCCTTTAGTTTGACTTGGCCAGCGTCGGCCCTTGCTGTGCAGCCTGTTTGTGTTACCCTCCACTGAGGCTGAGACTTGGACCTGTGGTACAATGGGAGTGACTGAGACGGACATGACACAACTCTGAAGTGAGTTTCACCACATTTTCTTGGCTCTGTCTGGCTCTGGCCGGGGCCCCGTGTGAGCAGGGATCGATGCCCGGTGGGGTGGTGGGTTGGTGGGTCTCCATCCCTTGAGGACGGGTGGACTGTTAAATTTCAACTAAGCAGAACCGAAGTTGTTCCTAATAAACCATGTGTGTTCCAGCCTCCGTCACACACAGAAAGGCTCATTTAAGTGAGATATACGTCTGCACTGTATGGAAATGAAATTCCAGATCAGTCTCACAGCCCAGGAGAATAAGCTGATACTCTTGCTAAGTTTGCACTCTGACTGATGAGTGGGAATATTAGAGGGAAAGTGAGAGCAAAATGTAGTGAACTAAAGCAACCTATTGCATGGTCTTACCACAGAAATGCTGCTTGGTTTCCAATGAAGCAACCCTGGTGTTGCCCTGGCCTCTGTGTTCAAATTATGACTTTACAGCCAGGGGAACAGCAGCCCTTCAAACACATTTTCATTGCCCTTTCACTTTGAGAAAACACAGTAAAACAGCACACAAACATTCAAATAACAGAAAACAATCTGGGGAAACTTTTGTCACCAGAGTCACATTCAAAG
Organism: Leptoclinus maculatus; assembly: GCA_032191485.1. NCBI lineage: Eukaryota > Metazoa > Chordata > Actinopteri > Perciformes > Stichaeidae > Leptoclinus > Leptoclinus maculatus. The sequence continues at coordinate 12,374,031 of JAVDOI010000013.1, forward strand.
ACACAAGAACCTCTTTTAAAGACTCAGTTTGTGGTTTTAACTGACTTTCCGCTCCGCTTGCCACAATGTAGAAGATTGTGTGTTGTCATTGGCAATATCTGCGGTACAGACTTTTCACTCAGGGCCTTATAGTCAATGACAACAGGGTGACTGTCATCTTGGCAAGCCAGCAATCTGGATCCATTTAAAAGCCCGTAAGCATCAGAAAATGAATCCTTTGTGAGTTGCAGCGCAGTTTCACAAACATTAGTTGCCCAAATTACATACAATCTTTCAAGGAGGTTCACGGGTGGTCCTGGATACATGGCATTTTTCCTCTTTTCCTTCTGTATAATAACCCTTCCAAAGGAATCACATTCAATGATTTTCGACATTTTATCAGGACTACCTTAGAACCTTTCAGAAACCCAACGTCAGGTACATTTAGCTCACATTGGAGTTTGCACGGTGCTGTCAGGTATACCTTTCCCCATTCACCACAAATACCCCATCTGGTGGAGGCCGACAGTAAAAGCTATTATATTGTGGTCTATACTAGCAGAGGTACAGTTCTTGAAATGACAGACCCTCTCATCAAGGGGGAGGGTCAGATTCCATCTGTATCGCATTACTAACCCCTGGCTGCTGTATGAAGGTCTTCCTGCCCTTTGTATGTTCCTCAGTCTCTACATCACAGAACCCAGAACACTCTCCTGTGCTAAAAAGCAACCAGGACAGCAACCCCTCCACTGATCCCACAGGAACCCCCTCTGAGATGGATATCACACAAACATAAATGCTAACACAAAGCAGGATCACTATCACGACTGGCTACTGTAGGGGCCCACTGGCTCGAATTCTGACGCGAGGCTGATAACGGCTAGAGTTTAGAGGTTCGTTCAACATCCTGGGTAAAGTTAAACGATGGTGTCTTGGAGTCGCAGATCAAAAGAGGAGGTCTAGTAAAAGCTTGCTGTGGAGGCACATAGCGTGTCCGTCTGATCTTGACAGGTACCTTTCAACGGCAACTGCTACTGTAAAGCAGTAGATGCATACTGCATAGACTCACTTCTTTTTTTTCTTCACAATCTGTGAAAAAACATCTACAATTTATAAGAAATCAATCAGTCTATATACATGTTTTTTAGGTTGCGTATAATTTGGAAATGTCTGACTTTGGCTCCCTGTAGTGGTAGTGTATAAAAAGCACTGTGGCAGACAGCAATCCACCCTACCTATCTGACCTGGGGACATTGGGATAAATATAACATACAGTAAAATGCACTGAACAAAAACTTTGAGTTCAAAGATGCAACAATCGCGTAAATATTCTATGCAAAGCTGCACTAATCAATGTTTTTCAAACAAACACAGGACTTTCACCCAGGACACTGATGTTAGTGTCCCATGTGAAACCAAGTCAACGTTGACTTATTTTAACGTTATTTTTGTTTTGTACTGAACTAATCAATATTAAGTAGTTCATATTTTACTTCACAAACACACTTATTTTTACACAAACCATCTTTCCAAGGCCTAAACAAGTAGTTCTATACACAAGTAAACCTACTAAAAACTACAGTGGAAGTTTACAATGAAAAGACACTATGCATAAAAACATATTTATTGTTTAAAGAGTGGCCTCTTGTGTGATGGAATATCACTTTGAAATTAAAGCTATTTATTGCATTTTGGCAAAAGATTATACCTAGATAGTTTAATTACCTACATTATTTAAATGCTGCTAGTTTCTGAGTCTCAAAAACAAACACGAAGTAATGAATGCAGCATTAAGCAAAATTGTCTTGTAAAAAGAACCACAATTAATCCCCAAATGCAAGCCCCAACTGCCTTGATAAGAACAGTCAATTTACCGTCCACTGCTATGTGCTGGGAAAGCCAGCAGATGTGATTCAGTGCCAATACTTGCCCAAACATCTCTGCGTCTGCAACCATTGTTTATTTAGCTTTAATCATCCACTGTTTCATATTAAAGATAGTTAGCTTTATGACTTCCTTTGCGTCTCCTTCTGAAATTCAAACCTTACAACTCCCCAACCCCCTCTACTTCTTCGCCCCCATGACAATCTACAGAGGCAACAGGCCGACTCACTATTTATTCTCCACTATATGAACCGGAGTGCGAGTCTTGTCTGTGTAAATACAGGTGAAATGAGAGATCTGTCTGAAGGAGTGGGGGATATAGGTTGGATTTAACAGGACATGCCGTAGTTATTTTGGCTGTCTCTTTAACTTTAATCCCTATTCCAGAGGACTTGGCACGCATCTAAGCTTTCAAACACTGGCTAGCAAAATGTTAATATAAGCACTAAATCTCAATTAACAACAAGGAGGCATATTATGTGGCTCCCGAGGAGATTTATCTCCCGTTGCGGCCGGGCTTGGGGGAATGGAGAAGGAGTATTAGGCAGGATAGAGTATGGAGTCTAAACACACTGTGCACGTTACAGCTCATTAAACAGTCACCAGCCTCACACACAGCAGCTGTAGGGTTTTTTCACTGCTTTATCAGTGTGTGTGCTGGTAGTGATAACAACCTCTGGTGCAAGCAGAAGCAGACAATAGTCCCTCTGGTTTGTTTTGCGCACCTATTGGACTCCAGCATTGAGTTTGGGAGTTGGGTTTCTTTCAAAAAATAGTCAGCAAATAATCCCTCACTTCCCTCAAAGCCAAATTGGAAATGATGAAATATGCCAGCAACACAAACTGCCTCTGCAGTAGGATGAAGTTCAGGTTCACACTTTAAATTGGTGAAGACTTGCGTAACAAGATTTCAGTGCATTGTATCTAAACAGTAAACTCTGGAGTTTTTCTGAATGGATAAATTCTGGATTAGGTTGCACTAGTTATTCGTAAAGCCATTAGTATGTTCCTTAGTTCGTTGCAACGACTATGATGATGCGAATGATCTTTGGCGCCGTCCAATCAAAAGCACTTGTAAAAAGAAAGTCAAGGTAGCATCACAAGCTGTAGCTTAACTTCCAAAAAGTTGCAGTTTTTAGATACAAAACTTCATTACAAATCCTTTGTAAATGTAGGTATGGCTTTGATATATTTACATCTGCAGACCTTAAGTATGTGATTTAGAGTAGGCGAGAATTAAAGCACTTTAGAATGAGTGGGAAATATCGGATTATGCCAATTTAGCCGCATAAAGAAGACACAAGGATTTATTATTATGTATGTTACATAATGTTTGTGAAATAACAATGTGCAATTTAGAATCTTCCCAGTTGACATCATTATTTAACAGAATTCTGTTGGGTCAGATGCATCAAACTATATCAATATTACCTATTATTTAAGCTAACGTTAGCTTTGTCAGTTGGTCCAGTTAGCTACAACAGTTACACCTGACAGTTACTGGGTGAATATTTATAAACACCTCCCTGCTTAAGAACTAATTGAATTCATTAATTGATTTAGTGACACTAAATCTCCACTAAGTAAACATAGAGGCTAAGTTTGACCTTACGAACAGCTGGTGTGACTGGCAGCTGATCTCCGACATCAATCATTACTTGACCATAAGCCATGAGTTTTTCACCCTCACCACCACCTCGTCTGAGAGAAATGAGCATTCAGACCAACACCGACCCTTGACCTCACAGCAAGGTGGCGCCTTTCATTCTTTTCAGGCGGCAAGCGTTCACATGAAGCAGGGAACCCAACCCTTAAGGAGCCGACATTGTTCTCAGGGCAACCCCGCTGCTGTCAATCCAATCCAGTCCTCCTCCTCCTCCCAAACTCTGCCTCTCTGCCATCCTCCGTTCTCTCCGTGAGTGCCGGACAAACCCGCTGCTCCTCTAAGCCAGAGGCCACCAGCCTGACAGCACACGGAGGCCAAGCATGACTTCAAAAGGTCTTCGCTCGTGGGCATTTCACGGTGTGCTTTTTCAGCCAACTAAAGCCTGTTTTATTTAATTTTTCCCTCCTCAACAACAGTGTTGAAACATTCTACTCTAAACCAGCTGAGTGGCTTACATGGCTGCAGCTACAGTATTTGGATGTGATGGCAGGCCAGCAAGTTCTTTATCTGGCTCATACTTTGGTTGGCAGCTAAACTTTTTGAAGCTGCTCTAATCCATATTTGAATGAACCAAATAACTACATGTAATGTGAATGAAGACTATCCCCCAACTCTACAGTTTCTCTCAGTTTAAGAGCGTTTTATCAGCTTTTATTGTTTTGGTTTCTGGCCAGGAACTTTACTTTTTTGGTTGGTTCTCACCACTTTCATCAATAGCCTTGTTTCCATTCGCTTTCATTCAGCAAGAAAGCATTGTCAAACCAACTGTGTGCTACCCGCCCAGCACCAATCAGCAGACAGACAAAGTAAGCAGCTAGCTAGTGAACACATCGTGGAGCATTTAGCTAAAGGGCATTGTAGTGGCAGCTTATTTTACCGTCCTTCCACTTCTTGCAGGATGTAAAGGGTTCTGACTCGTGTAGACAATGTCCAACTTACCTGCTCTTGGAGGCTAAACGTTTCTTGTCAGCTGTCCAATGATGAGGCTCGTAGCTCGTAGTTAAAAGTTTATTATAAACATTTTAAAGGGCATAACACACATACTTTTGCAATAAACATAAAATACTAAAAACTGTTAAGAATACAAAATGGCTCTTACAGGCATATTTCCTTCAGGAGCTGCTGAAGCTAAAAGTTGAGTGAATACTGAAGTTACATTTCCTCCTACTCTACGCCATCATACAATACGCACGGTATAAGGCCTACTCACTGAATGTAATTCAAGTAAGGCAATGTCTTAGCTTTGTGCTGTGTACAACAATGGCTAAAGGAATACGCGACTAAAACGACAGACCATTTTGTGATGTGAACTGTCTAACAGAACTAATTAAAATTTGTATGTAAACAGCATCCCAAACCCAAAAAAAACACTCTGGGACACCGATGTCGGCGTAAAAATGACACGAAAAAACGCAAGAAAGGCATTCTCATCGCATGCAAAAATGACTTGTTATTCATCCACTATTTGGTGAGTGAAACTAAAGGAGTCCTCCAACAGAAACATCTGTCTTTTGTGCATCAAAAAGATACCGAACTCGACTGGATTGACATGGGATCGTAGCTCCTTTGATTCCAGCTGACATCCAGGCAGGGGGTCAGTATTTGATACTCAAAAGAAACATTCTGGCCCTCATTGCTCGTGTCTTGTTTGCATGGCGGAGGAGCTCTTTTATTGGCTCAGCAGAGTGTACAAACATGTTCGACTTGAATGGAAGCAAGACTTTGTGACGTGAATTTCAACAGGTAGGTGGATTTATGTCATTTGTACTTTTTCTCAAAGGTGCGTGTGTGTGTGTACGGTCTTCTGCTCGCTCATACACACACACACACAGATGTGTAGCGACTGCTTGCATTTGCATGTGTGTGATCTTAATCGTCCCTCCTGCTCTCGTCTGTCCGGCGTGTTTGCTTTGCGCTGACATATGGTGCCGCGGCCGTTTATCTGCACTTTAACTAGACACACAGGCCGGTAGGAATGTGTGTGGGAGAGGACGGCCCTGAGCTAACAGACTCTTCTCCCAGCGTCATCTCTGTTTACCTGCCATTGTCCACAGCTTCTGTGTGGCGATTGGGGAGAAAAGAATGATTTATGTGCGCGGTGACAACAACAAGTGTTTTGGGTTTGCCTGCGGCGCCAATTCGTTCCATTATCCCGCGGAATCAGCTGAAGCCCGGCGGCGCTGACTCTGCAGCAGTGTTTATTTGTGGAAACTTTTACAAAATGCGGAACTACAAATCATCGGAGGCTGTTCATGCGGCAAATTTTGGGCCGATTATTCACTGTCACGGCTCAAATTCAAAGCTTTAAGATGTATTTGAAGACAGTATAACTTTACAGGCCAATGAGTTGCCAACAATTCTAGAGACAGGCTTCATTTCTAAATGAAGTCAAGTCGCCCACTAGACTCCTTCTCCTCCTTTTATGCCCCCCCTCTTTCCTCTTCCCCATGCTGCATCTGATATTGTTGATGTTGTTTTTCTTTCTTTCTTCCTGAAAATGAATAGTGGCTCTGTCACGTCGGGGAGTGCGGGGCTCTGGGTTGTCTCCTTCCTGTTGCCTGTCTTATCTCGCGCACAGATCTTGGCCTGGCCTGCCTCGGTGTCAGGACCCTGATCCCTAACTCCCCCTCTATGTGGAGATAGACAAAGTGGGGGTTCGGGTGGTTTTGGTTTTGAAGTGCCCCCCCACTTTTTATTTCTTATTTTTCCTGAGAGTTCAGAGGGAAGGCAGGAAGTTCTGACCAGCTCCTTCCTCCTCCGGACCACACCGGGACACTGGGTGTAAAGAGTTTGTTTTTTAAAGAGGTAAGATACGAGACGGAGAGGGATGGGTGGGGGGGGGGGTCGGTGTGTGAGGAGGCTTTTACTTGAGGCCCCACCATGAGGTCCTCATTTGTTCCCGGGGCCATTACTGTGACAGACTGTTTACAATCACAGACAGATTAGGTTTACTTAAGGATTTATGTTATTCCTTTAGCTGAAACGTATAAACACCGCTGGCACTTTTTCCACAACCCCGCTGTTGTAAATTAATACTGCCTGCCGGGGCAGCGGGGCTTACGTTAAGCATGCTGAAAATGTGTGATTTTCTAAACCATGCGCAGGAAAAAATAGGCTCTAATTCCTTCCCAAAGAGGTGGAAGGAACAGTAGGGCGGCTCTGATCCGTGGTGCTACCGGTGCTGGCTCTGCCTTTACCCACTTTCTTTTCACTTCAGTGAACTCAGCACCCCATTAAGAAGTGGTGCCCGAGTCAGAAGAGGTCCACTTCCACTGGGTGGTGCACTATGAAAGGGAAGTTGCTCCTATTATTTAATAACAGCAAAGACATTCTCTTGTTTCCATGTGCCTCCTTTCCTCTTTCGTCCTCTCTGCAAGAGTGGACAAATGTCCTCCTGTTGTAGAACACTCAAACCAACTATTTGAGTGTTCGTTAATTGTTTTACATATGTGCAAATCATTCACAGACAGTGTTCAAAACTTGGACTTTATATTAATAGAAGTCTAGCAATTATTCATTAACTACATATACACCAGTTACACATGCTTCAAAAGGAGGAGTTATAGTATATTAACTGTCCTGACACACAACTACATGACAGCATGTTAAAAAACATGTATTACATGTAAACATGCTATTTATAAATGGAATAGGTTGATAAATAATTATTCATTAGAAAAAAGAGAAGTAAATAGGGACTCAATAAGGCACATTTAATACAGTACAGTAGGTGTTATGTACAAGGTTTCTGCAAAAGTCTTGAACAAAAAAGGACTGAGAGGATAAACCTCTTACATTTAATTTAATTGAAAATGAATTAGATAAGAAAACTCCTGCACACTGCCTTCCTCACTCGCGTTCAGAATTTATCTTTTTCATTTCGGCCGCTTGGCAAGCCATTACAAATACATTCCATGTGGTATTAAAAAGTCTTAAACCCTGCACAATCCCTCAGTTAAGATTCATACAGAAGCCTTCGGCCGAAGTGCATTCACACATTTTGTCAGAAGCTTTTGTGATGTGTCGATGTGTTGAGACACAACGCCAGTACTTGGTGACTTATTAAAGTCTCTTTGCATCTGTCCCGTGCAGCGCTGTCCCTGTGCTGTGGCCCCGCCCCAGGCAAACCACGACCTCTTCAGATCTCTTTAATTACACGTCTGAGCCTCAGTCACAGAAGAGCTGCACAGCGGGGAGACCGCTGGAGCTTTTCAATAATCCAAACAGAAAATGGCATCATCCTTCGTCCTCTGCTTACACAGCAACAATAAGTCAAATAAAAAAAAGGTATTATATTTCCAGGATTTGTTGGTCCTGCTGGCTAATAACTTTCCAAGAGGAAATTATAAACACATGGGGCAATTACACTACATGAGGACAATTCAATTCAGAGTCCCTCCTTTCAAGTTTATGATGCCGGATTAGTGTTGCCATTTTCAATCTGCAGCCGAGCAAACATTAGAAGATAGTCATATCATTATTGTTATGGATTTATTCCGTAGTTCCTCCCTGTTTCTTTGAACAGACATCTTTTTTTTTTTCCAACAGTTGTAACCGCACGACATGAACGCCTTACTTCATTAGCGAGCTGGCCTCTAATCCATCCATGTTTTTCACATTTGAAGGAACCTTGGCTGACCCCTCGCCCACCTGCATGTCGACGTTTTTAATTAATACATTCCATTTTTCCATAGGTCGGTTTGTTCTGAAAAAAGAGATAGAGAGAAACTCGGCATCCTGGGCGGGTTGGTATCCGGAGTAAGGTTTGGCATGCGGCTCAGTGAGACCACAGATATTCCCCGGCCCTTCCATCTCCTCTTTTCTCTCTCCCCTCACCAGCATGTCCCTTCTCCTTTAGGCTCTCACAACACTCCTAGCTGGGCTTCGGCTAACACTGCGGCACATTCACCGCTCTGTCTTTATTGCACTGGGGTCGTGACCTCTCTTCATAATGCTGCGCTCGGCCTTTTCTTTAGGCGCGAGGAGGGTCGTGACTGTCCCCCATTCACGCTCTTTGGAGACATGCGTGCACACATGTGAGAACACACAGAGCCGTTTGTCTCATTTCTAAACGCAAACAACTGGAGTCTGTGTGGGGCTGCTCACGATCCCTGTGTCCCAGCTAAATAGATTGATGGTGTGTGCTTTCACAAGCAAAACCGCAAAAGGTCTTCTTCCTGTCATCCGTTCAGTCTCTCTACCAGATCCACAAATATTTCAGTGCTTGTACTTTAGTCTGGTTTTGAGTCAACAGTTGATTAAACAAAATATTCCTCAAGATCCATGGAATACATTTGAAACAATTGAAGTAGAAAACACTCGATGGGCAGAAAAGTTCACATATGGGAAGAGGGGATAAAGATTGGATACCGACCGATCCAAGTCTCGTATCCAAACAGGAATATGAAAGATGGGAGCACAATAGATAATCGTCATCATTGATCAAATATTAGTAAATAGGTCAATAGTAACAACACAACAAATCAGGCCAGTAGTTCAATACACTACTAACGAAGACAGTAATTGGCCCAACACAAAAACTTTTTTTATAAAGTTTATAAGGCTAACTACATATTCTCTGCAGATATGACTCATTAGACCATAGAATAAGACCAATGCTAATTGACGATGATTACGTTAAATATATCATGCTACTGGACAGATTTTAGTACAACTCCCTCTTCTCAGTGTCAAAGGGGCACAAAGTACCAAGCATTTCACCTTGAAAGCAAAAAATGAATCCCCAATAGAGGACTGTTTGCCGATACGGTCACTGGCAGTCATGAAGTCATTTCCTGTATATATCTAAAAAATAGAACCATTTCTGTGTAAAAAAAATAAAAAGTAAAAAGAGAGCCAGTTTAATTGAATATAGTGGAAGCGTAGTGTTGCTGCAGCCGCTCTGCAAACTCCATATGTTACGTGTTAAGGGTACAACATGAGTGTTAATATATGTGCTAAACAGCGCTAAAAACAAAGTACAACTGATGCTGAAAGAAATGGTAATATTTTGTATTTTATCATGAACCAAAGTATTGGAAATTTTGACCTGATGACGAAAAGTGAAATATTCACCAAAATGATTACAATTTATTCTGAGGGGACCATGAATGTCCGAACCAATGTCATTGGTTCCAATGACAATCCATCCAATGGTGGTTGAGATATATTTCAGTGTGGACCATTGGCACCATGTGTTAACCAGCCCAGGCTCTACCATCTCAGGGGGGTTGTTTTTGTCATTGGTATGCCTGTTGAACACATCCTGGGCACAGGAGCCAACACATCGTACATTGTGCACACACAACGCACACACAGCCGGCCTTGACAGTTGACGTGTAGTGTGAGGGTCAGGTCAGAGGCAGACACAGTGGTACCCATTGAGGTGTTGTGATAAAAATCTGCCAAGAAGGCCGGGACGTGGGGGGAAAACACCGAATTAATGTTGTGCGTTAGATCTGCATGGCTACACGCGGAAACCGCTGCCTCGTGTAAAACATTATTCAACCACTGTCAATTCCAATAACACAGCAGAGGTTTCTTTCATAAAGGCCGGTTTATGCATCTCACAGAGGAAGCTGGGAGAACGAGGGGCAGGGGACAAAAAAACGGGCCAGATTCAGGAGTCTTGGGGATACACAGAAACAAGTCAAACTGCCCCTTGTGAGGAAACAGAGAGGAGGGGAAGGTACTAAAAACATGGCAGTCAGGAACTAAACCGACTCCCTCGCATCCTGGAGGCCAGGATATTGTGTCGTGAATACAGAGTAGAGGATATGTGTATTTCTGGATGCCTCAGTTCCGGTGATCTTCAGTTTGGTGTCTTGAGGACAGTAAATGTAGCTTATTTTAGCTTAGAAAAGCCAGGACTGAACAGGAGTCCAGCCAAAACACACGCCAGAGACAAGGGAACCATCCCATCCCAGAGTCCCCTCGCTTCCTGCTTTCTCTCAACCAAGGGGCACCAGAGCTCTGAATGCGTTTCTGTGATTTGAGGAGGATGTTTGGCTCGGTTATGGATTTTGTTAACACTGAGAGGAAACAACTTTCAGTGGCTCTTGGGAAACATGTTTTAAACCCAAAGAGTGGGTTGCTATTTGAAGATAAAGTCTCTTTGTTTGTGAGACATCACGGACACATTACTGAGGCTGTTCTTGACAACGCCGCTGATTCAGCAAGGTGGAGGTAGGGGTATTTGAAGATGTTGAGGTTAGGCTATTGCACAAGGATGGGCTAAGTATAGGATAGAGCTAAATAGTGTTAGCATAGTGGTGGGCTTGTTACTTTTTAAAAAGACAGACATACATAAGTATTTTAACGTGACTCGGGTTTGACCTGAACAGACAAAGACAGCCTATTACAGTAAAAGCCAAAGAAACTGTCTACATGACTAAAAATGATGTTTATTGGGTTACTTATTCAGTGTGAATGGATATGTTGTTACTTTTCCAGTATTGTGACATTGCCTTGTTGATACCTGCCTCCTGAAAAGAAAGGATTTAATTTTCTCCTAACAATTCATGACACATTAGGTCTTTAGAGTTAGGTCTCGATCTAACTAAGTAGGTTAAAAAAACACAGCGGCTGCATCATGTAATGTCGTGTTAGTTGAAGCAAAAAAAATTAAATCAGTATCACATGAAGTATTAGGCAAGGTACATGTGCTTGGATGGGCCAATTGGAGTATAAAAAAAGAGAAGCTTTTCTGGATTGACATCAACCATGGATGCATAATAACAACTGGATGCTAGGCCCCAAGATGGCACATATTAAGACCAATGACATTTGCTTTCATGTTATAAATGCCCCAAAAAAACTCCACAGATCAAACATTCATAATAGAAAGAGTCATAGTTGACCTTGCTTGCACTGGGAAATAGGACAGTGAAGCATCCTGCTATGTTTATGATAGTAAATGCTGGTTAAGAATGGTCAAGATGTCACTGCAAGCTCACAAAACAGCCCGGTCTCACAGAAATACGTGAAATGGCCTCGACCTTTTAACGACAAATTACGCGTTGGTGGGCAGGTAATATGTTAAAATGACATGTCGGCACCATGACAACAATTCCAAAGGAAAGTCAATTAGAATCCTTTTACTGGTGGACACAAATTAAAGCCATCCACTTGTCCTGAAGTGTCGTTGTGAAGTAGCACGTTTGTGATATTTTTTTGCTAAACCTAACCAAGTGGTTTTGTCGCCTAAACCTAATATTTCTTTTGAAAGTGGTGCTGAGCGACGAGAGAACAATGTAAAACGGGTGTCCAGGCACAAACTGCCATGAGACTGGGTTGTATATAAAGAGCAATAGTCATGGATGTTTTGATGTTGCCATGCACCGGTGCAACCTTACCAGAAATGATTCAGTATACTACATATATATATATATGATATTTCATAAAGAGGCATTAAGTCTGATTGCAAATGTTAAGGAACTAGTGAATTGTTTTTAGGATGAGCAGTAACAAATCAGCTAGTTGGTACGACCAGTCCAACCCCTGGACCTCCAGCTACACGGCTGTCAGGTTGGTTTGTCATGCTGGTCTTCTTTCCTGTTGACATGTGATAAAACATTTCGCAAGTTCCCCTGGCCCGACCCCTCCAGCTGCTGTGCACTGACAGCTGATAAATTCATGCTCTTGTAATTGGTTGTCCTGTTTGCATGTAAAACGGTTGAAATTACAAGATTTATGCAGGTTGAAACACTGAGACTTGGTTATGGTGAGAAAGGCAGTGTGTGTGTGTGTGTGTGTGTGTGTGTGTGTGTGTGTGTGTGTGTGTAGGTGTGTGTGTGTGTGTGTGTGTGTGTTTGGATCAGAGTTGGTTTTACACTTCTGGAGGAGAATCACATGTTTGGCTGCATGCTGATACGTACCACCCTCAGTCCTCAGCTGCTACACATCGTGCAGATATTCTAGACCTGTTCTGACAACATCCAACCAAAAGAGTGGAGTTGTATTACACTGCACGTTAAGTGTTTCACGTGCCAGACATCCAGTAAGAATGTGAAGGAGTATGCAGAGGATCCTGACAATTTTGAGATATTTCATTTTTCCTCTTGGGTTCTGAAAACATACAACACTAAGAATATTTTTAATAACTTTTTCTGTTCGTTTTAGTTTTATTTGTTGCATTTTGTTAGTAATTTGGCTTTAAAGGTTTGGGTAACCTTTTGACTTCAGAGCAGGCATAGAGAAAGATTTTTCAGATTACAGACATTCTTTCATTATAAAGAGAGAAACCCGTGAATTCTTCAAAAGGGATAGAGAGATAGATATATACTTTATTCATCCCCTGGGGGAACTTTGTATATTATACATGACAACAAGAATGCACAATGTAATCTCACAGAAATACATGAAATGACTGCGACCTCTTAACAGAGGAATATGTGGTGGTGGCATGTAATCTGTAAAATGACTTCCAACAAAACAAACGTTGGATTTACAAAACCAGTTGGTTGGGTTTAGGAAAAACATCACGGTTGGGCTTTAAATAAATACATAAACTCAGTAAAATACACAAACAGATCACAAATTTAACTTCATAATATTGCAACAATACTTTTGGACAGGAACACCAGTCCACTGGTCTCCTGCTTGAAAGTCCTGTGTTTGGGAACGCATTAATCACAGGACAACGACCCCTGTACTGATGCATCTGCGGAGACAGTGGCTGTTATTTTGAGGAATGAGGATGAAAATAACATGGACAGGAAAAGGTGCACCAGAGGATCTTGCAGCATTTGGGAGGAGGGTGACCAACGCACCAAATTAGTGCCACGTCAGCAAACTGGGGAAGACTGGAGTGTAGAGCCACTGTGTATAGACTGCAGGAGCTTGATGACGGGATGGGTCACAGGTGTGAAGGTAGATTGGCAGCAGTAGTGAGATTGAGTGCCACGCCCCTTTTTTAATCGACGCATCTGCAAAGTCATACAATGTTCTTAAATGCAGAACCTTCAGTGACATCACATTTTATTAGTTTTTTGCACTAAAAGATGGTTCAGGTTAAGGAAAGAGTGTGAAACTCTAAGCATGATGACAGGATCTACTTTAAAGACATTTAACTGGAGGATCTTTCTCTAACCTTGACTAAAGAGCTTTAGTGGGAATAAGAGGATACACACAGCTGTGCATTGCTGACATCATGAGAGAAAAAACATTTGCTCAGTTCCTTATTATTACAAGAAAAGTGTTTACATTATGACAACAAATCTTGTTTATCTTATTGAATCCAAATATGGTAATGTTATAACATGCGTGAAAAGAATGGCACTATAACGTGAAAAGCAGAACAAATGTTTTATACGAAGGATAGGATGTGGAAGTCCTGCACTTATTACCATCCTCCTCCTGAAAAAACATTGCCACTTAACATAATCCAGGCAACAATATCCTTTATTTGCCAAACAAAATGACCATAAAAAATTATTTCTAGGAGAAAGAGCAGAGAGTTAGGTTTCTTTCAGCCCGCTCTCACCAAACACGACAATTTAGCGTGCAATGAGAACACCTTTCTTGCTCTTTACATTCAGTACCTACTGCCCAATGACAACGCAACGCAAACGCAATATGTGATACTTTCTCAACAAGTGATGTAGTGTAAAATGTAAGAGAGAACGTGGGTTTGTTACCTAAACCGACTTCACAACGTTAACCTTATGGCGTACTAATGACACGCGGAAATGACGTGTGTTTTTATACGTCTTCCCATGAGATCGGTTTGGTTTCTTTTGTCAGCCTTGTTCAAGGTATCCATCTCCCAGTCAGTACAGCATATGTTCTCAGGGAGACAAACTAAAATTAAAACATTTAATTCAACAAAAATAACCAAACTGTATTCCTTCAAATGATTCAGTCCCCCAACATATTTCTTTTAAACTGCACAGTGTGTAGGATTTGGTTGCATCTGGCAACAAACTTTGTTTCAGGTGATTGTACACTCAATTAAATGTCTGCTAATAAATGCTTGCCTGCAATGATACGCACTGGCCCTTTTAATTCAAATGACAAACCAGTACCAGGTGGCCTATTTCAATATGAGCTGTGTTGGTACTAATCACTATGATAACATAATGGCTTCATGTCCTGATCTTAAATTGGACCTCTGTCTATTATCAGGTTTTCAGCATCAATAGTTCACGCAGTCCAGTAAACAGCTTCTACTTAAGATCCTCACTTAATAGATCCTAAAGCAACCTACCCTGTCCTCCTACCCCCCTTAAATGTGGAGGTCCTGATGATCTTTGACCCATGTACCCCTTCATTCCCTCCCTCCTCCACCACCTCCAGTCTGCTGTGGGACTTCGGGGGCCTCCGTCCTGTCGAGCACGTCTGTCCAATGCCTCCAGAGGGTCCCAGTTGTAATATGGGCTTGTACAGCTGACACTCCATCTCTCTCTCTTTACCCACATCACACACACACACACACACACACACACACACACACACACACACACCTCTTTCTGAAAGTCATGCTCCTGAGTGATGGAGTCAGCTGGGCTCGTCTCAAAGGGAGAAAAAAAAAAAGCGCCGTCCCAAGCAAGCAAGCTGGTGGGGGTCTCCCCCTTTTCTCCCCCAGCCCTTTAATAAGGCCTTTCTCTAGGTGTCAGGAGGAGATGGGAAAGGGGCCCCTGAGGGGAGGTCAGGGTCACAAACAATAGATAGTCACATTGAACATTTGGACAATTTTAACTCTTTAACAGACACTTTTGGGGTTTAAACTCTATTTTCGACGAGTCATGTTTATTGAAGCTCGATTGATGCTAAACGTGTAAGTAAGTAAGTAAGAAAACACTTCTTTACACACATACCCAGACCATTCTCTCAGGCCTCCAGCTCCTGGGGGTTGTTGAGCTTGCACTGCTCCTATTAGCTGTGAGGCATCCATCAGTTATGGTGGAGCAGTGACCTTCTCAAATTCCTACCTGTGATTAAATACCAGAAACAGTCCTTCAGGGTGCCAGCTAATAGACACTTTCAGCTTGCAGAGGTCAAGTTATTAACATATAGAGCTCTATGGAGCGGGTCAGGACACGTCGAGACGGCGTCGCGATGCCGTTAAAGGCAGCCATTAGTTTTCACTGGCACTCAAAGAGCAGCGTATTCAAAGTGATATGTGCTAATTCTCCAGACTCGGGGCCAGTTTAATTAAGAATACAGTTCAGGGAGGAAGTCACACTGAGGTGGAAAATAGGATTATATTATTAAAGAAGGCAACAAAAGGAAAGAAATCGCAGTGTAAGCAAATGTCAAGGATTAGAGTAAAAACATTGGGGACATAACTTTCCCACACAAATATGCACCCAAAGCGCTCACACGCTTTTCTTTTTCTCAGACTGTCGCAGGAGTTATTATTAAACCCTTTTCTTTTTTTTTTCTGCAAACCGCCGTGTTTCCACACAAAGGGTGGTTTGTCCGCGTCGTGTTTGCTCAGTTTATTCAAATAGCCGCTGCACTAAAGTGATCAAACCCCTCCGTTCGCCCTCTAAATCTAAGTAGTCACTCCGAAAATATTTAATATGCACCATCAGCGCAAAAGCAACAAGCCGCCCCTCAGCCCCCCTCGCCGCCTGCGCTTTTAAAACAACACACACAGACGTGGTGGAATGCGACCATATCTCCCCGATAAATCCCGGCTTTTGATTTTTGCTGCGATGCCTCTCGTGGAAAAAATGCCCTCTCTCCACGTGGAATGTGTGTCAGCATTTGCCTCGCTTCGTGTCTGACCGATATTGCTTTTAAAAAAAAACTAAATACAGACATTGTTTGGCAGAGGGAGAGTAAGAGAGGGAGAAGAGGGCCAATAATGTTGGTGTTGTGTTGGCCCGGACCTCCCTTTTGCCATGTGAGGCTTTATCTTCTTCCCTCATCAGGCGAAGTCTGCTCTGGGTTATTATTGCTGACCTCTGGGTGCTTTAGCCAGCAGAGAGAAAGCTTTTAACCCTTCTATAATTTCCAGATTGTGTACATCATGCTTTAACTGTGTACACATGCTAGTTTATCCTGGGTTTAAGTCACAGTCATTACTTGCAAGGGACCCGACCGGTTTTTGACACTGCGACTTTTCTTCTAAACGCTCTCCGCCAGTGTAAATACTTCTACCGCATTTACATTACGGGGTGAGTGATCCCTCCGTTTCCATATGACCGAAATAAAAGCCCACCTCTCGGCCCGTGTGGAGCAAATAAGCGAAAACATCCGTGTTCTGCTCGACCCGAAAAACAAACCCGACATTCATAATATCCACAAAATAAATGTCCCGCTCCCTCTGAACTCTGGGGGAGCCGCGTACAGTGTAACATAATCTGCATTCAAAGTGTCGGGCGCACAGGCCTTTGCTCTGTCCCTCAGCGGTGCCCTTGCGCTCGACTCCAAAAAATGACACACACCCAGAGCGGCACTGTCATCCCCTTGTCCTGTTCTCGCCCCCTTACCCCCAACCCTGCAGCCCCGCCTGTCCTTTCATCCGAAGAAAGTGCCCATTGTGTGGGTAGATTGTTGTAAAAAGAGGGGTGCATCTGTGGCGGGTGCTGAGTTTCCGTCTCCGAAGAGAGGACATCGCTGCCTTGTTGTGATCTCGAGCTCTTTGGTTCAGCGCTCAAAGGATGCCCTTTCTTTGAGTCATAATCTCTGAAAAGATTGTGTTCTAGAAAGGAATGAAGTTCGCATTTCCAAGATATCGCTAGCAAAAAAAAAAACACTCCCTCCTTTACAACTGTAGCATGTTGATTCCAGCTTTTATGGCAAGCTAACTGGCTGCTAGCTTCATACTTACAATATAAACACAGAGAATGCTATTGATCTTCTCAAACTGAACTGACAAACTATTTCTTTAAAAAGTGACTGATATGATGACTGACGATTCCTCTTGGGGCTTGCCGTAGCTTGATCTGACATCTGCTGGTTCCTGTACACACTCGCTGCTGCCGACACTTACCTATACGCATAGCGAACTCCTACCAGTATGCTGAAGATAACCAGGTGGCAAACCTTGGGATCTGAAAAGTGAAGCCAATACAGAAGTGTCTTAAACTTGCACTCTCTCTTCTTCTAAACATGGGTTTATGGTCTCAATCTCTAGTTTCAAGTCTTCTTCAATACAACATGTTGTTCATTTTGTAAATAAAAGTCCTATTTAGAATAAAATAGACCATTCAGCAGGGTATGCTTTAGGGCGGGGCTACCTTATGATTGACAGGTCGCTACCACCACCACAGCCGTATACAGTTTATCGAAGCCTGTCCTGAGCAGTCTAAATATGGTCACTTCCTTCCGTTCACTGGTCCAAAATGCCGAAAGTTGAGGCTTCAAAACCACAGTCCACAAACGTCCACTTCTTATATACAGTCTATGAGAATAACCGAACTTTGGATTCTTCAGACTAAAGCTTTCAGATTTTTTCATGTACCAAAGCCAAGACACTACATTATCTGCTTGTGAGCATGTGGAATAGAACTTTATATATATTTGTATATATTTAGAGGTCCGACCCAGTCAACATGAGCCTCAAACTTCCCGACACGACTCTAAAATAGAAAGTGTGTTTCTGTCGACACCCTGGGATTCAACTTTTAACACGGCTATTAAGAGCACTCTCTTACAAGAGTTGATTCTTCACAGTGTGAGCCTCACTTTTATTTCTCCCCCTTTTTACTTTCCCCTCTGGAAAATCTTCTTCAGCGGGGGCACACAAAGCCTGTCTTCACCGCGGAGGGGAAAGGGAGCTGTGGGAGACTGGAATACCAGAAGGCTTTCCGCGTCAGAGACACACAGAATGGAAAGTCAATATAATGGCCACTGAGGCGCTGGCATAATGTATGCAGTGTGTTTGTGAGCACGCCGGTGCCCAGGCGCTTACTGTCGGAAACACTGCCCCGTAGCATGTTGTTCCAGAATGGGATGGACAAGGTCCCATCAGGTTCAGATGATGTTGTCATGGTTGACGGCTTGCAAGGTTTCCTTGACCCCAACACTGCTGCTACATCACCCCTTTCCACACCATCCAAGGTGGCCAGTTGGCATGTCCATTGACAGTGATCCTCCTATTTCAATTCATTACTTTTCCCATCTCCTCGCTCTGTATTTTCTTCCCGGTGGTCCCGGCCCGAGAGAGGACCTCTGCAGGAGAGAGATGAGTTCCTCTCTTTGAAGTTGAGCGCCTCTGAAAGGAGGCCCGACTCTGCCTGAGTGACAGAGCCCGCCTGCCTGTCAGACATCAAACAGACAAGTCGTACAGTTCCGTCACTGATGTTTCAAGCCCCCCACCTCTCTCTCTCGCTCTCTCTCTCTCTCTGGACCTCTCAACCCACCCATCCACATCAAACTTGAACTCTTTCTTTTTTTGGGCTCTTGTAATTAAAACCAGTCAGCCTACTACAGAGGTGAGTTGTTTGGGCTACAGACGTGCTGCTGGGGTCAAAGGCCACTCCGGGTTTGAACCCCCCGTTTGTGGAAAGGGACCAGTCCCACATGAAACAGGGCTCCACAAAGGAATTAAAGATGAGAGAAAGAGGAGGGTGTTGAGCCAAATTCATGTCGCGCACAGAGTGAAGAATTACAAAACATGTCCATTCATTAGTGGAGGACTGAAGTTATTTTTTGTAACTACCTAAACTGTGAGAAAGTGCTGTTAAACCTACCAGTAAAGGTTTCGCCTGACCTCAGTGGTCTAACTCCAACGTTTGAATTGATGACTCCTGTTAAAGCCTTAAAGAAACAATGATGTCGGCATGGGAAGTTACACGCTACAATCAGCCAAACAGCACTTGTGTCACTGGCTTTTTCGTGATGGGAAAACTAACATTGGAGGGAAAACGAAAACACACTCATCCTCAAACTGAACCTTTCGGGAAATTTTATGAGGAGTTTCTTGAGGGATACCATGTTGCGCCATGCAGCCTCATGTCCTTAAGTACAAGTGAGTAAACATAACCAAACTGTCCTCGGGTCTTTGTTTGTTCCACTCGTTAAAACATGACATTTATTGGCTCGGTGTTCCTTTTCATTGGGGCTTTTTAGCTCCATTAGTGTCTTAAGTTGCCCCTTTATATGTCTAAGAGTGTTTATCTAACTATGTAGACTAGAGCGGACGGTGGGAAGGGCAGGGAGAGGGGGAAGATGAAACACAGCATGCCAAAACTAGTCACTCAGCAGTCTATCGGGGACAAGCCATACCTTCTAAAATGTCAAAGTAAGCTTTTACCTGGCTGTGGCACACCCAGGCACCTCCACACCCCTCTCATCAACTCCAATCTCTACAAACACTGGCTGGTTACGTTCACTAGTCCTGTAATTGCTAATTTGCCTAATGGATGTGAACTCAAGTGTATGTAGTTATCTGGGCCGGGGGGGGGGGGCAAAGAGAGTAAAGGGGCGGAGGTCACACTAGAGACCCCCCTCGGGGGACTTTCTGCCCCGTCTGAGCACTTTACTGGATTATTTAGGCTAACTTTCATCTCCGTTGCCGGGGCTAGGGGCTTGGAGAGTGCTCTGACCCGATGACCCCTCTCTCTTTGGAAGGAAAATTCCAACATGTGAAGTGTCTCTCCCAACCGCAGTCTCATAAGGATCATTCTGACTAAGCTCACCACCAGGTTTGCCCTACAGCCAAAAGACGGGGTGTCATTACCGGAGTAAGAACCCACAAGGTCAAGTTTGCACAAAGGCCTTTTTCAGGGAGGTTAAGAGGAGCTTCTGCTGGGCCGGAGGTCTCTCTGTGGGGCGTTATGGTTGATGGGAGCAGGATGCCAGTTTCAATAATTCTTCCTTTTCTGAGTTCAGAGAATTTGCACAGTAAGACTTGCATGTAGGGAATTCTACATATGGCGTCATGCAGAAATTAGTCTGCATGTTGCATTGACTTGTTAACATATACATATAATAGAGAAAACATAAAGCATAGTAATTAAGTCAGGAATAACTTGGCCTGAGCACTTGACACGAACACACAATGATACAATGACACCAAACACCCAGTTTGCACAGTCTAGTGCAATACATGTGTCCCGTTCATTGAGGTGCAACTTGGCGTTGAAAGTGCCCAATGCCTCTGGAGAGACCCGGGTAAATGTTAGGGATCGGCATGCAGCGCTTTCGCTCCGCTTACGTCTTCATGAAGGAATGTAATTGTATTTTGGCTGGGCCTTTCAGCATGTGTATCAGATATTGAATTGGTGTTGGAAGATGGGGGCTGGTGGTGGGAGGATCCTAGAGGGCCAAGCGGGGGGGGGGGGGGGGGGAGCGCACCCACCTGCAGCATTACAGGCATAGCAACTGACACACAAAGTGCTAAATAGTCCACGCGGGATGGGCGAGTTGGGTGGTGGGTGGATACAAACAAACGCAGGGCTTTTATCCAGAAGACCGCTGTTTGTGTCTATGGACAAGTAAAAAAGTAGAGTCGGCATTGGTTTGTCACGTGACTCGTTAGTGTTGTTAGTCATGTGGCGCTCGTGAGTCTCTAGTCACTCGAGTCGTTAGTCAGTCAAGTTAACAATCAACCGCACTTATTTACTCAACAGCAGGATTACGGAAAAACTACGGGCCTGATTTTCATGAAACTTGGTGAGAGGATGTAGCATGGGCTAAGAAGGGAGCCGAATCAAAGGGTGGATACACAAATTATTAGCTACCTATGAAAAAACATGATGTTTTTCGTTGACAAATCAATCCCACCTCAAGTTCCATTTATTCGCTGGTATTGAGCTTAAATCATGAATCATGGATACAATCAGAGAAGATGGAAATTTGAACAGCTCGGGACAACTCCATCCCCTATCTCTCCAGCAGTGTGGCATTCGTGTTGGTTCCCATTGGAACTGGCGGAGCAGAGTGGCGAAGCTCCTCCTTCGTGCTACAGCGGAGGCGGTCATGTAGAATTGAAACCGAGACAAACTAAATAAACCTAATGTACAGCCACTATGTTCACTGTGCAGATTTCCTCTGATTAGTATCAAAAAACAACAAACCTGGATCCAGTGTTCTGCTGCCTGCCTCTTATTTCCCAAATACTACACCCACCATTAGTAGAATAAGAAAGCAATCATTGACCATATGTATGCATTTCATGGTAAATGAAATAATGGTAGTAGTGAGGGAGAGGGCCTCTCTTTCCAGCACACAACTGGGAGTTGGAGTCAGGTTTGGCCCTGTTGCCAAGATACCAGGGTCACCATCTGGGGGGGGGGGGGACTGGCCAGTCTTTGGTTGCGAGAAAGGGGAGGCAGAGCACGAGTGCTGATCAAAGTTTAGCCAGTGCCCCGCTGCTCTCCAAATAAATCCCCCCACCGCTGGGCTCTCAGTGCCAGCCTTGTTTCAATAAGTCTCCCTTATTGTACACACAGCCAGGGGTCTTTGAGCTGAGCCATTCACTGTGAGCTTCCCACAGGATTACATATCTAAATATATGATGTGAGAAGAGCCACTGCCCCGTGTGTGTGTGACCGTGTGTGTGTTTGTACATGTGCGAGAGGCGTTTAGTGATTCTGTTAAATTAACCAGAGCTGAAGGGGATCAGTGTGTTGGAGGGCTCACCTCACACTGGCTGCTCATGCATTAGTGGGAATTTACCAGTGATCCTACTGTGCACCTACAATGCATAACTTCAGCCATTGTGTTTTTAGAAACTACAAATGTTTCACTCCCAGATAAAGTTATCCACAATATCTTCCTTTATTTTTTTAAACAATTCCCCTTTACAACGTTTTGCTACCATGCCAGGAGTGAGATGGGAAGATTAATATGAGTTCTGTCAGACGGACCGGTCCAGGAAGTCTTCAGTAAAAAATACATCCCCCTTGTTTACATTTTCTATCTCGTTCCATATCTTGATGGAAGTGAGGTATGTGGTCTTCATAATCTAGACCAAATTGAAATGTTTTGACATTTATGGTTTGATCACGGAGATACCAGTCCAAAGTGCATTCAATATCAGGTTAGCCTTAGACTTATGGACAGAGATCTACAGGACTGGCATAGTATAGTTATAACATCTTTTTCTTTATTCTTACCCATGAATGGAGAGTTGACGGGGGGTTGGACCTCTGGGGTTTCTAAATGGCAGACAACGCGGTAGATATGGGTCCAGACTAATAGGCGGTCGGGGTTCCCACTGTCAAGCCTGATGGAAGCCAAACCCTGCAATGAGTAATTTCATAAATATAGTGGCAGGTGGGACTTGTTGGACATGCCTACTCTCTCCTTTACAAATGGTGGGTAATGTTCCTGACCTCTTCACCCCACCGGGGGCCTCGGCAGCTGGGGCGCCTCAGCCTATGCAACCCATACCGTTGACTCCCTCGTGTGTGTACTGTATGTGTGTGTGCATTTGTGTCTGTCTGTGTATATAAATTGCCACATGGCCACCTGAGTTCTCCTTCATCCCGGCCCATTTTTCAGCTCCGCCACACACAGTCTCCCATACGCAGAGTTGTACGGCTCCCTCCCATTCACAAGAAACTCCCGAATCTGTTGCATTAGCCCCCTTATATTATTCCCCATGTACCGTTGGAAACAAATCGGCTTTGTTCAGTCAGCACGGTCCCACTTTCCACAAACTCTTTGTGTTGACACTCTGTCACTGTTGCGCCTCTGCGGTAGAGGGGATAAATCAAACTACCACTTGGTGTAAACATGTCAGCGTGTAGGCTCGAGGTGGGGTGAGGAGATCCAGGGCTGCTACTGAGGTTTGTGAGGACAGCAGGGGCCTGTAGGACGCTGACCTAAAAGAGGTTGTCAAAGACAAGGGGGTCGGAGACACAAAACTCGCCCTACAGCGTCTTAAATCAAACCCAAGGAAGACAAGATCTCCAAACTAGCGGTCTGAAGCTGCCATGATGAGAGCATGAACGTGACAGGCTGAGACAGTAGTGTGGAATGTGTTGTCCTTGACTATCAGGAGAGAAGATACGAGTCTGAGTGCTGCTGCTGCCACAGTAACGTCATGTCTCGGAGGCGGCGAGCGGAGAGGGGAGGCAGGGGGTCAGGCGTCATGGTGATACGGCGTGGGATACCGTCATGTCTGCAGCTGCCGTGCGGTAAGCACGATGGAGACAGACGAAAAGAGAGGGCGGAAAGGGAACAACAGTGGCACACATAAAAAGAAAGTCACACTTGACAAAGAGCGAAAGAGAGACAACAGCGCAGACAAGCAACGAGAGGACGAAGAGCGTCTCCTCAACACTCCCACAGTCTGTGGCCAGATAGCGATGCGTAACAAGAGGTTACAGTAAATGGCTGATGCGTGCCTCATGCGGAGAGGGACAGAGTGTCTCCATATCCTCAGGCCACAGGGGTCGGCTCATTAAAGCGAGTGTCCCCCACCGAAGACATAAGTGCTCTTTGATGAGGTTGAGGGCTCCACGTCAGCCACCAGCAGGCAGATAAACTCCCAATCTGTGCCTGCTAAAAGCTTCTCCTGTCCGGGTCAGGGAGCGCAGAGCTGCAGGGGGAGGCTGAGGAGAGAGAGAGAGAGCTTCAAGGGATTAAACAGTGCAGATAGGGAACCCATGCTGCTACCCGAGGGTGTGACGATCTAATGCCGAATGCCGTCATGTGGCGGTCAAGAAACACAAAGTTAAAGGTGTTCAGTGTTGGAAAAAGTATTTCAGTCCTTTACCTAAGTGAAAATAGCACAATGAAAAAGACTCACTAACATTTTTGCTAGAATGAAAACTAAATACAAAACAGAAGTAGGAAACTCAACAGATGCCACTGTAAACTGCCTACTGCCAGCATGCAGAGCGTGCTGACAGATGTTAAGCGTTGCCAACTTTCAAATCCAACCGCAGAGGTAAAAGATGTTGAAAAGTCCAGAAAAGCTAATGTGCGCACATATGTTTGGGCTTCCTGTTTCTCCCTCCAACAAAGATGTGAACAGACAAGGGCTTTCCTCTTCACTGGGAGTAGTTAGATGTCCACGGAGACTTCTCTGGGAGAAAAGCACACACTTGGCCAATTTTTTGGTTTGGCCGAGCGATTCCCATTCCCCCCTTGACTTCCTTTTCCTTTTCTGTGGGAATAGTATTTAATGACTTTGCAAAGTACAACAGACATCCTGAAATGAAATTAAATATTGAAAATGAAGGAGGAGTTTTTATCATTGTAAATTCTGTAGAAGAGAAGACTGTGTATTGCTGTCAAGGCCCATGATTCACTTCTAATGGGACTCTACATGAACTCATTCATACTCTGGTCAAATTAAACATTCGTTCTAACATTGGATCTTTAAAAGTAAGTAAACACCCGCTGAAAAACATATTTTTGTCAACTTACAGTGGCTGAACTTCTCACGTTGCTGCAGTGATCTACTGGTGCACTCCAGGACCCTGTGACATCACTGTTGGGTGTGGTTACAGGTGCAACAGAGCACATTTCTGATTGGTTGTGGTCAGAGGGGAAACAGCTGCAGCCTTCCTTAGTCCGGTACGACCATTAGCTTATAGCGGCTAATGTCACCTGGCTAATGCCACATCTTTACAGAGACCTGGCTCCATAGTGTCGTCCCGGGTCAAGCAGGACTCCGGTGGGACAAGAGGAGGCGTACTCTGTTTACGTCAATGATGCTTGGAGGTCAAACATAGAAAATGTGATGGACAATGTTCCCTGATGTTGAATTTGTAATGTTAAGATGCATTTCATTATTCTACCCTGTGTTGCTTTATGGCAATGACAACATCCTTGAATCCTTAAATAATAGTAAACTTTAGAAAGTTATTGTTGTGTAACTGAAATTACAGAGCTAGCTGACTTTAAGATTCTTCTCTACTTTTGCTTCTGTTACACTTTGTTTGAGCATTTACCCTCCTCCCTTAACTTCAACAAACGTTACATAGGTTCACATTAAAGCTGCATTAAGTGATTTTCTTTTCTTTGGCCAATAAGGGCAATCTTCAAGTTGCAATTCACAACGTTAAGTTTCACTTTCACAACGTGGTCAGTGCAGTTTGGGCTGTCTGAAGCATTAGAGTGGTAGTGATAACGTTCAAAATGGGCACGCGTTTCTGGTCACCTGATAAATGTAAGTACAATATTCACATCTTTTTGCCCTGTTTTGGTCTCCACCAACTGAAACAACATCGATATAAAGAGCCAGGTATAGGCTATATATATATATATATATCTATATATAGGATATAATATATGGCCCTTAAGCTGCTAAATGTTCGTTTGTGTACCTTTAAATAAACAGCCCACTCATCACCATTTTAGTGTTTCTGAGCAGTAGAATGTAGAAAGAAAATGCAGTTATTACCTAAATATGCACTTTGTGTGTGTGTTTACAGAATTGCTTATGATCACATGCTTTCAGGCTTGTCTCCTGTCAGTGTGTCTGCCACCAACTTATTGTCATTGACTTTGCTTAGTCAAACACTCAGAGGCTCTCCCACTGTTTGTTTGTCAGTATGTCCTGTCTCTGTCCACCGAGCTGTCTCCACACAACCTGCAGATGTGTCAACACACATAAACACAGTCCCAGGCGGTCAGCATCACTGATGTCATTGTTGTCACGCTCTGGCGTTGTCTCTTACAACTTTGGGATTGGCCGGAGGTCACAGCGGCCAATTTTATCTGGTCGTTTCTGACATGAAAGACTCCTCTGAGGTTACAAAGATAACAGGTCAGCCTGCCAAGGGCTGAGGTCATGGTTTGGAGAGGAGGAAGATCCGAACATACATGTGGAGCTGATTTTTTTTGATTTCTAACGAAGCAGCTGAAAGGATTTGTTGACAAAACTCATCCAGCTCCAATTGATATTTGTTCAACAAAATATGTCAAAGTCATGCTCTGCTGCCTTCTACCGAATAAGCTCCTGGCATGCGTGTCATCATTTGACAGTTGGTGAGCTGGCCAAATAAACCTGCTCACCCTGGAATCATAAGGATACAAATTATCTTACTGACGAAAGGATAATCACAACCAGACTCAAGGTTTACTTTAAACACACACACACACACACACAACACACACACACAGTTCACCTCTCTGTCCTGACGGGGGCGGCCATGAGTGGATCCTGAATCAGAAGGCCTGTGAGAAAGGAAAAGGGACTTTCTCTGTATCAGTTCTGGAGAATGTGTGCAGAATTGAGCGCCAGCAGCCTTAAAGTTTGATTTGAAAGGCCAGACGTCTCTCTCGGCTGACGGCCGCTGCTCGTATCAGATTTTCTTTGGGGTTGCTCGTATCAAAATCTATTCTTGTTCTGTGTTCGTTTAACCTCAATAAAAGTGTTGTCATTACTTCATTTTCACATTCGTTCCATTCTTAACTGTCACTCGTGCTCATACCGAAGCCCTTACAGGCTTTTATCTCGGTAGATTATAGTATTGAAACAGAAGTGAAAAAACAAGTTACGGCACATTTCATCCAATCAGCGTCAGGTCCGTATCTGCTGCTTCCTGCCCTGAGCTGGGAGGCTAATCGATCAAAGGGCAGGCTAATCCCCCCCTCCGTGTCCAGTCCCAGGCAGCGCGAAGCAGCCATCGTTTAGGGGGGTTTATCAAGGAAGAGATGACCTCTGACCCTGAGCTGACTGCAGGTCCTCAGACAGGAAAAGGTCAGGGGGTCGCAACAGAAACTCATTCACACCTAGCGGCACTGCGCCACAGGGGGGGAGGCGGCCTCCTGTCGGGTGTCTGCGAGCCTCCGGTAGCTAAACAGCCGCTGTGTGGGAAACCAGACGGAGTGCGAGCAGCGGTATCATAGCAGATATCAAGTTTGTTGGGAGTCTAGACAGTGAAGTATGCGTCTTGGAGAACTCGATCTACCTTGATGTGTTATCTGCTCATGCTAATGTTTGTTGTGGACGCTGTGTAGCCAACAGAGCTTGCACAAAGTGATTTCATAAAGTCGAAATCTGACAGGACACTTCATCAAGCCAAAGAGTGCAGAGACAAGGACTAGGTGTTTAGTGATGGGACAAGGCAATTAAAAGGATAAGCACTACAACTTCCTGTTCCCCTCTTAAGTCCTCTATCAAGAGTATACATGTGGCATATCTTATTTAATCAAAACTGGCTGAACTGTGACAGACACAACCAACTTATCCTGTGACGTCAGTTTTTATCTTGTCCATCGCTGAAGACATTTTGTGACTGCTTTTTGTAAAAACTCTGTCTAACAATCTTGGAACTTTCCTGAAGCCCTGTCCACTGCTTATACTTTGGTCTTCCGTAAAAGCTGTTCAATGTCACGTAAAAAGCAAATAGACTGACTGCATAGCTTTTTACATCGCTTATAGCAGCCAAAGCATTTTACAAGAAGCCAAGTAAAAAACCTGCTGGTGATGTCAGAGGAAGAGGCAGGGGGTCACCAAAAACCAGTTGGATTAGTCCTCCTGGGACCATGAATGCCTGCGCCAAATTGTGTGCCAATCCATCCAGTACATGTTGAGATATTTTAATCTGGACCAGAGTGGTAGCCAGACGAACTGGGTTAACATGTTTCTTTGTGGTGTTTCTCTTTTTGTGTTTTAACTCATAAAACATATTACAAAAAAAGGAATAGATTTCAGTTTCAGCATAATATTGTATACTCCCCAAACCTACAAAAATAACTAAATTCCACATGTAACTATAATGTAACTATATTCCTAACTTCAAAAGCCACAAACACAGAGAGCTTTACCATCCGCCTCTTTCAGACTTGTATATTCCAGGACCCCCTCTCATGACAACAAGGTGAGTGAAGCGCGTCGGCCGGCCCATGCGCCACAAAACATGGGCTCATAAAAGAGCTGCATTATCAGGACGGCACACTGCATGACTTTGAAAGGAAAAAGGGTAGAGGTATCAGTTGAAAAGCGCGATCAAACTTTGTCATCCAGCCAAGGCCTACGCTTCTTTGTGTGCTACAGTATCAAAGCGACGTGGTGTGGGCTCGTCAGAGAGCGTCGGCTTTGATCCGTTGACGGCTCGGTGTCTGCGGAGCTCAGCGGCCGACCTTTCATCTGGCCCAGAACCTGGGATCCACTCTGGCTTCAGTAATAGGATGATTAACAATAATAACCCCCCGAGAGAACGGGAGGAAGGAGGGAGGGGGGGGGGACGGGGGACAGAGACAAGCTTCTGAGTGAGGAGTACTCTGATCTGCTGTGTTTTCTGTTCCGCAGTCTCGTTTTCTCCTCTCCTCTCTGCTTACTCACTCTCACCGTCACCCCACTTAAAATTCCCTCTCTGTATTTCATCCAAACGTGACAGTTTGTGTGACACGATCTGCAAACATCAGCCCTCCCCAACACAAGAGGACCTCACTGGCTGGTACATGTCCTCTGTAGGGCCAGGAGAGCAGGCTCTGCTACTGCGCTACAGTGTTTTTATTATACCTGGAATATATACACCACTTACACATTTCTTTCTGTCTCGGGGTGTGCAGATATGGGTTGGAAAACCGATACGCGAAGCTGAGACACCACAGATCCGATCTCTCTGCAAGGAAGCGAGTAAAGACAAGCCATTCCTTTAAAAGAAGGTGACGAGTGCACAGCCGGTAAAGTTACTGAGAGGAGCGGACACTGACCCCACGAGTCAGCAACATTTAAGTGAAAAAAGCCATGCTCTAGGGCACATTCACAAGCAAACAGTTTTAATCAACCACTGGTGCGGTTCATTTGGGTTGTTGTGAACGCAGTTATCGTACTCTTATTTAGCATATTCTGCAATGGATGTCAAACAAAGTCCAAGGTGTTTATAAAGTCAATTGAGATAAACTGGAGGAGAAGGGATCGGTGCGAAGAGTAGATCAGGCCCTGCTCCTTCGTACACGCTCCGAAACAGACTGAACAGAAAAACGGACCGAAAGTATAGTAAAGTTTTCTGGGGCATTTCTGATTCATTATTAGAATTTTTCTTCGCAGATGAATCAAATTGTATCGAACCAGCTTTGACTGTATCAAACCATCTGAGAGGAAGACGTGCAGAGCCCTATTCCTGTCAAAAGAACAAACTTTACGTAACACTTAAAGGTTTACAGTGCCGGCATTTGAAAAAAATAAACCCTTCTTGACTTGGAAAACCACACTAAATGTAATGGCATGTGATGAAAGTTCGGTTAAATCCTGCACCGATAAGTTGATTTACTCTCCGATAGCCATCTGCAAACAGATCTTAGATGTACAAACGTATTGGACATCCTGTTTATTTTCACTTGTCTGCTCCACAGTCCAAGGCTCAGATGGGGATCTCGATCGGCTGAAAACAGAAGCGATGAGGGGGGGGGGGGGGGGGGGGGGGGTATTTGCTTTTTTTGGGGACACTGTACAAACACATTAGGACACCATTAAAGTGAGCCTTGTTGGAAAGACACAAAGAAAGTACGTGTGAAGTGTTTCCTTGACGATCCGGATCATTATCAGAGGACATGAGAAAGCAATGAAGCCGGAAAGCTGAATCCAAAGCTGCCACTGCTCTGGATCAGTCATTGGGTGACACAGAGGTGTTTGGGACTATTACAGTCCGTGGGCCATGTGCTTGTGTTACATACTTATTTACTGCTGGGCTGCGAGGAATGAAAAGAGACCTTAATTTCGGTACTAACCTCGCTTGCCCACACACCACAAGAAATGTGGGTAAATATATATCCATAAGAGCTCCTTCCTTTTAGTCTGCTGGCCCCGGGGACTTAATGAAATAGACGCTGGAGGCCCCCCTCTACAATCAGCAAACTGAGGCCCAGGGCTCAAATTATAATCAGCCTCAGTTTACACTCTGTTTGTTGTGGGGCAATTAGGCCGTCCGAGCTCAGACAATGCGGTTATACTTTCCTGCAGCAAATGGCCTGCATCCTGTGCCCGTAACACTGCCAGGAAAAACCCTCAAATAACAACGGAGGGTGAGGGAGAGAGATGTGGCTTCTGTGGGTCTTGCCTAAGAACAGGCCTCAACCTGGCAGCATGTTTGTCAAATCAGATATGGCCTCATTTCCCTGGAAACCACCTCCAGCCACCATCTCCTCACACTGCTTCAGACTGTTTTATATTCCCCACACTGTTTTTTTTTTTGTTTCCTTTATCCTTCTTCTCTTTCACCAGAGGTCTTGCTTGACTTATGCAAATTATTAGTGTGCTCTTTCCATTTCTTTTTTTTCCAGGCACCGCTGATTTCCTGATTCGGAGATTACAAGTAAAGGAAGAGAGGGCTCAGTGTAATGAGCTGTCACATTAATGCAGAAATGAAACTCTGCAGCCCCCAAAAAAAAAGTAAGGACTCTTTCTTTCTTCCTTTCTTATGGCAAACGTGGCGTCATCCCGGGCTGGAATTCATGGGACGTTTTCTCTTGTTGTTCCTCTAATCTTGTGAGTCTCGTTCTGCAGTGATTTACTATCTCTATGATACAGCAACTTGGCAGAGGCTCAGGTCCGCTGATATGATCTGGTACGACGCACATTAGCACACAATATTTGTCAAAACATGTGGCTTTCACGCATTCTTTTCTCCTCCTCTCCCTGTCTTCCTCTTCATATCAACCCCACCTCCACCGCCGCCTCCTTTCCCCTCCTCCTCCTCCTCCTTGAATCCTCCGAGGATCACAAGCCTCCGAGATAGACACCAAACCCACGGTGAGAGACAGAAACATTTTTTATCAACGAGATCTTACAGACTGATGTCTGAGAACGTAGATGAAATAAAAACGTAGAACAAATGTGTCTAATCCTGCTGCAAGACGTGATTGCATGTTGAAGAAAACCAACATCTTCCAACAAAAAAAGTCAAATGCAGAGATATCTCTGTATCTCCAGAGGTGCTCTCACGCTACGTCCGGACTCGGCTTCTCCCAACAAACACAAAAGGATTAGACTAAGTCGCTTGAATTCTCACAGGATTAAAACATACGCTGGCTACTTGGCAGACTATTTAAGCTACCGATTAGGTAATGTGAACAGAGTGGGAGGCCTTGTTGGACATGAGGGATTTATTTGTGGGTACAGAGTCCGCAGGAAGCAAATAGGACAAAACTACAGCAGCGGTGTGGACTCGAGTCAGATGTGAGGCAGGAATCTGACCTGCAACCTGACTTTGAGACCAATGGCTTGTGATTTCACTTGAGCTTTAGCGTTTCGACTTGTAATGATCTGAAAAATAATTGCAAGTTATGTTACTAAGAACTGTGCGGCAGATCCACGTGCTTCACATCAATTTCAGTTGTGTAAACTGGGAGTTTACTTTTAGTTTTGAGTGTAACATAATTTAAGAGATTTGAAATTAGATTCAGTTGATGAAATGCTATCCAACCACAAACCTTGTCACAGGAATAACATACAATTCATTTTACTTTTAAAAAATGGTCTTGACTTGGGACTTGATTTGGAACTTGTTGGTCTTAACTTGGACTTAAGTTAGGGGCTTCTTGGTCTTGACTTGGGACTCAACCGTGGGCTTGTTGGACTTGACCTGGGACTTGTTCTAGACTTGGACTATACTTTTAACTTGTTGGTTTTGATTCAGAACTTGACCATGGACTTGTTGACTTGGCAACTGTTGGACTTGACATGGGACTTGGTGGGACTGGATGGTCTTAACTTAGGACTTGACCTGGGTTAAGGTTAAGGCTTGCTAGACTTGACTTGGGACTTAATGGACTTGACTTGAGACTTCACCTGAAACTTTTTGTAATACACCAAAGACTTAAATGGACTTGATTGGATACTTGCCATGAGACTTGTTGAGCTTCATTTGGGGCTTAATGGATTTGACTTGAAACACAACCTTAGACTTGGTGGGCTTGACGAGAGACTTCTTTGTCTTGACTTGGGGCTTGTTGTCCTCGACTTGTACTTGAGTTAGAATGTGTTGGTTTTTACTTGGAACTTGCTGGGACTGGATAGTCTTTACTTAGGACTTGACCTTGGACTTGACTTGGGACTTCATAGACTTGGGACTTGATGAGCGCTTCATAGTCAGGACATATGTAACTAATGTAACCCCAGTAAGGTGCCATCTTGGGTGTTCCCCTGCTCCCTGAGGCCTGTGGTGGCTGGGTGGGGACCCACTGTGGGACACTTGCCACGGGACGCTGGGTCTTTACTTTTTCCCCTCTTACTGGCGTTAATCAGACCCACATGGAGACAATTTGGGGTCACATTTTCTCATTTATACACACATTCATACAGTATACTGCACAAATCCTCAGAAGGAAACAGAGCATACCACTGTAATTGCACATGGGTGGTTTTGCAAACCTATACATTTATAACCTGTACATCCAAACACCCTGGGTTTTCTTTTGATGAATATGGTTGCCTCTGCAGAAATGCATGCGTGTGCTCTTTTGCTAAAAAAAAAAGAAACAACAAGTTTGTCTATACAATAACAGGCTGTGAAACAGGATACAGCTCTGCGAGGCCACAGGTCCCCACTAGCAAGAAGGTTGATTTATGAAAGAGGGGCGAGTGACTTCCACTTGTGGAAAATATCCTTATTTTCTGTCTTGTTTGCTGGACAAAGAGTCACTATGCCATGTGATGTGTTCTAGCTGTGAGCTTGGGAAAATGGCGCCCTAATAAAGCTCTCATGGCAGACAGCTATTTGATTGAATTAAATGAAAAATCCATCGCACAGTCGTCTCACTGCCCATTCATAAAAATAATTCTGTGGATTGCTGGGCTCATTCGTTTTATTCATGAAGATGAATAGTCCTGCCTGGAAATGGTTCCACTCCAGTGTGTGTGTGTGTGTGTGTGTGTGTGTGTGTGTGTGTGTGTGTGTGTGTGTGTGTGTGTGTGTGTGTGTGTGTGTGTGTGTGTGTGTGTGTGTGTGTGTGTGTGTTTTGTATCGATTGAGGGAGTTGATAAGTTCCGATAAGGATTTTCATTCTGATTTTTTCCCCTAAATCCTGCCCACGGACACGTCAGTTTCCAGTGTGAAAAGTGATACGTTTACCTCATCATTCCGTTCTCAAGTCGCACACAACACAGTAACTTGAGTACACTATCAATCCCCGTTTTCCCCATCCGCGTAACAATAACAAGCTAACGCCGACGTTCAACACTTCTCAATATCCCCATGGTTGTGGCTTTTTTTTTTTCTCCCTCTCCTCCAGCGCAGATCCCACAGTCTCATTACAGAGGCAGGGGCCAGGGTCTCCCATTATCCCAGTCCCCTCTTATTACCCGGCCCATTATTCCCACTGCGAAGACGAAGTGAGACAGGAAATGAAATAAACGCGGTGCAGCGGTTTTCGAAAATGAATGGCTTCTGATTGAGGCCGCCGCTCTCTCGTTGTTTATGGCGCCCGTCCACTCACTTGTCTTTTCCATCACTCGGATGCTGCGTCAGCGCTGAGTGGACTCAGTCACACAGTGTGTTCACTGCAGTCTGACTGCCTTTATAGATGCAATCTGCAGGAACTGAGAGGGTAATGATGCACTCAGGATATTGATAGGTGCTCGTCGTCATTACGTGTCCCACGATGAATATAATAATTTTCTTTGCGCTACCCTGGATGGAGAAAAACATATTGGAAGGACAAGATTGTTGAGAAACATAAATCATGATATTAGTGTGAAGTGCAGTGCAGCTGTTTTTCCTTATTAATGCCAGCATCAAGGGATTTCATTCGTGGTCTGGACAATATCTCCATATCAGACTTGTCACGACTCCAGCCTGCAGCCGCAACTAACTGCCAAGTGACTTGGACAGCCGAGACAGATTATCTCTGGTCTCTGAGGACAGGGGGGAGAACGCAGCATGAACCTACAGGAGACCTTTATTTCCTAACATACTGTCAAAGGTTTTACATTACAAGATTACCTCACATACAAGGGTTGTTCACAGCAGGTTATCACAAAGTAAGGAAAGGCAGAAGAGTTTAGACAGGGCAGGTTTGTGTCGGATTCACACACGATGCCAGGACATCTAACGCAGAGTCAAACCTGAAAGTGATAATAGCGTCATTCCATGGTCACAGCTGGATCAGATGTAATCCTGAAGTCCATTGACAATTCTAGTAAAGTTTTATTCAAACAAGATGGCCGCCAAAAAAAGGCATTAGGCTCGTTTGAGATGAGCCAGTCCTTCGCAGATTCGATCACCGGCAATCGCCGCACAATGCATGCTGGTTAGATTTGTGTCCCGACTTGATCCCGACTTGCTCTGACACGTGGTAAACGTTAACCTGACGAGATCGAGGCGGCCGCAGTTTTTGGACCCAGGCGCCGCAGTTGCTCACAACCGACTGCAAGACCCAGGGCATGATGGGAAAAGCCTGACTGTCGCCTCATCGAAGAGCTGATTGGCTCTTAGATTTTACAACAAACACCACGTTTTGTCGAAAATCCAGTTTTTCTGTGTAGTTGTTATATTGAATACTCGATTGTTGGCTGTTAGTCTCATGTTGTGCGACGAAGGTGTAATCTAAAACATATCTTGTGTGATAATAATAAAGCTTATTTATATAACACATGAAAACTGTTTGACTTGACCGCAGTTTTTTATCACCGCCCCCTGCTGCTGCCACCCGTTTTCGTCTACTCTCCAGGCGAGGCGCAGCTCATCTTGAACGAGCCTGATTGATTGATTTGATTTATGTTTGATTTATGTTCACACGAATGTGAGCCAAATATTCCTTTACAGCTACAAAATAGTTTTTCTGGTTCATTTTTCAACACACTGCCACTATTTCATCTCCATTGCTTTAGGATGCTGCTGGTGCTGATAACCAAATATGAGTTTAATCGACAAAGAAAACTGTCAGATAATGAGATAATGAGAGTTCCAGTGAAATGTAACTTGAATGTTTAACTTCGATTAAAATAAAAATCTCAGCGTGATTGGCTCCGATTTCAAATTTAGAATTAAAGAGCATTTAATCCACAAGTAAACGGTTCCTTGTGCTTTTCTTGGATTGGCCAGCACAGCTTGAATAAGTGCTCCTGATTACTGGTAATGAGTTTGGGATACGCTTTCCAAAAAATCTTCGCACAAAATGTATCACATCACAAGCTAATGCGGCGCGATGGCTCAGCAGGGTGATTACGCAAGAAAAATCATTGGATAAACAACCGAACTTTGTAAACCGAGGCCCCGTTCTCTCCAGCTCCATCACTCCCTCTAACCCCATCGCTAATGAAAATATCCCCCAACCATCACCACCTCTCACCCCCTTCACTGGAAACCAAATGACAGCATCACACTCTGCATTCCCGTCCAGTGAAGTGCTTGGCTCCCGTTTCCCGTTGGTAGAATATTGCTCCGAATGAGTCAGTGGGCACAGCTGCTCTCAAGTCTTGTTTAAGCCTCAAAGCATGCGACGGACAAATGTTGCTCTTTGCTCCTGTAACCTGTAAAGATAAAAGGGGATTTTGTTGGGTGGGTCAATAACAGCCTGGTTGTTCTTCCTTTCCCCTGTTCCTCTATTTACTAATGCGTCAAATTAACTTTCAGGTTCCAAAGGTGGTCTGTCTCGGTTAACCAATTCGCAAGGAAGTGCGCTGCTTTTACCTTCCACCGGGATCCAGTGTACCCTTGACAACATATCCAGTTGCCAGGGAAATGCAATATCCAAACAAACGGGAGCGGGGGGGGTGTAGTGTTGGCTCAGGATATTGCTGGTGTTTTAAATTAGCTAACACAAGCCCCGGTCTGTCCTGGCTGAGGGATACGCAGCAGCCTATCAGCAGGAGAGTGATCCACTGCCTGACAACTGAACGGGCTTTTAATAGTGCACAGCATCACCCGAAAGAGACGAGCACTTCCTGTCCCACACAGGCACTTTTGAGATGAATATATATTGGTGGTAGCCAGAGCATTTGTTACGCCATCAGCTGTGTGGTGTTATCATGAGTCTTCATGATAAAGTCCACCATCAGCCTTTCCACCTGTCTCCTCTGTCTCTCCCTCTCTGTAATGGGAGTATCATTCTTCATTAATAAGAAAACAGGATCCTGTAACAAAGAAGGGGTCAAAAGAACATTTGTTTTTTCTTATTTTGTTGGTAAATTACACGAGCAGTCACTTTATTTCGGTATCTATTGATCTTGGTCCCGTAGTTTTCACTGGAACAGAATTCTTTACAGTCCATCCTTTAGCTGTATTTGTTCAGCTTTGTTGTCCTTGTTCCTAGCTGTGATTATATTTCTGTGTGAGTACATACAGAGATGATAAAGAAATACAAAATTCAAACTCCTTGTATTGACACATGTACCTGGCAAAGTAGAAGGCAACTCTATAATTGAATCAATCCAGCTGGCAATAAAGAGTTTAGTCGTAGTTTAGTTGTGTAGGTAGCGAAAAACATTATTGCATCTCTCTTCTCTGCGTTATGTAGCTTAAGGCCTGAGGCTAGGTTAGCATGGTGAACATGGAGTAAGAGCATCCAATGGATTTGGGAGGTTACCTGGACTTGGAACCAGAGTTGGTTTTTCATTGGTTCAGTCTTTTTTTTTTCAATGTTTGGGGCCGTCCAGAGTTTTCAACATTTTCACGGTCGTACAAAGCGTACGAGGGGGGGAGTGTCAGTCATGTACGACTTTAAAGTTTCGTAAAATGTCGATATTTTTCGGTGAACTTGAATTTTTTAACGCCTGGCGAGCGGCATCTCGTGCACTCTCTCTCTAATGCTGCGGATTGAGTCGAATCGAGTTTCTTTGCGACGTCCACGCCGTTGGCCTTTTCCCAAAAACATAACGGCCGAGCGAGAGCCTGTCAGACGCTGAAAGAGCTGCAACAAAGCGCTGCAACAAAGCGCTGCAACAAAGCGCTGCAGGAACGCCGGTGGGGGGGGGGGAGGTCTCCGAGCCACACCTTGCTTGTGCATGGAGGCAAGCGAGGCAAGGACGATAACAACAACAACATTGGGGGGAAATTGCACCAGTGTGCAGTGAGCTGTTCCCGACTCGCTATCAACTTCTGAAACATCAGAAACTGACTCAGCACAAACTAAAAAAAGGAAGACCTTCAAAGCTGTGAACATTATCAACTATTAAAGGTTGTGACTTGAACTACCATGAACAATATTAAAACATCATAATTTGTTTATGGTTGGCGACATATATATTGAATACTTTTTTCCAGGTCTGTTGTAGAGTGTGGGTTGCACTTTTAAAGTGGTTTTAATAATAAATTGTTGGATACATATCTTCTATATACATATTATTGTGTTTGTGTCTATAGTTGGGACTCCTAAAATCTAGACCTCTGTCATGTAATGTGATAAAAATGTTGATATGTACTACTTTGGGGGGGGGGGGGGGGGTCTGGAAAAGTAGTACCGTATTTTCCGCACTATAGGGCGCACTGGATTATAAGGCGCACTGTCAATGAATGGTCTATTTTCGATCTTTTTTCATATATAAAGCGCACCAGACTATAAGGCGCGGGCGCTCTGAAGAAATCTGTAGATTCTCCACTTCCGTGTCCGTATTCTCACGAGATAGTACGAGACTCACACAGCGAGATGTGATGCATATGACGAGCTTATGACGAGTTTACAGTTCATCATGTGACGATCTGGGGGACGGACTGTTTACATCGTGTAGTGTAGCTTGTTAGCTCGTTAGTTAGCACGTCTGCTAACGGCAGCGTTCTGAGACAGCTGTAGCTTTATGATTACAGACATGTAAACACACAGAATAAATAATGGCCATCAGTGAGAAACTGAGTTGTGTTGTGAGAACAAGTGAACAGCTGGGCAGGTGTCTTGAGAGATAGAGGCAGATTACCCCTAGCTTGTTAGCTCGTTAGTTAGCACGTCTGCTAACGGCAGCGTTCTGAGACAGCTGTAGCTTTATGATTACAGACATGTAAACACACAGTTAGTGGAGTCTGCGTGACTCACACAGCGAGCTATGATACTTATGCATGCTTATGCTTACACCTCGTCCAGAACTACCGGTGAGACTCCTGACTACGGTAGCCGTAATGCTGCAAGCGGTGCGGCTTTGTAGTTTACCAAAGTCGTACTAAAACATTTTGACAGAGCGCCGTGTACCACACAAAATCGCTTCCAGGTCAGTAAACACAACCAGAATTAATCCATATATAAGGCGCTCCGGATTATAAGGCGCACTGTCGTTTTTTGAGAAAATTAAAGGCTTTTAAGTGCGCCTTATAGTGCGGAAAATACGGTACTCTTTGTACTACTATGAAAATGTTGATAACTTTGGATGACCCCTTAGCGTAATTGGAATGTGTGATATTGTTTCCCAGAGAGAAATATATTGTTCATAGGGTTTAATTTAACTACCTTTGGTTTGTCTGCTTCTCGTCGAAAAGCCAGAGGTAGAGAAGCTCCTCAGTTCAGTTCATGGAGGTGCAGACCTGCTGGTAGCAGCATGTGCTGTAGCTGCACGCTACTGTGGGCCTGGCCTAGATTTTCTTTTCTCGACTGATGAGGTTCTTTTTGAAAAGTTTTTAGAATGTTCCTTTTATAACTACGAATAAAACACAGACCGGGTGAAGATCCTCTTCTTCTTCTTCCTCCTTCTTCCGCACTTTCTCCCGCCACCACTCAGCCAGTCCTTTCCACTTTCCAAACGTGAAAAATCTATGATGTATGTGTGATGCCGGGGTGAACCAGAAGGCATGTCATGTACCATCAATAAATCATCAATTAGACATTAATGTAATTACCCCAAACAGTCTGGCAGTCAGACTTGCAGCCTCTAGCAATAACAGATGGTAAAAGAAGTTGAAAAAAAATGACCCTGTAAATTATCAGCTATTGAGGCGTGAACGTGCCTCCGCAGTCACGTTCACGCCATCAGCAACTGACACAGTGGGCCACACGCACAGTCATGCGTGTCACGGCAGACTGTGCTGAGCCACATTTTTGAGAAGGAATACAGGCTGGGTCCACACACGTACACACACACACACACACACACACAGCAATGATGCATTATGAAGCATGCAGTTGACTTTAAGCTGCGTTCAGGCTGTCGTAGTACTGCGACAACCCAGAAAAAAATGTCTGCTTCTGGTCTCCACGTTTGTTTCACTTAGAGAGAAAGTGACTCTGCCCCGGGATGCGTTTGCATATCACGGGACATTTTTTGGCTCAGAGAATGCTCTTGTTAGCCACAAGCTCTGGATTTCTTTGCCTTAGCAATCACAAAGACACTGTCGGGGCGCCGTGTTTGCTTTGGCTCGGGCGCAGGCGGCAAACACACAGTGTGAAAGGCAGCGCAGCGAATCACACGTACACACACACACACAGATGGTGAGCCGTGTCTTTCAGTGGCACAATGGCTTCGGTAAATCTCAGGACTGCTGTTTGTTCGGCACACCTGGCGAGGACGGCCAGTCAAAGTACGCGCCGAGCTGTCAGCCGACTCGGCATATTCTGTCTGGATGACCGCACAAAAGAAGCAGTTGGTGTGTTTTGGGGCAAGTTTGCCCCTTTTAAGTGTTTGTGAGGGGAAATAGGATGTGCTTTAACGATGCTCTTATTTTTAAATATATAAATAAACCCCATTTACGAGATCGGGGAAATAGGCAATGGAAACTCAAGCAGAAAACAGAAGCTCTTTAGTAGCTGCTCCCTCGCACACATATGCACATGCATAAGCGATTGCTTCGCCCGCAAACAGTAAACACACTTGGGATCAGATGCGTGCAGCAGCGAAGACAAACATAGGAAGAAAATTGACATGAAAGGAACCCCGGTCACTTCACCACAAACACACAAACTACATTAAAGAAGCGAAGCAGAGACAATGGTGGGCGAGTCTCCTGCCCGGGTCCAGTGAGTGACACACAGGGCTATAATTCCCTGCATTTTCTGAGAGGCTTTCCAAACCATGCTGACGTCTCCGGGACTGGAACGAGACGGGCAATGGCCGGTGTTTACAACCACAAACTTCCCTCATCACTATAGGACTCTATAAGTAGCACAGGAGTAACTGAGGGGACGAGGCAGCCTCAACCCCCCTTTTCCACGGAGACAAACGGGGAAAGAGAGAGAAGAGGGGGCCACTGTGTTAGAACAACTGCACTTATGCTGAGCCTCCCCTTCCTCCCCCCTTCTCCTCCTTTTCCCCCCCACCCCAGCGGACACTGGTGCCAAACTGCCGGGTCGCGGTGGCGAGGGCGCATGTGGTGTATGTCTGCGCGCCTGTGCGTGTGTGTGTGTGTGTGTGTGTGTGTGTGTCTGTGACTGTGTGTTGGGAATGAAGACGCAGAGCCAGGGCATACCTTCGGGGCCATTAGTTCAGTTCCACGTCGGCCTCAGCGGAACACAGCATTAATTGGACACAGTAGCTGCGAGAGATCACAGCAGCCCCGACCAATTTGTGAAATGAGTAAATTGCTGTGTCTTGTCAGTCCCGGGCTCGTCTTTTGCTGTGGAAGCTGCATTTATAAGAGTAAAAAAGGGGAGGGGTAATGTCTAGCATGTGAGCTGGAATAGGCCCCTTGTAAGAGAAAGAGAGAAGAAGAGAAGAACACACAGTTACAGACAAACAAACTTGCAGACCTTGCAAGCAATTGCAAAGATGGGGGAGCTGTACTGGCTATCTTTTGACGTTCGTGCCTTTTACAGAAAAGAGAAAACACAAGTTGCGTATTGTGATATTTACTTGAAATTACATAAAATATAGCCAAGAGCAAGTAGAAACCTTTCAGCCGCCACCATATTTAGGTTTTTGTAGTGAAAGGAGGAGGTATGGTCTCATCCAGCATTCGTGGCTTTACCTACGAAAAGTAATGCGGCGTACTTCGTAGGTATCCCACGAAGTGAAGCTTAAGTGGAAGTTCAGTCAGGAAGACTTATCTTTACACTCCTTTTCATTCATAATCTCTCTCTCTCTCTCTCTCTCTCTCCCTGTGATTACTCTATCAGCTGATTCTGCACAGTTTCTTTCAGCCAATCACATCGTTGCTGTCAAACTTTAAAAAGTGTTCTCCTCTCTGCTGTTGTCAGTTGTCATTTCAGCTCAAAGCGGATGCGACCCGCCTCCACCCCAGTCACCTCCAGTTGGCATCACAGTCATGCTCCTCATTCATCAGCGGATTGCAGCAACTCCCTTCATCACCACCACCACCACCAGTGTTTGGACTCCAGAGGGATTAGGCCTTATCTGACCTCAGCATCCCTACCCTCGGTTATATTACTTCAGGATGGAGTCCAATCGCCAAAGACGTTGCACTATTCATATTTGATGCATGTATAATAAATTCAAATTAAGTCTCTGATTTTGTTATCTACGTAATCGTGAACGGGGAAGTATAATAACCGCAGAAGCCGACCCAGGGTGGGCGGGGCAAGCGGCAATCTTTCGGCCAGGAGACCACTGTCCATTTCCCGTGTGAGATCAGAAGTCAAAGTTGATGATCTTGCTTACTTCAAGTGTCTCATTTCAGCTCCACCAATCAGTCGTTCCTCGCCAGTTGCGGCACCTTCAAAGGGAGCGACAGGAATGAATGGAAACAGAGAGTCTGATTAAAGTTCAGCTCCAAACCGGCGCGCTAAGCAATGCTACCTCGCTCGCGGCCAGTCATGGACATACTTTTAGAACGAATATTGTAACGTCCTTTTCGACCAATTTTGACCGCCATTATACAAACGTAATTGTTTACAACAACAAAATGCACATAGCACCTTTAATTTCTCGTGGGAAATAGCTCACAAAAGTACATTTTCATGGGGGAAATGGGATCTTTCATGTATTTCACCAGCAAATGTGCTTCGGATGCATATGTGGATTTTCTAGTATTTTTGCACAGTGCGTCACAAACACTGTATTCAGTTCCCATGAACTCGTTTTTTTTCTGAGATCACTGCAGGAACCGTAACGCTGTTTGACCAAATTTGATTTCCTGTGTCCAAAAACCACAAAGTGCTGAAACTGTACCCATGTGACCACTGCACACAGTTTATATAAACTATGTATGCTTTCAAAATGTCTGGCTGCAGCGCTGTTGTCTTTTTTTTCTTTTTTTCTTCTCCAAACAATGGCTGAAATAGAAAAGTGTTATCCGCATTAAACTGAGTTTTTCCATCATAAAGAAAAAGTCTTTGTTTTCCACGGCTCCTGTGGTGAGCGCGGAGGCCTGGTCCTCTGAAGATGAATGAGTCAGTGCATTGATAGCAACTGGCATTGAAACGCTACAGCTCTCTGGAGCTCTCCTATCCATCCGCCCGTCCATCCTACTTCCTCCCCGTCCGTCCCACACACACGCTCATCAGCCATGCGGATGAGCGCGAAAGCCTCCCTTGAATCCTCACAGAGGAACCATCTCCTCCTTCCCTCGGTAATGTGTGTGCGTGTGTTCCTGACTCTCTGTGGCCCGGGGAAGGCTTCCTGGAGCTCTGCCTGGACATTTGTGATTCATCAGTGTGTTTGGTTGTGGCCTTTGTTCTTGACGCTTGGCGCTGGTGGAGAAGGGTCCAGTAAAACGCTGATGACGCACCGCTGTGCTCTGGGCGTTCAACCCCCAAAACGCAGCTACTAACCTCCCCCATTCCACAGCCCTCGCTGGCCGCCCCCAAAAACAAAAGCTCCGCTGGGCCTCTGCTTCCTTGTGGCCTCCTCAAACACCGCACCCTCCAACCCGCACAAACAAACAAACACTCAATCCCACATATCCGCTAACAAAAAAAACCTCAATGGGGCCGAGCGAAAGGAAACACTATTTAATTTTGCATTTTAACAAATCCCAGTTCCATTTCCCTTCAGCTGGATCGGTCAACCTCCTCATCACCCCCTCTCCTCTCATCCGTCATCACCACCTCTGGTTTGATTTTCCGTCATTACCTCTTCACTCAGTAAATAAAGCCTGGAGTAGTTGGGAGTATGCAGCCAAAATAGCCCTGATGGGTTTTGTGTACCCGCATGTGTGTGTGTGTGCTCCCTGGTGAGTGTGTTGTACAGCCGAGGGTCGTTTGGTCGGCATCAACACAGGCGAGCGTGTGTGGCGTAGTCCACCACGTCTGACGGCGGTGTAGCAGAACGGCTCGCCACCCATCATTGTGAATCCACAGTCCGGCTTCCTCCTGGACTGGAGGAAAGGCGTGGCATCGAGCTGACTCATTCGGGTCACTGTGCGTGTTGTTTTGCAAAATGAATAACTCAACAACAAAAACAATGAATGAAAAAGAAAAATGTAAATCCAGGCACGACTGTGATTTAAAGCAGCAGACCAGAATGCATTGGAGTGGTGTGGAAGTTTCTTCTCACCTCTGCATGAAGTTGAATAAGATCATCTCCTCAGCAGGGCCTCCAGCAAACTGACTGAATACGTCTCTCACTCATTGCAGCATTCAATTCTATGTAAATCCATAAAATACAATACTTCACAGTACAGTTATAAGTTCAATATTGACTAACTCTGACAACAGTGTGTCAGAAAGGCAACAATCTTCCTCCCCACCTCCTGCAATTTTTATTTTTAACAGTGAATATAAGTAAGCACATAGCAAGATGCAATGTGTGTTGTACAAAGTCTGAACGTATCAACGCAGAAATCTGTGTGAGTGTGAGCTGACGTACTTGGATAAAATGAGATAAAATCAGTACTTAACCTCCAGGCACTACTTATTATCATACTACACATTGTTGCTGCAGTGCTTATACAAGAAATCCACATTGTTTTGTACTAACAGGATATGATCTGTGTGCCTTGCTCCTGCTTATTCAACTACAAACAAAAAAAAGAAAAAATTGAAGATTTAATACTTATTTTTGTTAGTTCTCCAAGATCTTTCTGTAGCTGTCTCACCACCACCCGTAATTTATTTTAATCTTTTGCAGCTGTGAGCACTTCCATTCTCTTTGTGCAATTCATTGTTGGACAAAAGTATACAACAGCACACTTCAAAAACATGTTTTTTTGGTGTGCATACCGACTTTTCGGGTTTACTTTGTGTTGTTTTTACTGTTATAATGCTATATGTTTCTCCCTGTGTGAATATATATGCTTAAAACCTGTTAGAATTAGTATGGAATCGGGACAATTTCCACATGTATG
This sequence comes from Leptoclinus maculatus, assembly GCA_032191485.1. NCBI lineage: Eukaryota > Metazoa > Chordata > Actinopteri > Perciformes > Stichaeidae > Leptoclinus > Leptoclinus maculatus. Next base: position 12,418,461 of record JAVDOI010000013.1, read on the forward strand.
GAAGGAAAAAGACCCAGAAGTATTTTCTGCAGAGACAATGTCTGCTTGGATGGGCATGAAACTGAATCATCAGGAAAAAAAAAGATGATCAACCGTGTGGGAAAACATCTGCTTCTTGGATTAAAAACTCAAAGGTACAAGCTTTTGTCCATGAAATAGTAAAGATTGATGATAATAAGAATGTACTGTACATAAAGGAGTCTCTAATCCATAAAAATGACTTGTGCTTGGAACTGGATATATAGTACCAAATATAAACATACGTTTTTCAAGTTGGTTTGCGATACTGAGACAATGGTTAACCACAGTCAATGTATTTTAACCATTAAATATTTTAGAAGAAATCTATAGTATTAAAAGGTGCCATGTGTAATACCTGGCCACATGCTCCACACAAAGAGGGGGCCGCATTTCACGTCTACTACATACAATCTAAATTTACAGTCATCAGTTATAAGTATTTTTTTTTTTTTAAATAAAAAAATACTGACACTGGGGTTTTCCCTGGCTGAATAGAGGTTTCTATATCTAACTGCTAACTAAAAGTCCCTCTTCCGAAGCCGCAGCCCACCCAGCAAAGTAGTCCCCTGGTGACAGAGAGGCCGAAATGAAAATACAAGTAGTTTTCTCGTTTCTGCCACTTTAGATTTAATCCAGTAAGCAAACTGTCAAACTGTACACGGTCCCTGTACCTTCAACGTGATTGAGAAGCCCTCCAGGGCAGCTCTACTTCTTTGTCCTCTCATGTCGGACAGAGGACAGACTGCACGCTACAGTGACTCATTATCGTCTCTTGAGGTACAAGTGGTATTACAGGACAGGACGGGTCGGCTAGCTGGTTAGCATGCTCATTTCAATAAAAAGCTCTGCAACGCCACACATAGGCGTCTTTGATACCGTAACTTTGTAAATTTCTTAAATGTTTTAAACTAAAATGATTGGCACATCTTACACATTATATGTTTACATGTTTCCGTTTACATCCTATGTTCATATCTGTAAAGTATTTCTGTGGCAGCAATGTGGGACATTGGAATGATATGCTGCAGAATGTTTGGGATAATGTTGACGGTGTTGTGGTGCCTTTTTCTGTCTCAGGAAATGAGGTTTTGAATTGACAAAACACTTCCTTTGCCATAAAGGCTTTCTCTGAGACAAAGTATTTACTTGGCTGAGGCTCTTTAGGGGCCTCTGTCTCTCTCTGCCACCCCCATGTAGGTCTCTCTGTTTAGAGAAGGAAACTTGTGGATCATGTAACTCACTTCAAACTGATTTGGGTCAAGCCATGTGACAGGGAAATTGATTTTTTCTTGTTTTTCTTTCAGAATGGGTCCTACACAGAGCGTTACATGGGGTTGTGTGGCAGAACGGATGACCTTTTAGGATTTTCCTTTAAAAAAAAAATCAAGATTCTTCCAATAACACGGGACAGCTACGGTTCACGAGTTTTGAGTCTCATATTTGGAACTGCATTACTGGTCGACCAGTATTTGGTGACTAAGTGGGCTTGACGTGATCCACTTGTATTTATTGTGGGAAAACATTTCTCTTTGGAAATGTTACCAGACAAAATAGAGTTGGTGCAGAAGACATGTTATATGGCTGGTGAGGAATATATGAATGGAAGACATTGGCGTTTTGTCAGATATGCACATTTTGTTGAATTTCCCAAACCAGAAAAAAGGATTTTAGCTCTTAGGAGTATGTTTTCTGCTAATATTTATATCAGTAACTTAATAACAATGATTCATAACGTTCATGACCCGTGTGAAACTAAATGCTTTTGGAGTTTTTTTTGTGACGTTATGTCACATGGTGCTTTGTCACTGAGTCACATGACGTTATGTCCATGGCTTAATTCACGTGACAAGTGTAATTATTTTAAGCCAACCGCCGCATTTGACACCGGTAACCACACGCAAGCCTTATGCGGTAAGATACTACACAAAAGGCTGCCCAAGTAGCAAAATACGAGGAGTATCACTTTGGTTTAGTGCACAATACAACATTCACTATATTTGTGACTCACGTTAACCTTAAATATAACTGCACCCGATTCATGTATGAAGTGTATGACACTGAATTGACTGAGCCATGCAACAGTTGTTCCGAGCTACGCTAATCTTTCCACTGGTGGCGAGGCCAATCCAACCACCCGGCATCTGGAATACACAACATTAGAGTGCATGCGAAAAGTACACCCGATTGTTAAAAAGCAGACCATGTAATCAAGGTAACAACATAACAACATTGTACTAATCATGCGTAATTATTTTCTTGTGCAAATGTATTGCCATGCTTTACTATGCACGACACAGTACGCTGTGCTAAAGAAATGTAACAGGGACTTCACAGACCTCTGTACATGTTGTACCGCTCTTACAACCCCATACAAGCCGCTTGGGCCCTGCCTCGCCGAGCTACCGTTGCTAACCCATGACTGGACCTTCTCCGTTCGGGGTAAGGGTTCAGAGAGCAGTCGGTCGTCCGTGCACAAAGGTCCAACAACACCATTTGAGGTCCATTGTAGTCACTGTGTACCTTTCTGTGTGAACTCTTCTCGTTCCAAAAAGTGAAAGTTCAAACATTTACAGTTCAAGTCCATTACACGCCATCTAGCTCCGTGAGAAGCCTCGGGCAGGGCCGCGCTCATCCCCGTCCCTGGCAAAGACACACCTTTGTCTCATAATTGAATGCGAGACAATAGGCAGGGTTATTATCTCAATTTTACTCTCTACCCCCCCCAGACACACACACACTCCCTTCTCACTGCAAACTTCACAGAAGTCCCTTAGTCATAATTGTCCTCTGCCAACAGAGCGGGGGATTTTTCCCTCTCCGTCTCACAAAGGCGTCCCGTCACTCAGGTTTGCCACTTATCAAATCAAACATGGCACATAAAATGGGCGTCTTTGTCGGCGGGCTATGTGTGTGGGAGAGGAGAGGGGAGACAGGGGAGGGCAATAGACGGTTATTCCTGTCGCTGTAGGGTGAGGAGGTGTTAATTACCAATTAACAGGAAATCTTTCCATTTGGTGATGAAAACTAAAGGACTTGTAGTTGAACCAATCAGAAAAAGGAGGGGAAAGAAACACGTGAATTACCAAATAAAGACCAAGAAGGGGAAAGTGATTCTCCCACTGATGACCTTTCTGAACCGCGCAATGTGGAAAAGTTCACGGAGAGGGAAAAAAGCCTACTGACGTACAGTAAATCTAGTTTAGGGAGCCCCTCTCTTACTTTTACATGCAGGCCCCTGTCCTGGCAGCCTTGGAAAATGTCAGGCCGTGGACTGGCAGGGGATGAAGGGCTGTGGGCGGGGGAGGGAGTTTGAGGCAGGGCCGGAAGAACGACGTTTCTGAGGTTTGCAGACGCCGTGTTTGTCCAAAGTTCCTGCCCATTTCCAACAGGTTCAGCTGCAGTTCACGGAACAGAGCGCCTCCATTTACAGCTCTCCTTTGACAAACCCGCGCTTTATGCATCGGGCAGGCAGAGAGAGAGAGAGAGAGAGTGAGCAGGATGAATTCACAAAATACATCTTCCTTAGATTGTTTCAGGCCCGTTGAGAAAGTCAGATCCCACATTTTTCTTTCAGAGGAGACATACATTCATCAGGTAACTTCAAATGAATGCCGAGTGCCGCTCGAGTGTCATTCTTCTCTTTCTCCCCGTCTTAGTTGTTACTTCAAGTTTGTGATAAAAAACTACATTTACCTGGTTTTACATCAGCATACAGAATATGTACATGTGCTGTAAGCGTATGTACATTTTGGTGCGGTAATAAAGCCCAGTCTAGCAGATACCCAGGCGCTTCTCATCTTGATTGATACATTCTGCTGAGTTATGCCTTTAATTAAAGCCTGGCCATTGGCTACAGAGGTTAGTCCGGTGTGTGCTAATGTGGCGCTGCAGCCCACGATCCATCAGGAAGGTGGGGGGGGGGGGGGGGGGGTGCAGACATCATGGGAGAGACAGAAGGACCAAAGGTAGGTAAGAAGACAGAGAGAGGTAGACGGACCGAGACACAGACGTAGTAACGGAGAGAAGAGCGAGAGGGGGGGCACTGCCTGGGTTTATGACCAGGGCGGGCAAAGGGGAGCAGAGGTGGGCGGGGGAGAGACATGGATCACAGGCACTGACGCCTTCAGACAACAATGGACTGTTTCCCCTGTAATCCTGCGATTCATCGAGCTCAATGGAAGACACTTGATAGCAGATGATAATGAAATTTCAACCCCAGACAGCCTGGCTGCCAGGGGCTTTTTCCTCACCGGGCCAACAGCTCCTTAATGCGCGCTGTCTGAGCGGACTCTTCGCCTCTCATTCGCAATCACTAACACGGGGCGATTCTGTCCCGGCGATGAGCTCACTCGGCCCTTAGGGAGTCGTTTCTACATCTACTGGTATCGCCTCATTTCAGAAGCGAAGGTGTGTTTGACTCAATGTGATTAATGTTTGCTACCTGGTTCAGGCTCTGTTGGGTTTGGGTCAGTGTGAAGCTGTTTAAAAAAAATAAAAAAAATGTCAAGCCTAAATACCGATGTAACTCAGCAGACGGTGCTTTCAGTCCAAAGCAGCAAACCACTGTGAAACTGCACCTGTGAGAATGCATCTGTCTGAAGAGGAGAACTTTTATTGCAACATTACTAAAGCACCTAGACAGAAACACAATGTTGTGCAGGTTTTCGGTTTCAGTTTTGGCAGCACCAGTTGGGGAGATTCTAGGGCTGTCACTTTTTATTTGAAATTCAAACTACCCTTCAAACATGAGAAAAAAACGAAACCTTGTTCGCGCAACAGCCCAAGTCATCTACTCCCACACATAAAATGCACTCTTCATCTGACCCACAGCATGACCTCAGTATACTAGGCATTGCTTGAAAAATGATGTTACCAGTTCCAATACCAGTACTACAGTACAATAGTGATACCGATACCAGTAGAGCACTTCATTTGATACCTTTTTTTTTGAAAATCCAGGCTGCAACCTCTGGGTCTAAAAGGTTCAGTCAATGAGGAAGTGCCTTAAAATTGTATTCTTTATAATGGCCATCAAAAATAAGTCTGATTGTATAGAAGTCTATGAGAAAATTACTCTACTTCTCACTTGATTTATTACCTCAGTAAACTTTGTAAACATGAGTTTATGGTCTCAATTGCTAGTGTCAAGTCTTCTTCAATACAGCATGATGTTCATTTAGTAAATTATGGTCCATTTAGAGTCAAATAGACCATAAAGCAGAGTACGCTTTAGCACGTGGCTACCTTGTGTTTGACAAGTCGCCACCACGGCGCTGTCCAGTCTGTGAGTTGTCTGTGTTTTCTTCTTAAAACTTCAACCCTTTCACAGTGTTTTCAGTTCATGAAAGTTAATTGTCTAATTGTCTTTTTCAGTGGTGGTATGTAGCTCCACTCACTCGGGTCACTTGTGGTTCTAAAGACGGACACTTCTTATATTCAGTCTATGTATCCATAATGTGAATGGAAGCATTCGTTTGCGTAAAATGCTACGACCACTGCATTCATTTTCATCAGATGTCCCAGGAGTGGCAAGCTAACGTTAGCTGCGTTATATTAACGTTAGCTGCTCAAATGGGACAGTGGTGGCACCGCCAATGAATGTGACATCAATCCGACAACATGTTTTAGCAAAGGCTACGTGGTTTGTATTCAAATCAATTCGTAGAAATTTCTATGGATTTTTTAAAACAAATGACAGCCAGAGGCATGGTTCTGGCATTGAGTTTCATTCCCATGTAAACCTCTGGCTTGAACTAATGAAGGTGTTTTGCAGACGTTTACATGTTCACACAGTGTTGTTAACTTCAAATTTAACAGTGGCTGTAATACTTTGTGAAAACCTGTGGTCGCCAACACACATATGACAAACTGAATCATGCCATTTTTCCTCGCTGCAGCTTTCATGCTTGGCATCGTGTAAACCCATAAAGTTGCTTTTACACAAAATAAATGTGAGCCAAATTATAGAAACAACAACAGCCGCAGGTAGTTAATACAATGAGAAGGCTTACTGCTGTTAAGTCATCAGTTCTTTAACATCAGCAGGGGGAAAAGAGGGGAGCACAGCGAGGGGTCGACTCCTTACAACCCCATACAACCCCCCCCCCCCCCCCCCCACCCGGCGATGTGTGTGGCGGCACTAATGCGGAGGGAGGCGTCCAAGTTTTGCTACATTCTGCACAAGGGAGACGCGAGGGTTTTGCCAGAGCCTTTTCACGGTGAGAGAGTGTTCCAGTCCAATGAAAGTAATATGTTGTAGGCGGTGAAGGGGGGCGGGGGGAGCAGGGAGGGGGGGGGGAATATAAATCCACTGTTGTTTTACATCCTTCAAGGAAAATCCATTGTTTTCCTCTGGTGCCTGGCTGGATGGTGAAACTGACACACACACACATCCATGCATGCATGCAAACACACACACACACACATGCACACAGAGACACCCACGTGCAATGCTACACACACAAGTTCGTACAAGTCTTAAATACATACTGTACATGCTCGCACTAAAAACACAAATATACACACTCGGAGCTAAAGTGCAGCCCAGTAAGAGAGTGTGGTGCCGTGATGAGAGGTTTGGCTGAGGCTTCACAGAGGCTCTGGTTAGATCTGGTCCAGTCCTGAGGCACAAACCCTCCTCTAAATGTCTCAGCAGCCTTGTCATCAGACTCTCCGAGCGCCGCACTGTAATAAGGCCCTACGGCGTCCCTCCCTTCCATCCAGTGTGCCGCCACCACTCCCAGGTCAATACGCACTGATGATGGTGGTGCCGAGGAAAAGCTGGATGTGCGGTTGGTGTGTGTGTGTGTGTGTGTGTGTGTGTGTGTGTGTGTGTGTGTGTGTGTGTGTGTGAGAATTGGGTCGAAGCCTCCACATCATCAGCCTTCCACACCCTATCCCGGACTCTGTTTCACTTCTCCACTCTTTTACCACCGCAGAGGAAGCGGCTGAATGAACAATGACAGTATACAGTAGTTGTTTTTTTAAAATAGCTCATAAATCGACAGGAGACATAATAGTAATATATTTTGCGTTGTTAGGGAATTTGAAAGTTTCCATTTTAAATGGACTAAAGGGGACTTGGGGATTGTTTTTTTCCCCCATTGTGCGGCCCACTCATTTCTCATTGTTCCTTTGTAATAACTCTGGTTTAGTATCTTTAGTTCCTATTCAAACTTTATTCAAACATGTCCCATAAATCCAACTCATTATTACAATTCTCAAGTGTGTATTGTGGGTGTGGTGTCAGAAGCGGAGGGACACAAAGTCTGGAGTTCTTCAACCAGAATAAAACCTGTTTAAGCATTTATGCATACATATATATTAACATAGACAATAACATGTTATGATGTAACTGCTTTCCATGCCTTTCATAAGACTAACAAAAGAGTTGCAGCCTACAGTTCTGTATTATTATTGCACTAAGCCTGTAAATTATAGTCTAATTGATGGGACGGTGTATTTTCATGTCTAACTCACACACAGACAAAAGTTATAAAAAGTAGAGTGTCTTTGACTAGAAAAATACAAATAACTCAAAATATACATTTTAAGTTATAATTTCATGAAATCAAACTCCAATCTTTATAGCATTTATGGGTGGCACTTTTCAATGTATTTACATTCTGTAATTACCCACTCTATATGGCAGTTTAGTTAGTGGCGGAGTCCGCCATTCTTGTGCAGGATTCTAATTGCTTTCACATGAGGGAATTTACAAGAAATGATGCATGCATATAATCAAGCGTTACTGTGTGCAATTACATTTTATTGTATTTAAAAACATGCATGAGGAGAGTAAGTCGTGTATTAAAAAAAAGCATAATTTTGAAAAGCAAGGGGGGAGATGCACTCCCAGCAGGTATTCTGTCCCTCCGACACACCCGATAATTTTATGTCTGGCAGAGAACAGATTTTGTATGTAGCAAAGTCAAGATGTGTTCAATGCCAAGTTAGAGCTTCATGTTTCGTGAAATTAATTGAGAACAAAACAAAGCGTTAAGTGCCATGAAAATGTTCTCTGCCATGACATCAGCATCATGTGAGACATTGTCGTACTGTGTGCGTGCATACAACAACAAAATGAGATCTGACCCTCTGTTTAAACCGTGGCTGACTGTGACCCTCTGACGCAAACAAACCCGGTCACGTTGGAGGATTATCGTCTCTTAAGAGTTCCTGCCCAAGTCCCTGTATTATAACAAAGCTCTTATAACAAGCGTTGCCATTTAAAATAACATTTTGCAGAGAGCGGAGAAGGGGCCCCGGCACTGATGGTTGAGGAGGAAAAGGGTCTTCAACGATGTTAAACTTCCAATCATCAGTGATTTAACAGATGCAAACATTTTGGATGAGGTTAACAATAAGCCCTAAATTGAGGGGAGATCCTGACAAGAGTTAGTGATTTTACAAGCATGTAAAATTGTCTGGTTAAGCGAAGCTTGACACGTCAAGCGCTGGCCGCCATTTTGGCTCGAGGAGGATGCCTCGTCTCCCTGTGCTCGCTGATCCGCCCTGTGGCTTTTAATGCAACTGCCTCGTGTGCTCTGATAGAGCCGTGTCAGGGATGTTGGGTGACGGAGGTTAAAACCGCAGCATGTTTACCCGCTCTGGGGCCAAATCCTCTCTTCCTCGGGATAAGACTGGAGCGGGGAAGCCTGCCAGGAGCTGCGGCTCTTCCATACAGACTTCATTCCAGTCAGAACTGGAGACGAGACCACCAATTATTTTTATTCTGGGTGATTTGGGTTTTTTGGGGTTAGAGTAGAGATGGGGGAGGAGTTGGCTGGAAGAGCTAAATATAAATCCATGAAAGTATGCATTCTGTTTCGGTGCTACAAGGAGATCCTTCATTATCTGTTTCTTATTCGCTATCCCTCCTAATGTCTTCTGGTTGATTATTCTCTTGTAGTCTTCAATAGCAGCACTAAAGGAATGTGAGAGTTAGGTAAATCAAATAATTGTGTCTGCCTTTTTGGCCTATGAACTCAGAACTAACTGCGTTGAGGTGTCTCATGACTACAGTCCAGGTAGAAACCAGGATGTCCCTGAGAGGACAGAGCAGCCTCAAGGCAAGGACGGGTGGACAAGAGGGAGGAAGGGAGGGCTGAGAGAGAGGTGTGTACGGTTAGTTTCGCGGTCAGACCGTCAGTAAACAGGAAAAGGGCCGCTATGTCAAGCCACGGTTCAGTCCCGTCCGGGGGCCTTCCTGCACTCGGTAGGCCAAGAAGCAGAGGGAGACAACGTCTCAGGAAGGGAGGGATGGAATGAGCGTGGCGCTGCCATCTGTCCACCATCACCACCATCACCACTGCCAGAACTGCCCGTACCGTGTTGGTCCCCCACTCGCTGTCACTCCCTGACCCAGGCTGGGTGCGACCGCCAAGTTTCCACCAAAGCAAAGACACTCCAGCTGGCACTTAAAAGCAGGAGACACATTTGCTTTCCTCATTCATCCGTGCATGAACGCAGTTAAGAAAACATAAGTCGAAGTGAGGGTGCCAATGCTGACACATAAATGAATGAATTTTAAAAATCTAAACGGCTCACTGTAAAATGTCGAGAGACTTCTCTCTAGACGTTATGCAAATGACCTCCTGCTCATGAATTCTGACAGTCGACGCATGATGCAATGGCTGAAGTGGTGCCTTCATTTTTTCCATACCTACTGGAAACTGACGAGCTCGGGGGGCTTGCGGAGCAGAATATGGAGCTGGTTATTATATAATTTTGCTACAGTACTATATACATTCAAGTGTGTTCAGTATGGAATTGGAAGGGCGGAATGGAAACGGCTATAAAACGTCGTCAATATGATTAGTTACATGGTGTTAGACTCCTTCCGTTATTCATGTGCGTTCACCCTATTGTAGGCTACACTTGCACACTTCATGCATGTTGTTGCACATCGCGTATCAAAAAATGCGTGAATGCAAGACAGATTGCAATCTAATAGTTCAAATTAACTTAATTTGATAGTTGATAATTGAAGTATTGAAAATGCGTCCATCTCTCCTAGACACATAGTGTTTTATGCTATACTGTAACCGCGTCAATATGTGGTCTGTGGAAGAACCTATTGTCTTTGCCCCTGTGATCTTCACTGTCACATTAAAGCGACAGGATTAAAATGACACTTGTGATGTCTGTATTTATAACTGATCCCTAATCAGTGCAACCAAGTTCTGCCAAATTTATCAGCGGTCAAGAACGAGCAAATTTTGGTTTAAAAAAAAAGAAATCATGTTTTCTACATTCTCAATGCAACCAAAAAAAAAACTAGATTCTTGTGTTCTCAAAACTTTTTTGCAATCCCAACTCGTCAAATACAAATGCTTTGTTGGTGGATTTATGCTTCAAACGATGACCCTCTAGGTGCCCCTCTAGCGCCTGTTTCGGACGTATCAGGGACGGCGTGTTACATGCATAGTGCCTTCGCATAATAAAATAAAAGTAGGTTTACTTAGTTTATAGGTTTGCTTACGCAGCAAAAGTACTTGATTAGGCTCAGGAAAAGATTGGGGGCTGGGTTAAAATTGGTACGTTTGTTACGTACAATAAGTATGCACATAACTACGTTAAATAACTCAATCTTGCGTTGGTTTCACTCAGGAAACAAACAGCGGCCTCCCGGGTAAAGGTCCAAAGTTTGCGTGCAGAGATGCGTATGTCTGTAAGTAGCAGCTATCCCTATCAGTTTTTTTTCTGCGCGGGGGGAGGGGGGGGGGGTTGTGGAGATAAAGGTTCTCTGCGGGGAGGTGTTACTGAGCTTCTACAGACCGACCGAGAGTAGCTTCCGCTTGTCTTCCCTCCACTTCAAGCTCCTTCATATTCGCTCTCCTGCCCGGCACTCCAGGCTCCTTCTGTTCTGCTTCTCTATCTCTTCCACCTTCCAAGTCTGTCTCCCTCCTCTCTATTTCTACTCTCAACCCTATCTAGCAGTCTGCTCTTTATCTTCGCCTTCCAGCCTACGACTTTATGCCTCACACGTCGTGCATACCGGAATCCACTGTGGCCTTAATCCGGCCTCAACCATGCAACCCTGGCAGCGAGATTTATGCATAAAGTGTTGTTTTGCTCTCGTTGTTGTTTATGACAAGTTACAAACAAACCACTCAGCCGGTCGTGTGGAACTTCCTTCCCGTCCTGATCTCCAGCTCATCATTTACTGCTCCAGACATGACAGATGGGGTATTATGAGTGGGAACAATACCAAAGGAGGGGTTTGCATGGTTAAGTCATTTGAAGAAAAAATGATTTCTTGGTGGGGAGACCATATCCTGGAAGTCCATTTCGGGCCCAGAACTTAGTGCCTACTGAAACAGCTGCTTGCGGCTTCTGAACCAAAAGAATGATGAAATTTAAGCAGGAGAGAGAAGCCTCCAGAAGCCTCATCCCGGGCAGAACAGGGGCTACGAGGCCTGACGTCTGCAACAATGCCAAAAGGAGATGATAGGCCGCAGTAAAACCAGTCCGAAACGTCTAATTTAGGAGCCCTGGATGGCTCACAAAATACTGAGAGGGTAAAGAGAATAGCTCCCGACATGGAAACTGTCTGGGGGGAGTCGGAGCCAGTTAAAACAAACATGAAAATAATTGCCGTTGCCTCGTTGTTGGACAGCTATGATTGGTGTTTGTGCTGCGACTGTGAAAGTGTTTGAGTGGCACTGCGGCGGGACTGTCATATCTCCCTGTCAGTAACGACGCTGTAGTGTCTGCTGAGTCAGTGTTATCGGGAGGTCTCAAGCCTCTCCATGTGCTAAAAGCCTTTAACCCGCCAAGCCAATTAGCTGAGCCCCCCGGTTTGAGGAATGGGGAGGATGCTGCCCGGCCCCCGCGTGATGCTTTCCACTTCCTGTTTGCACTCCCTGGCTTTTCCTTCGTTCGCCTCGCTCAGGCACATCTGGGGAACACATTCAAAGTAGCCCTGCTGCCACCGAGTAAACCACACGGTAAGTAGTAACACCCACCAGAGGCAGGAGGAGAAGCTCGATGCTGTCCTTGTGCCCGTATGCAAGCGTTGCACTCCCTGCGGTGTTCGAGGCTATTATCCCAGGGACTGCTGACCTGTGGCCCCGGCTGACAGAGAGGTCAGAGAGGGGAGTGATAGGAAGAAGAGATGAGGCAGAAAAGTGGCAGGCGAGGTCAAACCAGGGGGACCAGAGGCCCTGGGGGTGAAGAGGAGAGAGCTCTTAACAAGACTGCCATAGGGGGTGAGGGCGGGGTTCCTAACAAGACTGGCTGCAGGGACGGGTCAGCTCCTAAAGGACGTGAGTGCACACACTAAAACTGATGGTTCAACTGTTTTTTGTTAGGCTATTGCAGCCTCAGCTAAAACTGGCCACAGTAATAGAAATCACAAACAACATGCATACTCATGTAGAGTCCTTATTGATGATGCAGCTAAATCAATTCCGGCTCAGGGCTTCCAATGTAACCAATGTGAATTTTTACAATCCCTCAAGGAATTTGTGTTCTTGTCGTATTAACTCAAATTCAACCAGTCAAAGTGTTGTGCAAGATCTTCAAGCCCCTGCGAGTCTGGAGGGCTTGGAAGAATGCTTGCAAATTTCACCATTCACTGCTGTTTTCCACATTAAAATAATTGAATTCAGAGCTCTCTTGTAAATTGGTGGGAAAGACTTTATTTCCCTGAGCTGTCTTCTTCAAACAGCCCACGCCCCCAAGGTATTATACAAGTAACCAACACTGAAGAATTTCTAGTCTTGTACCTGACATTAACCATTTGATTCATGGAGGATGTTGGCCGCGCTACAATGCATGGTAAGAAACACTAAGCTACTTTATACCGTCGAATAAATTCAGGGAAAATAGAGTTACTGAAGCAACTTCCTGACTGTTTATGTCAATGGGCACCAACAAAATTGCAGAAAACCCCTGAATTGCTAACTGATTTTTACCTTCACTGGAACACAAGGCTGGATTTCTAACTCTGCAAAGTGCCAACTGCCTCTTGTGGGAATTCAATGAATTTCAAAGTTTTTAATATATAAAATATTGCGTTTGCTTACTTGTTTGACTTCTCATCTTGCGACAGTGATGTAATAGTGTACTCCAGAGTCTGTCAGTATATCGTGACATCACTATGTTGTCTTTCAATCACAGACTGTATACAACAAAAGTGGACGTGGTCACCGTGACGTCACCCATTGGTTTGTGGACTGCGGTTTTGAAGCCTTGAGTTCAGCATTTTGGCCGTCGCCATTTTGTCATTTTGCAACCAGAGGTGACACGTGAGGGAGGAGCCTAGTACAACGGCCTGGTGAATAAGACATTTTAAGGTGACCAAAACTGCTGGCCATCACACAGAATGGAAGTTTAAGGCACTTCGGCATTGGCTTCACTTTTCAGCCTGGTCTTTATTTACTCCACAAAAAAACAGGGGACATATTTGCCCCAGAGCCCCCTAGTGGGTTGATCCGGCCCTGTTGTAGCTTATTACACAATTTAATATTGTAAATAATTTTTAGTGCATGTATTATTGAAGCAATTTTCTTATGGAAAATACAAAATTGGCCACTTATTGTAGCATACGTTTTGGAAAAGTCAAATACTTAAATAATCACAAAATTACAGGGTTCATGAGATCCTGGAAGGACTGATAACCAAACAAATGCATAATGTCCATTATATCATAAGACTAAGAGGATCATAACCCATACATTTATAATGGGACATAGATCATCTTAGCCTTAAGATGTTTTTGGGAAACAGGACCCTGATTGGCTTTCACATTATTTCAGTAAAAGGCCAATATGTAATGGTCAAACCCTAGTACAAAAACACACATTATATCAGATAACTCTTTGCACAACTGTTTGCGTTTTTTTTTTTTACAAATCCTCAGCTATGGGCATGACATCAGTACCACAGTCATACTATAACGTCAGCTCAACCTTTTACTATCCAGCAGATAGCACCATATGCAGATAGCTGGAAATAGACACAGGAGGCACATTCCTTCCTTGTGTTTTTAATAAGATAATTGAGAGTCTAATTGCAGTTCGGTGCCGGAAAGCACTGGCCTGGTTCTGTATTTACTCTTAGTGTATCTAATCAGCTTCAGCGAGCCCGGCCTATCTGAGGGCTGTCGCTGAACAACGGGCTGGTTAACCATTGGCTCCATGTACCACATTGAGACAGATTAGATTTATGTACACACACTCCCTGTATCGCTGCCAAGACATATTTTGGCTACAGTATCACGCTTGTCGTCTAAGTCTACTTCCTGGGTCACAGTCTGGATATGACGGAAATTCTCTCCCCACAGGGCTCTGGCACAAACTCAACATCAGTTTCTCCAGAGCATTATTTCTTAATGAGAACCAGCACCAGGAGTGATTCATGTTTTTTCAAGTTGGAAGCAGAATCATTCAGGAGCTGAAGTGGATTGCGTGTTGACGTTAACAGGCTGCTGTAAATGTCATCAGAGTAAATGTTGTTATGTAAAGTGGAATGTGGGTCAATGGAATGATGGCCTTTGCGCCACCTCTCCATACACTTCCAGGCCACTCAAGCAGAGCAGGCTTCATTAGATCACTGACTTCTGGTCACAAGCTCTGGCTTATGGGTCACAGCACTATGCAGAGTGTGTGTGTGTGTGTGTGTGTGTGTGTGTGAGTGTGAGAGAGAGAAAGATTCACACCTTTGGACCAAGTATAGTGGGTAGGTTTAGGGTTTGGATCATAGACTGTATATAAGAAGTGGACGTAGTCTCTGTGACGTCTCCTATTGGTTTGTGGACTGCTGCTTTGAAGCCTTGAGTTCAGTGTTTTGGCCGTCGCCATCTTGGTTTTTGAAACCAGAGGTGACGCTAGATGTTGGAGCTAAGTACAAACACTGAATAAGACATTTTTTTACAAATTGTTACAAATAATTTTCATGAGCTGAATGCACACTATGAATGGGTTAAAGTTGTAAGACTAAAAACATGGACAACTCCAGACCGGACAAAGCCGAGGTAGCAACCTGTCAATCACAAGGTAGCCACGCCCTAAAGCATTTACTAAATGGACATCATTCTGTATTGAGAAAGACTTGAAACTAGCAGGTGAGACCATAAACTCATGTTTACAAAGTTTACTGAGTGAGAAGTATTTTCTCATAGATTTCTATACAATCAGACTTCTATTTGCAAGCAGAGGAGTCGCCCCCTGATAGCCAGTAGAGAGAACTAGGCCTATGGTTATTGGTTTAAAGGGAAAATACTTACAATTAAGGCTTTCCACATAATGATGATATACATCGCAGTCCTTGGTTAATTTTATTCAGGGCCAAACAGGAGGATGTCTAATCTTGATATTGCCATCACAGCTAAAATGGAAATTATAAGAGGAAACAAAAATTGGGCAATGAAATGAGAAAGACGGAGAAACGTGTATCCTGTCTTTATTTCCCTTAATTTCTCTTGGAGCTTTTGCTTCCTCACACATCCCAGCTTAGGATGCAGATGTTAATGTGCTGCATCGCTTTTCCATTTGGAGTGACGTGCCCGAGGAGATGAGGCTTGCAGAATCAGTGACCTCTTTAAATCACTTCTTGAAACCCATTTTTATGGGTTTTTCTACTTGTTTTAATGTAATGTTGTCCCTTTATTGATTTTATTCTTATTTTTTTTTACATGTTTTTACTGCTTTTGTGTTTTTTTTTTCTTCTTTTACCATCATTTGTCTTCTCTCTACTTTGTCTTTGCATCTTTTGCCTTCTTGTTTTTAATTTTACCTTTAATTTACCCAATTAATGCATTTGGTCCTTTTGGCCCACTTTCATCTAGACATATAGTTTTTTTCTGTGCACACTGTAGAGTCCACTCTGCAGCCAGTCAATTTACAGTATATCGAAAGGAAATAAAAAGTAGAAAAACTATTTCATTCATTTTTTAAACATAAAAACAGTACTGTAAATCACATTTGGCATTTCCACTAATAAGTAGCATTTTGTTGTATTGTCTTTCTCTTTATCAAAAACGGTACAAAAAGAAAAAAATCAACAACTGTATTTTCTGTTTTTCATTACAGGTTTTCAAAAAACAAAAAGGGTGAAAGTTTGTCCTGAGGGTGGCACTAGAGGGAAGACCATCAGGTGCTTTATAACAAAAGATATGAGCATGAAAGTTCATTCTTGAAAGCTAGAAAGACAGATATGCCATGGCAATCGGCCTATTAGAAGACGTACAAAGTCAAAATGTAATTTATCTTCTGGAGAGCATGAATATCCACACAGTATCTCACAAAAATATGCCAAGTAGTATTATTAGCAGTAGTCGAGAACCCTGCTCTGCATCACCGACCAGCATTGCTTTACGAGACATCACGAGATATCTCCGGGAATTCAATGTCAAGCACAGACTGAAGATAACAAGGGAAGATGGCAGCCGTCAAGAGTTCACTTTAATATATTAGTTTCGACGTGCAAAATCTGTTTGTGTGAAGAAGTATGTAGCATGTATGAAGTTCCTGTCCACGTGCCTTTACACACATAATACACACAGACCCCCCTCCCTCCCCTCCTTCCAACAGATAGCAGTTCCCTTTGAGGAGCGCTGTGATGGGAGAGGAGATAATGGTTTCTCGCTCAGGATGAGGAAGAAGCTGACTACTGGCCATCCGGACAGGCCCCGACACGCTCTGGCTACGAGCCTGGGGCGCAAACACTTACTTACTAACAAACCATTTGGTCTAGTTTTCACCACTACAACTTTTTCTTTTAAAATACTCACTTAATTTAGTCAAAGTGAAATAATTTAAGAGAGGGGATAGATCCACTCCTTTAGCATCGCACTCAAGATACACAGTTGGATGCAGCGGATACAAAGATATCATCTTTTTTTCATTCCACGCTTTCTTCTTCCCTGCCAAAACCTGGCACCTTCATTACCCACAATGCAACCTGACCGCTGGCAGTTTGTTCGGGTGATTCGGGTGTGTCAGACTAGTTGCGACTAATGTAGCCCGGAGCCTCCAGCATAGAGGAGGCGTGGGCCACAGAGGCCTGGTGAGCTCACTTCTTCCTAACTCCACACCCCCAGATTGTTTTCATTCTCAAATTTGTAGTTTTTCGGCCCCAACCTACGCTGACTCAAGTGACGTTACTTGAGGACATTTATCAGACTTCCCGCACAGCTCCCCCTGGAGACACGACAGGCTTTAAGCAACCTTTATTCAAGTTAAATCGTTGGAGTTTCCCTCAACGTTTTTTTTGTACCCAGTGCATACCCAATGGTTAATCTGCACTTGTGAATTCAATTGGTTTTACGTTTTAATTAAAGGCTGAATGATGTGTTAGCTTCTTTGTATGGACTTGTTTGAGTGTGTGTGTCCACAGTGTGTGCGTGTGTGTGAGACAAGCGGCGCTGGGTGACTGGATTGGAGGCAGCAGTTGGTGCAGATTCTTATTTTCCCTGGAGCAGAATGCGGCTGTGTGACGGGAAGGTGAATTGGGGAGGGGGGGGGGGGGGGGTGCAGAAAGCAGGGACCCCTGGAGAAACAGTGGCTCCCTCTGTGCACAGACAAGACTCCCAGTGCCCACCACCCTCCAACGCCCCCTTACCACTCTCTGAAACTCTACCCCAGAGATAACCATCGCACCCTGGGTCTTCAATGTGCTCCGTCTGCCCCTCCTGACCCCCCACCCCCAACACTTTTGCTCCAGGGTCACAGAGGAGGGGGGCGACACTTTCACATCAATGCGGGCCTGTCTGGAGGCCGCGCATAGCTCTGCTGGAGCCGATAACTGGCTCACACATTCACACCGTCTTTGTTCTGAAGCCGCCTGCCTCGGTCGAGTCCGCTCCTATAAAAAGTCTGTTAACGCAGTGTCTGTGTTTATACGAGGACCTGGGAGCTCCGCTTGCTTGGCGGAACGTCGCAGTTGTCAATATCTGTGATTATGTGAAATGGTGGCAGTATGAGGGCACTGCTATTAAAATGGGAAACATGTTCCCGAGAAAACAGTCGCAGTAATTGGGCTGATGTGGAGTGTTAGGACACTGGATGTTTCCAGCGGTTTCATAGCTAAATATTTGTCGGACCGGGCACTTTTCCGAAAAAAAATACTACAGCGTCTAACGACATACTGGGTGTGGTCGGGAGAGCACTTTGGAGCTGAGCGGCTGAGCTGAGCGGGACACTAACACTCCTGCCGTTCATAAACCCTCATCGGCTTGTGACAGTGAAACTCCTGACTCATTTTCACATTAGTGTAATAATTGAATGTTAATTGATGGCAATGTTGCTGCCTGTTTATAAGCATTCAACGACAGGACGTTAAGTTTTATTGCTATTCCCCTTGTTCCTTAGTTTGATATTCATTTATTCCTCCATTGAAAATACATGGTGAGACTGTTATAATATTATTGTAAGAGGGGATTTAACCTCTTTCGCTCCAGTCCGATATCTGAATCTGATATGATAAACTCTCTCTGTGCTGCTGAAGCCTTTTACACTAATCTTGTGGCATTCAATTCAGTTTGCCTGTAACTCCTGATGCCACTTGATTCATTTTTTTACTAGCTTCTGGTTCCTCTTGACGAGATCGTTCGATGACCAAACAGTGCATTTGCATCACACCGCTAATGTACTCAAGGGCACAGAGGGTGGCGGTTGGGGAAGCTATTAGATCGAATCAAGTGAACAATGGGAGCCAACAATGGTCATTTCTTGGTGGGGCTATAGGCCCATGTTTGTAGTCCCACCCTACCGCTGCCCCATGCCCTGAGGCGAGACCGCTTTGCAAAGCGTTGTTTCCGAGCACCAAGAATGAAACGTTAAAGTTCAAAATCCTCCGGACTACAAAAACAGCAGTCTGTCTGGGCTTTGTGGGAAATGGAGAAATGGTGGAAACCAAAGGGAAACACTCCCTACAAAGTCAATAGACCAGGGAGCCAGCTGAGGATGATTGCACATTAAACAGATCCATAAAGTTTGATTTTCATGAACCACTAAGTGAAACGTCAGTCGTCAGCATGTCAAATGACAGATGGTATTTGGCAGGTGGCCACTCTGACAAACACAGGGAGGGACCTGCAGCTTGTTTGCCCTACAACTGGTAATTGCTTTAGTTCCCTGCCATAAACGCAATAAAGCCTTATCGCTAGGTAAATAAAGCCGACTCATTAGCCGCCAAGGAGTGCTGTAAATATTTCCCAATTATCAATAATCCAGCGGGGTGGCGTCCAGTATGCACCCATATCCCTGCATGTCATCATAAAACTGATGCTATAGCAACTAATTGCCGGTGGATAAGATAGTCCTGCATTCCTCGAGCTCCTCTGGCTCTTTAAGGGAAAACAGGAATCATTTGTGGAATGAAATATAATGTTGTTCCTCCCTCATACACACACACACACACACTGGCTCTCTCCCTCTCAGGCTGAATGGACAATGAACCACTCAAAGGGATATCAGGTTTCTGTTTGTGTTGGTTGCATTGTGTCCTACACGGGATGGCGGTGTAATTGCTCAGGAACAATACACAGTGAGCTGGCTGAATAAACGGCGTGCCGGTTTGAATTGCGGAACCCTTGTGTTTAGATCGCGCCGCCGGCCTGCAGTTGAAGCCGGGATGGAGATCGTAAACAAGCTCGGTCACAACGCAAAACAAAATAACCACAGAGAAGTGCTGACGCTGGACTGCCAGCTCATCTAATGCAATCATAATGTTTTCTTTCAAAAGAGTCTTGCAGTTGCGCCACTTGAAAAACTCCCCTCACAATGTGAGGCTTGAGTAAGCCTTTTGGTTGTTTTCTTTCTCACTGGAAATAGAAAAGTCACTGTTTTTTCAAATTCCGAGAAGGCATGGCGACGGAGAGGCGATGGAACTAAATGTCAGCAATGGATGGAGTGGAAAAACAACTGTATATTGGAAGCAGGAGCATTCCCCGTTTCTATGGGGATTTATTTGAATGATCTGGTCTCAATGGCAAAATACTGACTAATGACAAATTGTGCATGGCAGGAATGCCATACACAAACGTACAGCGTCTCCATTTTATAAAATATGAATCTAATGTTAAATTTGCTAAGACAGAGAGATCTTTGTAAATAATTGTAACACATTTCCCATTCCCCTCGTCCTCAGCTGTACCTTGTGTTTAGTGCTAATTAGTGAATGTCACCATGCTTAAACACTAAAATAAGATGGTGAACATGGTGAAGTTATACCTGCTTAACATCAGCATGTTAGTGTTGTCATTGTAACTATCTAGCTCAAATTACTCAGAGCCTCACAGTGCTTTTAGCACGGCGGTAGACTCTTAAACAAAAGTTAAGTTATATAAATGCTGACACCATGTCTTGTAATAGTGTCTTCTTCTGTACTTTTTTTGTCATATACTAGCTGTTTGTTTAAAATCCTACATTGTGAAAAAATCACAAATGGATGTTGTCAAAAAGTCGTATCACAAACATATTGCATTCCATTTGAATGACATATTAGTATTAGCTAAGTGCTATATTAATTGGCTTTCGAATGCTTTTCATATGCTTTTTGGCAGTTTGTGGCACTCGCCTTGTTCCTCTGCATGGCAACTCCCATCCAACGGGCTAAAACAAAAACAAAACAATTATTATTGACCCATGTCTGCACTCCACCTTATCATAAAAAAATGCTGCAAACAGAAATGTGCACAACATACACATCAGCACCAAATACACGCCAACAGATTTTCACATCAAACCTTGTGTACATACAGCTTTTTATTGACGTTAGTTGATTCTGTCTGAGGTCCAGCATGAGCTAGCGGCAGCAGCATTTTATTATAATTTTTTTTAACTTTCCAGTAAATGTTGGAGCACAGTTTAATTGCTGCATGAATCATGCTTGTTCTGCATTCCCATGGCCGTGTATTAAATGCTTCATTAGACGGGCCAAGTGAACATTAGTTTCCAAAATCACTCCTCACCCCCCAGGCACTGGAGTGTGGGTGTGATGTCTGCTTCTGGCTGCCCGCCCACCTGTGTCATATGGGCCGACAAAGAGTGTGTGTGTGTGTGTGTGTGTGTGTGTGTAGAAAAAAACGGTCTAATTGTTTATTCCTTTGCTTAAATGTCAGGAACTCATTGGCTCAAAAGTATTTATTTTGTACTGAAGCTATTAAGAAGGCTGTGTGAACTGAGCTACCATTTGTTCCTCAGGAAGTACCGTCCCCGAAATCTCCCCAGGCACTTACAACTGCAACCCTACAACTAAATTTCATGCTGCTTTGTCGATGTGCGTCACCCTGGGAGTGTTTTCCTGCACCGATTTAACAAGAAATAGTGTTGAGCAACTGTCAGAAGTAATTTCTATTAATTATCCCCACCTCTCATTAAAGCTAATCACCGCTCGTAGCGTCTCTTTGCCAGTTGTGACATGTACGGATACACAGTTCACACATAGTGAAGAAAGGCAACTTTGTGTGAGATGTCACCATGTTACAAACCAAGCCAAGGGCACATTTGGAAATAGCTTTCCCACTAAAGCACCCTCCTTTAAACCTAAAGACCCAGCAGGCAGCTGAGTCAGCAATGAAAATAGATTGCAGGAAATATCAAAGTTGGGAACTTTCTGTAATTATTTTTTGGGTATAAATTAAGAACTGTAAGCATAACTGAGTCAGCAAAACACATTCACTGTGTGTTAGCAGCACAGTTGGTGGTCTTTAAACTAACGTGCATAATTACACTTTATTTGTCCTCTGTAATATACAATAAAGACGCTAACTAGACCCACCCTAAAACAGTGCTGGGAAACCAGTCAGACTAAACAAACGTCTCCCATATAACAGAGGGTATGTTATCAAGTTAACATGACTTAAATGAAACCATCATAAGAGCATATAAGAACATATCCACACAGTCAGACGTATAAAGACACTCATGAAAGGCATGTAAGCTTTATAATGGGACTGCTAATTTTATTGACCTACAGCAGAGCAGAGTGTAAACTCAACACCCACTGTAGCTCAGCTTTTATTTAACCACAGAGTTGAGCAAAATGATCTAAGTTTAGCTGTAAGTTGGAGAGTTTTGACACACTAAAGATAGATTATTATATTTTGTTAGCTAGTGGCATGGGTCTCTAGGGGTTGCAATGTTGGTCTGTCGGTCAAGCTTCCACTTCGGTCCAGACTGAAATATCTTAACAGCTATTTGATGCATTGTCATGGGATTTTGTACGAACATTCATGTGATGGATCACTTTGTTGATCCCATCATCACGTCAGAATTTCTTTTTCCTACAAAACTAAAGACATCCCCATCAGCCCCAGCTGTACTTTGTGCTAATTAGCTATTCTTAGCATGCTAACACACTATACTAAGATGGTTAAAACACTACACCTATCGCTGTTAGCATGTTACCATTCTGGCAATCTTGGAAACCATCGGTCTGATTTAGCCTCTGGCGTCAATGGTCAATCCTTCTGGGGTTCCCATGTAGCCAGTAGATATCCGGATAACTGATATCCAGGCCAACACATTGTTTACAGTTCGATTAGCAACTTGAGAGGCGAGAACGAGTTGCAGTTGATAGATGACGTCTACGACAGGATTGTTTCACTCAGTTAAAAGTTTAGTTGTCTGCTACTAAAAAGCTAAAACGTCTTCACATAGCAGATAAGTTCCCAGATTGCATTTCGGCCAATGCCCTCCGCCGCCGTATCTCCACATGGGCTGTTTACCTGAATGCAAACAAAAGCCTGCTACGTGATTGGTCGATCAATACCACTCGGACTACAAACTCGAATGCTTCCCACACCAAAATGATGTCCCGGCTAGTATCTGTTAATAGAGATAACATTAGTTTCGTTAACATTTAGCTCAAAGCTCTGCCTCAATGAACAGCTGGCTGTAGACTTCTTGTTTCTATTCTTTGTCTTTTCCCTTGCCCAGCCACTACTACATCCCAGTTTTTGTTCTGTTTTTGTCAATTGAGTTGGAAAACCAATACATCAATTCTTTAAGAAAATGTGTCGCAAGAAAAATCAACACCAATAAATGCTGACTGTACTGTAGATCGTATTGAAGATTCAAATATATCAATGACAGCATGGTTGTCTATGATTTTAGAAATATCTTCAACCTGCAAAAATGAGACCTTTTCAACACAGAAGTCCGTGTGTCTTTAGCTGCTGATATTTGAAAAAAAATCCTTGTACAGACATACAATTTCCTTTTTTTTTTTTTTACTCACCCCAAACAATCACACACACAGAGAGACAGTCAGCCGACTGAGGCAGACTAAGGGGCTGGGGCCGGTGGTTGTGTTGGTGCCGGGGGGCCCGGCGGGTTTGTTTGTGGTTTGTTTGCTGGGGTGGGGGGGGAGTGAGGTTTACCCACAGCGCTTTCTCTGGCACCAGCCTGTCCCGAAGGAGAAAAAAACCAGCCTCTGTTCCTAGACGGATGCTGCCGCTTTGGGGATGTGGCAGGGCAGATATGTGAGAGGAATACAGCAGGGGGTTATGAGACAGAACAGTCTGTTGGTCACTTAACATGTTCAGTGATTAGAACATAGACACCACAATCATCCATGTGATGCCTTCAAGTGCCCTCAGATACACACTTAACACTTTATGTTGAGTGTGATTAAATGAGAAGACTGGCGTTTTAAAAATAAAATATATATTGTTAAAAAAACAAAGTGCATTGCTTGACATTCACTACACTAAAATCACCAGCTACCACTGAGTGTGAAAAGAAAAAAAGAAAATGTGTGTGTGTGTGTGTGTGTGTGTGTGTGTGTGTGTGTGTGTGTGTGTGTGTGTGTGTGTGTGTGTGTGTGTGTGTGTGTGTGTGTGTGTGTGTGTGTGTGTGTGTGTGTGTGTATGTATGTGTAGGGCTTCAGCTATTATCCACTTGGTCTGCCTCCAACATGATTTATTATTCTGTTTCCTAACAGAACCAGACAAGGCTCCACAAAATGAGCTTCCTAGTAATTGTCTTCTGACATGACGAGGCCTGGAGTCGGCCTCAAAAATATAAATACGCAGTAATAATGCCTGTGAGAACACAGCGAATTACAAAATCCACTTATCACGGAGGCAGAGAGATCATATGGACTGCAGCTGACATGGCAGCAGGGGGAGGGAGGGGGGGAAAAGAGAGAGAGAACAAAGTGAACGCAAGTGAGAGTGAGAACAAGAGTCAGACATCCGACACGAAAAAAAAATGTTTGAGAAAGAATGCAAACAAGGAAGTGGCAGACAGTCAGAGCTTGTATGGGCAAATGAGCAAAGCAGTAAACATTCATTTATATTCCAAGGAGCCAAAATTCAGGTCTTTTTTTCCTCCCTTTTCTCTCCATTCCAGCCTCAGCGATAATAAAAGCCATCTTTATGTTAAAGTTTTGACTTTCCAAAAAACCTGAATTTAAGCTGTCAAGTCAGCTCTGCAGTCACAAATCATCCTACAGAGGAGCCTACTGTATATTCCACTTTCATTTTTTTGACAAAGCAAGCTTTCTATTTATTGTCAAATATGACTCATAGGTATTACCAACAAGGTCTTAAAAGAGAAATAGCATGTGTGAAAAGGAGCCAGAGAGCAGCTTAACCAAAACCATCATTATTATGATTCATAACACAAATGTGGACCAAAAGCATCATTGTGAGATTTGATATTCAAGTACTGAGCAGTGGGAACGTGACTGTTTGTTCCATACATATATTATTTACTTATATCAGGACTGTTTTAAAACAGATATTGATCAAGTTCAGTTCATGTCTTTATTGATTAATTAATCAACACTGAAAGCGAAAAGATTCCAGTCTGACCACAAAAACTGGACCATCTATGGCTAATATGGGTTGGCATCAGGGAAACTGCATTAGACAAGGTCATATCACATTGGTCAAGCAACACTTTTGTTAAAGTTGTAGTTGTGAGTAGGTGTTGCTGATGCTTCCTCTTCGGTGGCCCCCCTGACCTGTGGTGTTCCCCAAGGCTCCATCCTTGGCCTCCTTTTGTTCTCTGTTTAGATGCTTCCACCGGGAGACGCAACATTCACTACCATCGTTAAGGCCTTGACCCACCGGAAGTTTATTTTGAAAAGATATTGTGCTTGCAATGAGCGGAGAGCAGATCAGATCATATATGTCCCTTAAAATTTGACTATAATCAACAGCCTTCTCCCGATTGGGTTCATGTACATTGTTCTCTATATTATTCCCGTGCGCGCTGCAGTTCAAACATCCTGACAGTTTGGAAAAGGTGGATCAAAGTGGATACTTGAGGATGGGCGTGGATGCTGAATAAAAGCAGAATCACAGAATCATCATTTTGTGCACCTGCTCCATTGTAAACACGTCAACCAAATCACACCGCTAATCCCTTACGTTTAAAACACTTCAACAGCTCTTGCCTGCACGGCTTCAAAATAAAGCTCACAGTCAACAAAATTACCAAGATGTCCATTAACATTTTGTGGCAGAGGGTTTTTGTTAATGGGGGAATTTGAGTGCGTGTGCCAGTGAGATGAATTGCCTGGATTAAAAGATACTTAATTTAAAAAATCTTTCTTTCAACACTGACTTAGCCGACATTGCTCAAGCACTTTCACATGAGGAAATAGGATTTGCAAACATTTATTCATTCAAATCATAACGTCGGCCCAAAAAGTGCTGTATTTTTAGATTTTTACAAATAATCCAAACATGTTTGGATTAAGAGGATGTTTTTGTCGTGCCTGCCAAATGAAAACTTTCCCCGAAGAAATGACATCTCCTTTTTCGTGTTAATCGTGTTTTGCTTGCCTACTGCGAGTCTTGTTTTCTCCCTTTAAGCTGTGTCTAGAGGCTACGCTGTGCCATCCTGTTTGAGAAGGGAAATCTTTTAATTCAGGACCACAAACTCAGTGTTTACCCAGCGTGGCGGATGATTAGCCTGATGCTAACGCGAGCCAACCTTTTTTTTTCTTTTTTGGACCAGGCATTGAACTTGCTAATGTTGTGTTTATATGAGTGTGCCTGAGCATTAATGGCAAATTAGTTTAAGTCCGATCCAGAGGTTAAAGCAGCCCCCCCTCTACCCTGCTTTTAAAGGTCTTGTTGACTGTCAGTTCAAATGACATTTGTTGCACCGTCTGGTTTCAAAGACTTTTCCATGTAATGGGTGTTCCTGTCCTGGGAGAGGTGAAGTGGGTTCATGTTTTTTTACTTGTGCGGCAAAGTTTTCCATCTGACAAAAAAATCATGGGGAAATAAATTGAGAGACAAAATAAGAGAGAAGGAAAGAGAGAGAGAGAGAGAGAGAGGGGGGGGGGAGAGAGAGAGAGAAATGACTTATGAGGAGAGAGGAGGGCAGGAAAAGCGGCTTCCTTCCTCCCTCCGTCATGATCGGCCCCTCGGAGCAGCCTCGGTATTTTTAGCTCTAATCGGAGGGGAAATGCCACCTCGGGGTCCTCGGGGGTCGTTGGGGAGCGGGGAGGGAGCAGTCCAGCGTTTCCTGGCCCATCCGGAGCCACACCAACAGGGACACCCAGGGCCGACCCCGGGCCCTGCGGGACACCACAGCCAGGGTCAGAGAGCACAAGCTTTCAGTGTGGGTATGTGAACGAGTCAGTGGTGGCAGAGACGGACAGAGGCCCCTGAATTATAGATATTTCACTTCTTAGAGCCCTGGGGGAGCTGTTGTCAGGGGCCCATGATTATTCAGCAGAAATACTGTGTGTCAGAGAGGCGGAATGCATTTTCAGTTTTTCTGTGCTGGCAAAACTTTTATTTTTCTGTGTGCTGTTGCTGTATATCTGAATGAGAGTAGGCCTGTGTGTGTGTGTGTGTGTGTGTGTGTGTGTGTGTGTGTGTGTGTGTGTGTGTGTGTGTGTGTGTGTGTGTGTGTGTGTGTGTGTGTGTGTGTGTGTGTGTGTGCGTGTGTTTTAGAGCAGTAGTGGAAGTATTTCGACCCGTTATATAAAGAGCAATGTATAACTCGAAATTTCTAACTGAATTTATACTTAAGATTGAATTAAATCGTGACCCCTACATGCAACACAGTCTCACGGCAGTTTATGAAATAGTCACACTAAAAATGTATTGGTTTCAAGCCATTTCTACCTTTGCCGCTTGGCACAACTTCTTTCCGACAGTCAGGACGCTACAAAACAAAGTTAAGTTGAGGAAACAAAACTACTTAGTTAAGCACCGTCGAACATCGGTTGGGTGGTCCTGTGTTTGCTGAACCCATCAATCTCCCGTCCCGCCCACCATAAGTGGTCTTTCTCGATATTTATTACTTCGTCAGAGCTTTGACAGTTGCTACGCCACATGGATGCGTTTAATTCATCTGTCCACCCAAGAAAACAGATCCTATTGACATTGTTTTCGTGCTCAGCGACACCAAAAAATAGACTACATTTCGTGACTTTTTCAGGAACTGCCATGCGACTGTGCTGCAAATTGTTTGGGAAAGTTTGGAGCCATTCTGACGGTTAAAAGCACATTAATTTAGCCCTACATTTTGATGACTTTTCCTCAAGTGACTCCCAAGTTGCAGACAGGCTTTAGGTTTTTTGTTCAGCTTCAACACAATTGCAAATTCAACCAGTATTTACCACGGGTTCAAATCAATGGGGGGGGTTCTTGGAACAGTAAAACTGAGAAAAATGAAGAGGAACTAGAGGGAGCTCTTTTTGGAGGAGCTTGGAAAGGCACCTTGTGACTGCTTTGATGCAAATGCAAACTAACTTCCAAAAAAAACAGCAGCCACAGCAGTCTTTGTCGAGACCGTGCAGCAGTCGGAATCAGGCCATAATCACACCAGCGGACCCGTGATTAGTCAACACAAGAGGACCCATTTATTACTGACTTATTGCCTGTTTATGAATACAAAACAAATTTGTGGTTTAAAATGTGGCATGGAGAGTGATTTAGGAGGGCATCGTGGGCCGAGCCACCCTTCTGTGAGGAGATAAATACATGCAAATGTACTGAGTTGCATTAGCAGCAGATACAGTCTAATTAAGCGCCGATGAGAAGTGGATTATCTTTCTTTGCGTCTGCCACCTCATTAATCTTTTCCTCCAGATCAGATCTCAGTGAGCGCAGCATCGCTCTGCTGCGGTGGTGCTATATGGAGTGATTCCCTTTGATTTCAGAGACACGTCGGAACTAAAAACCCCGGATTCAAAGTGACCTTGGTAAGACAAGACCTCCCTCTCTGCTACTCTATTTGTTTTTATTTTGGGACATCCACATGCATACAATCAAACTGCAACCACGCACACACAAACCCACAGTCCATCAATCTGATACAACACAAACTGTTGGAGGAGTTGCTAATCTTTAATCCAGATATTGAAAATTAGAGGCTCCTTTTTCCGGCTGTCTCTCTCTCTCTCTTTCTCTCTCTCTCTCTCAACCTTATTCTTCCCTCCCTTCCGAATGGAGAATCCCTCTCCCAGATCCTCTGGTTAGGAAAATGTTTAGCGGTCGGCCCGTGCTTCCTGTAATTACTCCATTATTCACATCCCACTGGTGGGGAGAGACAGTAGGGCAGAGGGCGCCCAGGCTTTACCCCAGAGTGCGGCAGGGAATTCAGTGCAAAATGTCAGACGTGCACGCCGCACAATCGGCCAGCGCGCCGCGGCGCACGCACGTGTAAAGCGCTCAATCGACGCTGCTGCAAAATGTTGCTGCACTTTACGCCCGTTTAAGGCTGGGCTCGAATGATTGAGAGAGATTGATGCGAGGGCCCAGCTGCAAAATGAATTTGGTTATGCTCTGATCTCTAAAGGATAACCCTCCCACACACACACACACACACACACACACACACACACAGTGGTCATGTCAGTGCAGTTTTAATGGAGTGGTCAATCAGACAGAGAGTGAGCCAAAGCAGAGAGGCAGCCTCTCTATTGAGTTAGAGCAGACATTAGCACTAGGCCCGTCTCTCTCGCCTTTAGACTCTGTCTCCTCTATCGGCTGTACAATACAAAAGGGGCCAGCGCCGCGGCCTCCGACGCCCAACAGCAGCGACTGATCATAACCTGATTGGATTGATCTAACTTGTTTTCCGGCCCATTCAATCTAATTTGCCTGGAGCCAGCAGCCCAGAAAAAAATTGTCAATATGATCCACTCTTTTTGCCCTGTCTCTCTTTCTCTCTCTCTCTCTCTCTTCTTCTGTGGATTTCCCAAAGAAGGATGTGGGAGCCGGATGAGAGGCTGAACTGTGCAGGAATGCACAGATACAGACAGCAGTGCTGATGGGTGTGGAGGCAATCGAGTTTGTATTTAATTCAGCGTTCTGAGCCCTGGGACATTTTTATTAGCACAAACTTAGGCTGCGGGCGAAGGGTTAGGGTTCGGCATGTTAGACCTACGTCAGTGACATCCGCCGTAGCATCATAATTACGTAGTTTAGTGAAAGTGTAGTCGGATTCTCTAAACACCACGAGTGTCTTTAACTCCTCATGAATTCTCCTTCACATCTTTCCTTGACCCCATGATGTTTTCCATGGAGGTCAAGGAAAAGTGGTTAGGAATAGAAGTTAGGAGGTCATTTTGGGACTTTTCAACCGTAGCCTTAGACCAACTTAGCCAACTGACGGCAAATACATTTACTCAAAAGATCGACACGTAAAGTGACTCTTTAGCTCTGACTTTGTTTTTCGGGAAATACAGACCGCACCAGACGTACAGACTCAGGTCTACTGATCGTACACTCAACTTGCATTGACCCCATATCGTACACGTGAGACTGATGAGACATGCTTATCTTTGGTCATCGTCATCACACAGACAACAGTCTGCTGCTGCATTTCCATACAGCGGAACACAGCATTACATTAGATGGGAACTAAATGAGGTTACGTTTCAGTCCTCTCCACACGCTCTCTCTCTTTCTGCCTGTAAGAGTCCTTGAGTGGGCTAAATGACATTTAAACAACAGAAACATTCAATTGAATCTCCCTCAGTCTGACCCGTTAGCTGGGTTCACCCTAGGGGTGCGGCTACGTTCAGGCAAAAAAAACAGTCTCAATGAGGTTAAGTAACAAAAAAAATCGTGGTTGGGCTCAAAATAAGTATCTGAATAACGCAACATAAGAACGGAAAATACATCACAAACGTCTCCAACGTAATGAGTCAACACTTTTTTTTTGGGTTCTTGAGACCCATCCACCTACCTCCAACATAACTGGTCTTTCTCGCTTTTTATTAAATGGCGTGAAATGACACGCCAGAAGCATCGACGCCGTCGTGATGGCACGCAAAAGGACTTGAGAAATCGCCATGTCATTCATGCATCATTTGGTGAGACCATGCTGATGCAGAATGCAAAGACAGAGGCAGATGTTTCCCCGTAGAACAGGGGAGGGCAATTCTTTTTCCCAGGTCTGCTGTAGAGTCTCCCCGGAGAGGGAGATTTAGAAAGACGGCGAGAGACGGTGCGAGAGGCTGTTTTGACATGAAAGAGGCAAGAAAGCCATCCAAAAGATAAACAGTCCAAAACATCCTCAAGAGTTTGTCCTCGGTCCAAATCGACCCTTCGTCCAAAATTCGCAGCCGAAGCGAGCACAGGCCCAACGTAATCACAAGAGCGCTCGTATAAATTAGTAAGCACTCACCCAAACTGTTAAACTCTGGTTGACATCTGGGAGCGTCGTTAAACGCTCTGCATATAGACAGAAGAGCTTTTCCCTCTTTACGTGTGTTTACGCTGGGTGTTGGCATACGTACGTCTGTGTAAACAGACATGACTACTTCAGTGTACATTCAGCCGGGTCAAGAGGTTACAGCCAAATTCACTTGTCAACTGTTTTGTTTTTTTCCAGCGGTGTAAAATGGTGCCTGGCAAAAAGTTGACAAAAGAAAACTGATCCGCGAGCACTCGAGTAATGAAGTATCTCTCGCCACGGCTATTGTGAGGACCCTCACAATGGTCCGTGTGATATGGATCCCTCTCAGAGGGGCAAAGTGTCCACCTATTGTGAGAGCCGAGCACGCGGGATCCAAGGCGAGCCTCTTTCCCCTCAAAGCGGCCGGAGTAATTATGATATAATTTTTCTTCAGGATTTCAGCAGGTCTTCTCACTTTACTCAAAAGGCCCTGGAATTGGGCTGGAGTTCAGTGGCGAAAGCACCTCAATGCTGGAGGGTGTCGGGGTTTCACAACAGCTATGCAGAAATCCTGCTCTGGGAGTTTTTGAGCAGTTTTAATCTCTACTTTTTAATGTTGCCGATACAGTCAAGTCATTTTCCACTAAGACAAGCAGCAAGATTCTTTCATCATGAAGGGGCAATTCCTCCCACACAAAGGGCCAATATGAATATAAAAAGCATTGTAATATTCAATTCAATCAATTTATATTAGATTCATAAATTGTATTCCTTTATGTTTATTGTTCTAAATCTTATTTTTACACATTTTTCTTACACTCAGTGATGTGAACACAAACCATTTGCCAAAAATATAACAAAGTCAAATAGTGTCCTGACAACCTCTTTGTTTTCTATATAAAATTGGCGATTGCTATTGGCAGTAATATTGGCATACATTGTAAAAATGAATGTTGAATTAGGTATTAAATGTTTAAAACAGGATACATGATGTACCCATTTTAGTCATGTATGGTTGGGTGTTGGAGACAGTTGAAGCGAGTCAATACTGTTACATTATTTAGAGTTGTTACTAGGGGGAGGGAGTTTTTTTTAAGTCAAGGGGAAGATCCAAAGAATATGTTTATGATGCTGTTTTTTTCAACAACAAAAAAAAGGAACACAAAGTTCACCACTACCTCCCCAACCCAACAACAATTTTCATACAGTCCGTAAATGAGAAACAAATTGCACAATAGTGAACCGAACCCTTGCAACATGTCCCAATCTATTTCCGTTGTGTCAATATTGCATTGTGATTAAATAAACAGCACGAGAGGCTATGCCCACTGGAGAGACAGCAGTCACTTTGTCCTTCATTTGCTGTTATCAGAGGCTCTAGCATGCAAACTGACATCATCCTAAACACGTCCCCCCCCCCCCCCCACAGGGAACCGAAATGATATCATCACTAACGTCCCACAACGTGCTGACACGCCGCCTGCAGCCAACAGGTTGTTCCTGCTGTTTACACAATAGGTCGTCTCCGAGATGGACTGATAGCGCAGACTCCACGTCCTCCCGTCTCCCCTTGTCCTCTCCACACAAGCCGACCGCTGCATGACCACATTTCTATGCATATAACACAGAGGTATAGGGCAAATAGAACAAGGCGGCCCGCGTCTCGGCCCCCAGTCCCCTCCCTGCACGTACAGGGGGGGGGTAAGTGGGGAACCTGAGAGATGGCCCGTGTTTACCCAAAGCAGGCGGACTACAGTGCACATGATAGCCTTGGTCTCCGAGGTCCGAGGTTTCACGTCAACGAGGAACGCCAGAGCGCCAGTCTATTGATCCCATCCGCAGGGAGAGATAAGCTGTCGCCACTCATGAAGTCATTTCATAGGTTACATGCTGGGAGTTAGGGCAAAGAGCCAGTCTAGGTGGACTGTATACATACACCGAGCTATTATGTTGACGCTGATAAAACAAGACCATGACGGTAGCAGGTGGTGTGCTGTGGTATAGTTTTCTTATTCACATACAAGGTTAAATCTGGTTATATTCCATATTTTATTGCCATGTTAACAGTCAATAAATCCAGTGAAAAGACCCAAAACATCTATGAATGCATCTGCTAACAAGTATTGTGTTTGTATCAAAGCCTTATACAGTTTCTTGCTCTGTGCCATGGAGCTCCAGCGTGAGACACACTGTTGCACTGGGTGACATGCGCCTTCATTACCATCACTCAATCTCGTACAATCCCAAATTGTATTCATATCATGTAGCACTAAAGGACATTTCTAGGACTCATTTAGAGAGCTGTCGTCAGCTGGAAACCGATGACAGCTTGAGACAGAAAACTGACTCATGGAGTTTTAGCATTAGCTTACACTAGCTAGCAGCGGCTGATACAATCTAGCTAGAGTTGTCACTCAAGCCATCAAAATCCTTGTTTGTTAGTTAGAAATGAAAAGCCGGCTTTTGTTTACTTCCGTGTGAAATTGAAGACCAATTGTTAAGGAAGAAATGTTAAAGCCAAATTTGGGCAATCTGCTAGTTCACTGTCCGGATTAGGTAGTTAGCAGATGAAACGCTAGCTAACATGAATGCATGTAGCGAAACATACAGAGAAAAATGAAGATGGTTGACAGCCTGCACTCATTCTAGTCAATAGCCTTTGAACACAAAAGATAGGCTACTGAGATAAACGTTACATCCTTATCCCACAAATAATATTACGTTACCGTTAGCTTAACTTTTTAGAAATGTGGTTGTGCTGTGCTGGCCTTTGTGTTTTTCTAGTTTATCTGCCGTAGTTTATTTTAATATTGTATTCATTTAGTCCATAAGTCTGATATTTTTTTCCTTCTAAAAAATTGGTTATAAGTGCCCAGCTGTTTTAGAAAAATACTGAACCTATATATATATAGAAAATAAATAAATATATATATATATATATATATATATAGAAAATAAATATGTATTTGTAAGCTTTATATCTTCAGTGGGAACCAATGGGTTTGTGTCTTAGTGCCACAATCGGACTAGGGACGTCAACACATTGTTGGTTTGGGCTATTTCATGGAGTTTGTCGACAGAATGTTTACAAAGATAAACATTTCTGCATGAAATCAGGTACACAGTACCAATGTTTTCAGCTCAAGTACGAACAGATTAAGTTTCTTTGCTGAAATGGGACTTGTCTTGAAGAAATTCTACAGTAAAATAGAAAAAAGAAAGCGCTATTGAATTTCTTGAAACCCTATTCCTGCAATACAAAATTCATGAACATGACAAAGTGCTCAACGCATTAATCAACAGTAATTTAGCGGTTGTGTTAGTTTTGGTTTCTGTGCAACCACCATTCAGTTATTCCCCAAGATACTCCGACAATGTTTTCAGAGCTGTAAAAAGAGGTCGGGGCCATGTGTTAGGGGTGAGGAGGTGGTTTACATCTGATGACTAACTTTCCC
Organism: Leptoclinus maculatus; assembly: GCA_032191485.1. NCBI lineage: Eukaryota > Metazoa > Chordata > Actinopteri > Perciformes > Stichaeidae > Leptoclinus > Leptoclinus maculatus. Next base: position 12,452,488 of record JAVDOI010000013.1, read on the forward strand.
TTACCTTGTTTCCCTCAATCATCACTCTCATCCGGGCCAGTTTCCATTGCAATGATTATGGAGCCTGAAAAAAAAAAAAAAAGCACTCTGGATCAGATGTCATTTCAATTAAGTAAGACATAGTCAAAATAAAAGCTGAACTGGTAAGCAACAGAAAGCGGGAATAAGCTTATGGGGTTATGTCTAATTGAGGGAAATCTTTAAACGTTTGTACTCTCTTCTTTTTCGTCCATATTTTTTACAAAAAAAGCCAGATGTCCTGCATAATCAGTCTGTGATAGATAACGCTGTCTGCTCCGTCTCCTGTCGAGTCAGTCCCCTCCTCCCGGTTTCTCAGCACACAAAAGAGGATGACTGACAACGCCGGCCACGGAGAGTCAGAAATCCATCTATGGATTTCAGAGTCCTGTTGCCCGCCCCTCCCTCCTGTCCCCACTTCCATTCTCTTCCCCTGCCAAATCAATTCTGTGCAGGGACTTTATTGACTCAGGTAGAGGGGTTTGTGATCCAGCAGTCAATGTCTGTGTCTGCACAGCGGAGGGAGGGCTGGAGACACGCGGGGAGTGGGCAGCGTTAATGCAGCCCTCTCACTGGGGGGTCAGGGGACCATTGTGTGTGTGTCTGAATGTACTTCTTCCATGCATACTCAAGCGCGCATACACACACACACACACACACACGCGCATACTTTATGTCTGTGACTGCGCTTGTGTGTGTATCAGGCATCTTTATAGGAGCTGAGGAGGCAGGCCTGGGCCTCGGGGTGCTGAGGGGCAGACATCGATTATCAGGCTCCGTGGAGCCACTGGTCTGTCTCCACTGGTGGGAGGAAGGCTGGGCTGGTTTGCTGAGGAGCTCCTGTAGCTGGGGGCTACAGAGACTGAGACGGGCCAGGGGGGGGGGGTTAAATGGTAATGGTTGTTGATAGGTGGGGGTCTTCCTGCTTCTTTAATGATTAAAGGAGGATGTGACACCCTCCCTGGAGTCACAAGAATCCACCCCGAGGCGCTTTACTGCTACTGACCGTTGTCACAGCGCTGATACGCTGTTCTCCCCTGGAGCCTTGATGAAAGTCTTGATCACACCCGGAGAGACACTTTATCACTTCAGCTCACATTTATCCCAGTCGTCACACAGCTCCTGGCTCTGCTGAAGACCTTTCATCCGCCTTTCTTAAAAAGAGTAATGTGGTCCCGGGGTTAAGCCCAATCAAACCTTGACTGTTGCGGAAGCAGATAAAGAGACACGGCTCCTTTTGTGACAGTGATTTGTACTGTAAAACTTTTGGAAGTTACTGTTTCTGTCAACAGATCAGAAAACACCAACACGGGCCGTTTTTTTAAAAGTAGGGATGCACCGATCAAACTTTTTCAGTCCCGAGAACGATAGCGATACCCGGGCTTTGGGTAACGTCCGATACAGAGTATCGATCCGATACCAGTGTTTAATTAATAAGCTGTATGCCTCACTGTGTGGAAGTGACTTGGAGCATTCTTTTTTTGTGAGGAAGCATTGCTTATAAAACAAACTGTCACAAATAGATACATACATATAAATGTACTGAACAGTTATTTTATTAAAGTAATGTTATTTGATATCAATCCTATAATCAGTAAAGGACTATTATCAGTATCATTGCATTTCTTTTCTAAAGGGGGGAAAAATACGGAGGTTTTGGGAAGTTTTTCTACGTGTGGGAAATAGTGTTTGTGGTCTTTTCTAAAAATGTACCAGCCTTGTATAGGCAAAAGAAGTGAACACACGACATTCTGTTGAGCAAATTTATGTTGGAACGGCTGGATTATCAGTCATTTGTGTTATTAGAAGAGTTCCAATGTTAGATTTTCTCTCAGAATCTGAAAATTCTAGTTGGGTTTTGGCTGTCTCTTGTTTTGATGATTCTTATCGGCCTAGTTTTTGGTCTCTAAAAGGCCCATTCCTTGAAACTGCCGCAGTGCCGTACCAGAGCTTTAGTCCCGTGTTCCTGGCTCTCGTGAAGGCAGCATAATGTGGATCATCATTCGAGCTCATACGTCTTGTTTGCCTGTCTGCAGCCTCTGTACTGTACAGCAGCGCAGGTCACCCTGGTGCCAGCCTACCTCCAGCAGCCCTTTGATCAATAGCGGCCCGACTGCCTCGTCTCTGCTCCCCCCATTCACTGCTCTTCAGCTCAGCCTGCTCTCTAACCCCTCCATGACTGGAGCCTCATTAAAAATAGATCACATCCAAATTACATTGATCTCTTTTACTCTTTTCATTTACTTTCACCGAATCGCTGCCCCCACCTCCCTCCTTCTCCTATTCTGCTGTGTCATGATGAGGAATCGGAGAGCAGATCTCTTACCTCAAAACAGTGACTTCTTTTCTCATCCTTGTACACATGCTGAATTGGATGTTTTTCTGCAGCTATTCTGTGTCTTCAGTGAGAATAGCTACTTTTTTGAAAATATGTAATTTACATTGGCCACACTGTTTCAACCTGATGGGATGCACTTGGGCGCCCTTCATGTTTGTCTATTTTCATACAATACGCTTCACTTGTTTGGATGTTCCTTCTGCATTCTTGTTCAAATTGCAGTTTCTCCATCTGACTTGGGTGGCATTCCTCTGGGAGATAATAACGAGTATAGCTGAGGGCCGCCGGCTCACCTGGGGACTGCAGGGCGAGTCTGTACAGGCCGATCGTCTCCATCACAGACCGACCTCACTGTGTGATGTGCTGATACCCAGCCTGCCAGGCCGCTGCACGCATGCACTCATCTTACTGTACGGTCCGCCTCACTTATTCTACAGTCACACTCTCATTCTAACGGCCTTGACACGGCAGCATTTAAAATGGCAAAATTTCACGGCAAAATCAGTTCATTCCGAGGTGGATTTGCTTGTAAGTAAATCCACATGAATTTTCGAGAGAGTTCAACTCTGGAGAACTTTGATACACTAATTTGCGCAGGTAACACATAGCAAGCCGTCCTGAGTGCTGCCTTTTGAGGCAATGTAGAGCCAGAGAGTCTAAAGTGGAGGATGTTAAAGTAGCATATTAGCTATGAGTCAGAGTTCACTTAGCTAACAGTTACGGAACTGTAAATGTTAGCTGGCTGACTGTCACTTAGCTAACCGTTACGGAGCTGTAAATGTTAGCTGGCTGACTGTCACTTAGCTAACCGTTACGGAGCTGTAAATGTTATCTGGCTGACTGTCACTTAGCTAGCTTGTTAGCTTCAATCTTAAATTACTTTTTATTGAATTAAATGATGTACAATCCTAGGAACAAAATGCCAGTGTGGGAGTAAAGGGCCCAGTACACTGTAAATAAAAACAAGCTTGGAAAGCTGTTGTGACTGACTGTTGCTAACATGTTCTCCGTCTGGCTAGTATGTTAGCAGTTTCCAACAAAAAACTGATCTTCTTAAGATGAAAAGCTTTGTTTATTATTGGTAAAATATGTCGCAGTCGTTAAAATATTTTTTCACTCTATGTGTTCTGTAATGTAACTACTGTCTGAATGAGTAGATTAACATGGAAAAAGTATACCAGCCTGGAGGAATACACTAAGCCTTGAGGAACTGCGTCCTCATTGCATAAGATGTTGGAAAGTAGGAACCTGAGCTCTTCCCTAATCCCACTTTTATCCCCTGTGCTCCAGGTAAGCCTGACCCGAGGTTATCTCTCAGACAAAAATGTGGGGATATGTTTCTTAAATCAACATCAAACTATTAACATTTAAGAATCCAGATGCCTTCTATATAATCTGTACTATGGTCAATTTGACATTATTTTTTCCTCTGCATACGATAAATTGGAACTTCTTTTCAATGTAAAGTGAAAATTTAAGGTATTGCATGTTCAATTTAATGTGGATTTTGGAGTTTTAGCAAAGTGGGGTGAGTTTACATTGTACAATCAAAATCCTGAACATTACGGGTACTTGATTCCAGTATTTTAGACAATATTAAAATGTAACTTATAAGGCCAACAAAGATTACGTATTTCTCCACCAGAATGTGTTCCTTGCAAATGCTTTGAAACAGCATTTAAATGGTAAATTGACTTCCCTCTTCAACCCAAACCTGGTCATTGGGAGCAATTTTGGCTTTCGTATCTTGGTCAGGGAATCTTTGATATGAAGAAGGTGAACCGGGACAAATTAAAAGCTTGAAAAACATTCAGTTTGTTGGTCTCTCCGTTAATCTGAATCTGTGTAAAAGATGAGCCATTAATAAGGAATAAGTGATTCATTTTGATCGTGATGCAGTGGCAGATACAGATAACACTTTTACAAACATGTATCTCATTAAAAAAAAGAAATGTATTAATAATAATAATAATAATGTCAAATTGTAAAACCTGTTTAAAACCTGTTAAAACCAGGAAACACATTTTATCTGTTGACTTATTGAGCCGATTGTGAATGCTGCGAGAAGAACAAAGCGGTGGAAATAACTTGATCAATGATGATGAATGGAGGTGACAGACTTCAGGTGGGTGTTGATGAGATGGTGAGGCAGAGGAGAGGAGAGGGCTGGAGGGAGCTGTGGACTTTGAGCTCAGCAGAGGGAGCCCTTTTCTTCTGTGTGTGTGTGTGTGTGTGTGTGTGTGTGTGTGTGTGTGTGTGTGTGTGTGTGTGTGTGTGTGTGTGTGTGTGTGTGTGTGTGTGTGTGTGTGTGTGTGTGTGTGTGTGTGTGTGTGTGTGTGTGTGTGTGCTTCCATGCATACAGTACATGTGGCAACGTACGTATGCAGACAGTGTTGAGTTTCTTGGGGAAGCGGCAGATCCACCTTCTCCTTGCATACTTTAACTTTTCATTTTTAATTTTCAAACATTTTGCAAATCACGCTGTAAAAGCCGCCTGCAGGGTTCCAGAGTGGGACAGAAAAAGGAAAAAAAAGTTGCAGCTTTCAGGAGACAAAGCTCCGTGTCTGCACGGTTCCCTGTTCGAAACCCTCTCAACCACAGTGACGCCTGAGAAAGGAAAACACCTCTCGCAGACGCTACAAAGACTGAACCTTTGGCAAACCCTGCGCTTAATATGTAAAACATATCATCACGAGTCTTTGACGCGGCAAATACCAGTGGGCCAGATTAATCAAAAATAATGGACTGGCTGTGCTTGCTGATCCACTGAGTGGGCCCTTTTGCTGCCTTCATAAAGATCATAAAAGATCTTTTTCTCCAAGTTTTGCTGCCTGGAGCTGTTCCAGAGTCAAGAAACCTGATCCACACCCTCGCGGTTCTGGGTCCGCCAGAAATGACCTGCTCCCAAAAGTTCATAGAGGGAAAAGGTCTCTGGACGTCACACTTAATATCGCACGCTTCCAGACACACACACACACACACACACACACACACACACACACACACACACACACACACACACACAGGGGCGGCTACTGGCCACAAACACTAGAGTAATCTAGTCACACAGTAGTTGCTGTTATCAGAAGATTCAGCCCACACACACACACACTCTGCTATCGCTCCCATCACTTCTAAACTGCTATAAAAATTCCACTCATCCACACACTGTGGGAGGGGGTCGCCTGGAGGTGATGAGGGGAGAGAGTTTCTATGGCGACAGTAATGAGCGAATGAGGTCGAGTGCAGGGACCCGGGGCTGCGATGCGCTTTGTGCCTTCCTTTTGTCCCCATAACAGTGGAAATTAAGGGACGCAGGAACAACAGGATTGAGTACACATGACCTAATGAGGGTCCAGCGTGGACCAGGCCTCCGGGAGGAAAGGGGGGGGAATCAGGGGAATGTGGGTTTGGAGGTGGCAAAGTGGGAGGGGTGGGATTATGGGTCTTATGTCACTTTGGTGTTTGTTTTTGCTTGTGAACACATGTTATACTGTGCGGTGTCCTAAAAGAATATCTATAATATTAATGTTCTCCTGGATTGTTCTCCCAAACTTTCCATTCAAATATTTCTTCCCCTCTTTATTCTCTTTCCGTCTACTACTCTCCCCTCTCTCTCTCTTTCTCTCTCTCTCTCTCTCTCTCTCTCTCTCTCTGCTGACTGCCCTGAATCGAAGTGACAGCGGCTCTCATTAAATACGAAACACCGGTCACATGCAAAATTGACCCCGCAAGTGTTCGGGCTCACCCTGTCCGTCCACCGGGCTTGACTCCCATCAGCCCCCCTGGGGGGAGGCGACCGAAGCCCCAGAGGTGTCAGGTATGGAGAGGGGAGGGGGTCGGAACGGATTGTTTTGCTTTGTTTTTAGCAGCGGATTAAATGGATTTCAATAGACCGCCTATTATCACCAGTTTACCGCAATTAAACTAGCTTTTTTCCCGAAAAATATCCTCTTTACCAGAAAAGCCAAGTTTGTGGTGGCTTGCATGAACTCCGGTCAAAAAGTCCTGACCAACAACCCTCCAGTTCCCTCTCAGGTAAACACCATCAGCTCCGTCAACACTTTTGCTGTAGTTTGCGCTGTTAGCACCGCTAGCTGCAAGCCGCCGGCTAAGCTGTCGTTGTGGTGAGGCGATAGATCACAAAGCAGTATATTGCACATTTAAATGATAAATTGCATGTGAAGTCATCAAGAACAAGTGTTTATGGGAAATCTCCACTGTCTGATCTGAAACGCGAGGGTCACTTTGCGATTGAACGGTGTGTCAGAGAAGCAGGGCCCATTGTGAAAAAGCCTTGGATGAGCCCAACTGAATCAGGATTAAACTGTTTCAGGAAGCCGACTCAGAGCTTAAAACCAAGCCTGGTTTAAGAACACATACTCTGAACTGAGAGGAACCTTCAGGGAGGAACTTTGGTGAAAACACTGTAACCTGACCAGGCTGCCGGGTTAGTACGGAGGGATGCGTTTCCATGGTTCCTTAGGTCAGACTTACTTAAACTTCCTTTATAAAACAGAAATACCTGAAAATAAGCCTGGTTTAACTGGTATTCTGGAACGGCGATACTTGTTTAGAGACTTGTGCAGGACTTTGTACGTGCCGTGTCCACCTGTCTTTCCGTCTGCCCGTCCGTGTGCGGACGAGGCCCAGCTGCTGTGTTATTGCACTTGGCTGCCTCCGACAACTTAATGGGATGTTTGATTTCCACGTTAGGCTTCCTGCTCGACATTTAGCCCTTTGATATTTCGGCTTCCCCTACTCACTACTCAAAACAAACACACACACACACAAACACACACACACATACACGCGTATACACAAACACAACGCTGACCTCACGTCACCTGCAACACACATTACTAATTTAATTTGCTCAACCATAAGCAAGGAGAGGACCAAGCCAAAACACACACAGAGGCCGTCAGCTCTTGCTCGCAGGGGCCGGTTATTTCCCATAGTTTCCCCTTAAAGTGCGTGAAATACCTCTGAGTGGGGAAAAGGTCTCATTCCAGGACGGCCAGACATCTTGTTTGTCATCACTTATAGGCCATGAGGATGACCCGCTCTCCGCACAGCAGTATCACTTACACCCAGAGATGGCTATCGAGCAGCCGTCCATGTCTGCTCTCTATCTCTGTGGCATAAGATGATAAAAGACGTCTCCTTATTCCTCATGAAGCGACGACTCAGAGTTATGGCCCTGCGTGACCTTTTTCCGACGTATCCGAGTCCATTTTGTGGAAAGGACGTGAATGTTGCCATGTCACTCATTAGGTAGCACCGCCACTATTTATGTCTCTGTAGAATGGGCCTCTGTTTCTCCTACGAAACGGCTAAGATAGTTAGCATAAATAGTGGCACCGGCAACAGAATAACAGCACCCAGGGTGGTTGGCTGGTGTTGGTAATGGATCGTGGATATAAAACACTTTTAAAATGATTAATTATGTAGTAATGATAATAATATTCAGTCATGTAGGAACACTCAAAGCTGCTGCACTGTCCTCACACTCATCCAGCTCTGCACCTCCCATACATCATTGTAGTCAATCAATCAGCGTTTGCAGGTCTGCTTCCTGTTTTTGACGCGCCCCGCTCGGGGCCTCAGGTAATAACACCATCCTTTTAAAAACGAGCATGTGTCAGTCACACCGGTTTTCATAACGTCAAGAGTCTCGTAAAGTATCACATAACTGACACGTCTTTTGTTTAATGCCGTGGCATTTGAAAGCAGACACTAGGAGAGTGTGAAACAGCACCTACACCAAGTGCGACATGTCAGAATGTACATAGCTGTTGTCGCTCATCTTTAGGCGTGTTTGTTTTTCTGGCAACAGAAGCAGAACAAATGTGTGACTGACAGCATTGAAATACAGGTGATAGCAGAGGGCAGGTGGGGACAGATTTGGCCCGGGACGCACAGTTTTGCTGTTGGCCAACTAAGAAGACGATTACAATTAAGAGATTGGCTGTTTATTCAGGTTTTAAGATAGACTTTTTCGTTTTTTTTGGATGCAAGTCGTATTGGAAATTCCCATGAGTCTAGATGGAGTTAGTTGCTTACCGTCAATCCTTGTGCAGTCCAAATATTAAGTAGAGAAAAGACTTATCTGGTCCAACATGCTGCATGTTGCCTGTAAAGCAAACAAACACAGCAACCAGCAACTGTGAGCACTCTGTGAACCCGTCAGGCTGTGTGTGTGCGTGTGTGTGTGTGTGTGTGTGTGTGTGTGTGTGTGTGTGTGTGTGTGTGTGTGTGTGTGTAATCAGAGATCATGCAGAAGATTATGCACATGTAAGTAAACAGAAGAAGCAGACGTTTAGGAATTTAAAAGGAAGACAAACATTCCCTGACGCTGCGTATGTTTGAGAATAGCAAGTGTCAAAAAAAGTGAATCCTTGTGTGTGTGTGTGTGTGTGTAGGAAGACAGTATGTGAAGACAGAGGAACAGACAGAGGGAGGTCCTGCTGCTCTGGCTCTGTGGACATGTTCCCTCTGCCCTCATTAGATGGTTAACCAGTGTCCAGTCAGGCACACACACCACCAAAAAGAAGAAAAAAAATATGGGCCCCTCCAACTGGCCATCCGTCTCATCTCCAGAGACAGCAAACAAACCTCCCCGCTGCATCGATCCAGCGCTCCGAGGAGGGAACACCCACCGCAGCTCGAAACAGTCCAAAAAAAAAGGATGGGTCAGATGCATGAAAGGGCCGGGTTTGTTGAGAGAACAAGCAGGGGAGGGTGGGGGGGGGGGGGGGGGGGGGGGGGGGGGGGCGTTTCAATCAATTTGCTACATATAACCGCATCCGACATGCATGTCGGTAGCTGCTTGCTAATTACGGACCGAATCTGCACTAGGAGGTTTGTTGTGTCACCGGGTTCCAGGAACAATCTGCCGATTGTTGTGTGAGAAGATTGGTCAGACAAGGGCCGGCCACTTCCCCCCTACCCAATTATCCCCATTTAGTGGTTCTGCTTCAAGCTGCCTGGATGGGGAAGAGGGGAAAAAAGGAGGAAGCGCAGGAAAAATGAAAGACGTCAAAACGAAAGACAGGAAGGAGACAGAGTTGACCACTGGGCCATTTTGTCAACTGTGGAAACTTGAACACGCTGAGGTTTTTACTTTGCAGCGGCGGTTATTTTTTAGAGTGACGCGAGCAATGGTTCTTGGCCTAATGAGCTCAGCTACCCCCCCACCTCTACTTACCTAGTAGGGGCGAGAGGAGGAGGGGGGTGAGGGCGAAAAGGGACGATTATGAATTGAGTTAATGAGCCTGGATTGGGGTGGGAGCGGATGGGTTAGGGGGCAGCCTGAGAATTCACCCTTTCCCTCCTTTCTATCCTCTATTTCCTTCCTCCCTTCCTTCCCTGGTGACAAAAATAAATCTTCAGCAGGTGTTTTCAAAGTGTGCTGATTCCCAGTGATGGACTCCTGTTGTTAAAAGCAGAAAGTGTCAGATTCTCCAGACCTGATTGTAAAGGGATGTACTTGACGCTTCTCTCAGATATCCAACTGCTTTACTGTGACTGTTCGCGACCCCTGACCTCTTTCAGTGAATACAGGAGAATGTAAGCTAAAACACACGCTTTGTGATAAATTTGTGGACACAGGATCTCATTATCAGTTTAGGGCTAACTATATTTCTGTAAGTTACGCTAAAGCATTTTGACAGTATGCAACGTTACAGTGGAATGTTGATACATCATAACGCTATGCAGTGTTATGTGTTATATGTCTACAGTAACTCGCTTAACACGTAGCTAACATTAGCTCGCTAACAGGCACATAACCCTTTGACAAATCTAACTTTTTTAGCTAGCTACGTGACATTTTGTTAGCGTTTCATCCCTTGGTTGTATGTTGTGTCGCTGAATGTTTTAGGTGTGGTTTTTACAGTATTTACAACCTATTTGCTACGCTACTGACTGACCCACGTCATAGCCCCGTAGCGTAAAGGCAATGTAAGACGCATGTCCCTTTGCAACATTCGTCACTTAGGAGGACCCATTGTGCGGTTGACTTTGTATTTCACTCGGAATGTGGAAGCTAGTGGTAAATAGTTTCCATTTGGAGTTCCATTCAAAAAGTGCAGCTACTTAGCCTAGCTTAATAATGTTAGCATTTAGCCAGCAAGTAGAGGGGCTGGGCTAGGTCAGGCATGTCTGTGAAAACCGCAGGACTGACAAAATGGAGCGTAAACCTCAGGAACATGCTTCATTTGTTAGCTACCTGAACAGAGGCTAGCTTGACGTCGGGACTTTGCACGAAATATATTTGTACTTATTTTGGAGTAAAAATGTATACTTTAAATTAATACTTTAATCTGAGTTTGACTTTAAAGCATCTTGTTTTTATCCCTGAGTCAAAGATAAAATCCATTCTGAGAGTGATAGTAGCCCTGTACGTGATTTATTTTCATCCATCCCCTTCTCGGTGCATTCATAAACCCATGCTGGTGTGAGAGTGGAGAGGTGAGTCTGTGGACACAATGAACCCTATGGCCGAGCCAGGATGGAGGTGGAAGGACAGAGAAAGTGAGGGAGGGGAGGTGTGTTTGTGTTCGGCCCGGCCTACTTAGACTGATTTCAGCCCCAGCAGCGACCTGCCGGAGCTCCTGCGCTTCGCCCACTGAGCTCGCCTCAACACCCCGACTTGATCAGTCAACCATGTGACTCCGGCCTGGAGCCAAAGAGGGTTAGAGACGGACAGGACGGGAGGGGAGAGGCAGACAGAGAGAGGCTTGAGCTCATGAGCTCGCAAACATTGCTCGCATTTATCAATTTAATTTCCAATCTAATAGAGCCAAATTTGGTGGCTGGAGATTTGCATCAAACCACTTATCTGGACAATTTATCAAGCGTCCTCAAAGGCTCCGCCCATTAGCCGAGGCCCACGGGGATGACATAGGGTCAGAGCGACGGACAAAAAGCCCCTTTCTGCGTCTGCCCTCTTTAAAATGCAGGCTGAACTTTTTCCGCCGCAGATGATAGCAGACTGCTGATCTCCAGCTCCGTATCAAAAGAAGGCCGTTTCCCACACTGGGGCCTGTCTCTTTCCCACAGACGACCTCTGAAAATGCTCTGAGCAGATAGCCGCGCTCTGTCTGGATTGGTCCAATACGAGCCATACCGAGCTTATCATCAGCACATGCTGACACAACTCTCCACTCTCCACACTCCCCCCCCCCCATTCATTCGTTGTTTTCGTTCTCCTTCACCCCAAAAATGCGTATTGTTTGCTGCAAAAAAAAAAAAGAGGACTCAAACAAGAAGGCTTTTTGTGTGACATTCAGGCGCCGACTAGAGTAAACAAAGCTTGGCAATAAACGAGCTCAGTTACATTTGATTTTTATTTGCTCCGGTCACTGTTTGCCGAGTCACGGCAATTTCAAATGCCCTCACATGGTGTGACGCATGACACTGCATAAGCAGTCGCATTGTCCGAGGTCTGTCCATCTCCCTCTGTAGCATGTTTGATGTTTTCATGCACCTCAAGCAGCGAGACTGTAGCCTATTGTTCGGAGAGACTTACCACAAGAGACAGACGGGCTGGACAGAAGCAGAAGCGGCCTGGTGACATTTAACTGGCGACAGCGGCAACAGACTGTGACCTTTCAGCTAGGGGACGCACACTGCAGGGCCAGCACTGATAGTAGAGATAGGACTCCGTGTGTGTTTATGTAGGACACTAAAGAGCAAACACTGATGGCAGCGATGTCTCCCTGTCTGTCTGTCTGTCTCCATGGCTGCAGTGATCCATAGCCACTGCACTCAGGGCTGGCGGTCAAAGTGGTAAAAGTTACAAACGCGTTGATGCCATTTTGATTTTTTTAATGCTCAGTTTAAACAGCAATACAATGGGTGAAGTGTTTGTCTTTGCACAACCTGAAAAATATGTTGTAATTTACTCAACCTCACCGAACCGTCTCTACCACTCACACCGGAATTTTCATTTTCTGATTGGTTTTAGGAGGCTTTTTGGGGCAAACAGAGTCAACAATGGAATAAAATGTTTCCTGATTTTAAACTGCTGTCAGTTTGATACATCTAATTTTTAGACGATTTCAATAAAAATACAGTTGCTGATCTGCTTATAATGATTTAACAAAAGTCAAATTTAAGCACACTAATAGTTGACTCTAAACACTGGGGGTGGTGCAACATCTGTCCAAAGGGTGTGTCCACATTGAAGTGTATAGGAAATACTTAGGATCCACACTTTCCGTTCTTACCTTTCACAATAAAAGCTTGTACCTTTCACAATAAAAGCAATAGTAGCATTTTGCATTTTTGTGTGGTTTATTCGTCTTAAGACCATTATGTGGTTAAGTATGAAAGTTAACAAAATCAAGTTTGTTCTCATAATGGGTAGCTTCTACTGACTAGTAGCCCAACAACCTTCAGCCCCTTGGACCCTCACTGGACAGAAAACCCACTAACACCCGCTTGTATCTGGCTTTTGTCTTTAGTGGGAACGATTACAATCGACATTCATTCCTTGGACGAATGTCTCTACAGTTATCACGGGTATTTATCGGCTTCAGCTCCGATCAGCAGTAATGGAAACTTGTTACCAGGGTGGACACGCTAACCACAGCCCCGTTTTCCATTGTGACTCGTGTAAAATTAAATATATAATAAACCAAATCTAAAGGGATTTGGACAGTTATTATAACGTATTATCGTAGAAAACATACAACTAACATGCTGTCCTCAAAGCCACCAGACTCCAGTCAGACAACAGCATTTATTACCTCACTGATCATCGAACACATTTCATTCAAAGTCGGCAGAAACTAAATAAAACTCGTCAAAGCCGTCTTTGTTACTCTTTCCACAGTTCTAACTCTGATTTGAGAGTTTGAAAGACAGACTGAATCAGTAACAGATATAAAAATTAAAAAAAAGAAGTAACCACCGTAACATTTCCACTGTTTTAATAACCCTGATTTTGATGTTGTGGAACGTGACACACCAGCAGAAAAACAGATCAGCATACTTCTCTACTTGCAATGAAAAGGGAGTCTAAAGAAATCTCATATACGCGCTAATTTTGGTGGAAAATGGGTATTATATAGAAAGTTCACCTGGGGAAGGCTGGTACAAACAGACAGGGGTCTGTTAAAGAGGCTCCATGATGTCCCGTTAGCTCTTTAGCACCCAGGTGCCACATGGAGCCTGCTTTAGCATGTGGGTGTTAGCGCAGTAATGGTGATATTCAGGAGGATTTCTGGCTTCCACTCATCTTTTGTTCCCTGTGCCTGTCAAATCATTCCCAGTGTGAACCCGCTGCCAGGGAGAAGTCATTTCATTTGCCATGTTCTTGTTTTTTAGACCCTCCGGCAAACAACAGCCTTCAAACTTTGTCTTTTCTTTCTAACTATTTGGCTTGATATCAAGCATTGATTAGTATTATGTTTTTATCTTCTGTGCATTTGTCTGACCAAAGTCCATTTCTGTGCAAGCGGAGCCGCAATAAACTGTGCAGATTAGAAATATGTACAAATAAAAATGCCACCTTTCTGGATTAATTAGTTTCTTTCAGTCGTTTTAATGTCTCATGACTCTTTATCTCTCTCTTAATGCTCACTCTGTCAGCGGCTCTCTCTTTGTTCTCACGGCCAAACTTTCCATTCTATTGTCAGATTGTACACTGTTCAATAAAAACCTTGATTTTACCTGGAGGGTGAAAAACAAATGCCAACCAGTTGGCTGTCTTTCAAGTTCTTTTATATCCTGTCACCTGCTGTCTGTTGCCAATCAGGGAGGATCTCTGGAATAAGTGTGACTTCATTCTCCTCTGATTTGGAGCCAATTGGTTGTCAAATGCCAATTGAAAAGAGACATTAATCAAACGTGCCCTCTCAAGAGGCATAAGCAATGCATAAATATTTTTGGTGAAGTAGAAAAAAAAACAAGTAAACATTCCCTTCTTTGAAATTTTACTACTGCAGGAAAAAAATTACCCTCAAAAGACATTTTAAAGGGGAAGCGCACTCCTTAAAGGGTCAGGCAGGTCAGGGACATTAAAGTACCCCTACAGAAAACCTGTGTGAGCAGAAAGACTAAACAGGTGAAGTTAACAAGAATTTCTTAAACTATTCTTCACTGCGGTAGTTCCCACAAGCAAACAGAGGTCAATGTGTTGTTGAGCGAAAGCAGCTCTCGGCGACCGTAAATTCCATATTGTTTTTCTTAAAAATCCAAATCTCTCATTTGACTTGAGGAAGGAGATGAAGGAAGGAGCTCCGGAGCCAAAACTAAAAAATGAATTAACTGATGGTTTAAGGTTTTTGGGTTGTTTTTTTTACCTGAGCTGCCACATAATCAAGCTGTCAGACAAAATGAAGGGACAAGTCACACAAGTGCTTAACAGCCATGCAGCACTTCCTCAATGTTTCAATTTTCTTACACCTCTCAAAGGTGTGTTTAGATTCCAGCTCTCCCTCTCATGCTTCTATTTCTGCCTTTATTTTCTTTGATTAAAATAAATGCTTCTCTGGGGCGAGAGAGACACAGAGGAAAAATTATGGAAGGAAAAAAAAATGAATTCCCTCTCCCGGCTCAGGATGTGATGTTGATGTGTGCCGAACAGGGTTCCACAAAAAGGTTATTGTGCGGCTTAATTGCGCCCAGTGGATTGTGACGGTGGTGGGGTGGTGAGGTAAGGGATCGTGGATCGCGGGTTGGGCCGAGGCCTTGCCCTTGTGCTGCGCCGGTTCCACAGCTGTCATCGCCTTATTGTCCCGCCAATTACCCGTAATTACTCCTGGCAGCGGCAGCGCCATTCAGCGGCGCTAACAAAGGACGCTACCTTCCTGCCTGTTTGATCGGGGAAAGCTGAGGATGTTGCAGTCTCGTCTGGAGGATTCACAAAGAGGAAGGACGTGCAGATAATCTGCTGTAAAGGTCAGGGCTCTCCTTAATTAAGGTGAGGCCTCCTTTATAATAAAGTAGCTAATGGGCGATTCATTCGGCAATCACACATGCTAAAAAAAGTCACTGATAAAGGTTTCTCACTTAACAACCTAACCTAACATGCCAACAGCAACATTTAGCATATCATATGTAATTATTAATGTTAAAAAAATCTGTAGTTGACAATGTTAATCAGTTGTTTACAACCTAACCCTAACCCAGCAGCCGTTTTCCAGAAGATAACAGTCCATTGGATTGCTCTTAAAGAATTAAAGAGCTAGCTAAAAAGGCTAGATTAATCGATTAGAACTCGACAGAAAATAATTAGTATTTCGGTTATTATTTCGTTTTTTGTTATTTTCTGGCATTTTATAGACCAAACAATTAATCTATTAATTCAGGAAAATAATCTACAGATTAACCCAAAATAACAATAATCCGCAGTTGCAGCGCCAAAAAGGACAAGGCAAGTGTCATGCTGGAGGAGGATTCTCAACAACCTGGCAACCCAAAAGTTGTTCTCATGAATAGTTTATCAAAGATCCATGAGGCCTTAATAAATGATTCAATGTCGGTTAGAGGCCCTTAAAACCTCGTTTCTCAGTCGAGTCATAGACGAACACAGTCGATGCCAGTTGTGTTTGATAGTCCTGGCAACCTAATGCAACCAACTGATCCGAACATTAATAGATGTTTTATAAATGGTGCTTTATTGAAAAAGTGAGACACATTGTGAGAGATGAGATATTCAGTTCCCTTCCTGTTCCAGACTTTTCCTATTGCGTTGATTATCAAGGTAAATGTGACAACATGTCACCACATGGATTCTTCTAACCCCAGCTCCATGTACTGTGATGTTATGGTAGTGCAGTGTAGCAGTGTAGATAATTGGCATATAACTCACACAGTGCTCCGTGCGACATACTCTAAATCATCCCACAGTGAAGCCTACTATATATGATACGGAGTACACTGCAGATGTTTCTGCTCGCCTAGTTACCACGGCCCCGCGGATGTGTATCTGTCTGCTACTGGTTATCCGAACCAGGGGCTTAATGATTACAGAGGGCCCAGACATGTTCCCATGCTGCGGCCGATTTCACTGTCATTTTTCATCCGCGAGCGGCTGGAACGAACTTTACGGCCGCGGCTCCCTCACTTAATCATGTTTTATTGCTCCTCTGACCCTCGCTGCCGAGAGGAGATGGCAGAACACGGCGGGCCGGGGCCTTAAACCAATAATTATAAAGCAGCCCGCTCTGTCCGTTTAGCAGACAGCCACTTCCTCAGTTAATACACAAAGCTGGAACAGTGGCAGGGGCTCTTATACAATACATAGGGGGTAGACAACGTAGTAAAAAGACTTAACTCTTGAGTAACTTACGCACAGTTGCACACACACTGCCAAGGAGATGGGTCGGCATTCGGCTAAGATTCATATTGTCTGTGCACAAACTGCAAAATAGTGGAACATGCAATGGTATTATGTTTTTTTTAATTTAAATTAGAGCTTTACAAATGCTAAAAAAAAAATTAAACAGGAGCACGAGTTGTCAAAAAGTCAGCAAAGCAACCCAGCAATGTCGCTAAGACAGCAATATCTCCCCAAAGGTAGCTAAAGTGAGCTAACAGCCACTTTAAGCTGGTGCTCATACCAGAAGAAGTAAGGCTGTAATGGTAAAATATCTTGAGTGTATGACTTGGGCAATGGCGCGTTTTATTGCTCATAAATTCAACTTTTCATATGCAAGAAGGAGACTGTTATTTCTTCTCTCAAAAGCTACATAGTCTCACTTAAAACTCCCTTTTCAGTGTTCGTGTTATTTTGTCTACCCCCCCGGAAAGTACAGACATCGCTGCCAAAATGCCGTTTTTCTCGCACACACACACACACAAGCTCAGTAAACGGTGGCCCGCAGAACAAGGAAGTTCTATGAAAGTCACAAGTGAATACGATTCCGTGGCGTGACTCCACAGCTTTTACACCTCGCAGTGCCAGCGTCAACAGTCGAGCCCTCCAAACCGCACCGCGCTCAAATCCAGGGACGCAACGCCGCACACTCAACTGCAGCGTTTCTTAAGAATCGGTTTATTAAGAAGACGGGACCTTCGTGATATTTGTGCGAGGCGAGGCCGAGGTCAGCCGGAGACCTGTCGCCGAGTGGCTCACCAACACCTCTGCCGCGTCGGCCGAAGAGGCCAACATTTCTGACTCGGCGTCTAAGACTTGAACACAGAGAGCCGTGACTCCCCAAGCTGATGTAATACGTCCTGGAAGGCCCTCGTGTTGCAGTGCCTGGTTAAATTTCACCTCTTGCAATTAACTAGTGCACGCCCTGGTATATGGAATGTGATGTGTGGGTGTAATACAGTGAGTGCGGAGCCGTGACGTCCAAACAGGAATCGGGGAGGACTCAGCTGAAGTGATAGTCAGACCGAAGAGCCTTTTATTTTATTATCTGTTTATGTTAGTCGAAGCAGCGGCCATTCTCCAGCACCCCTCCCCCCCCCCCCTTCAGCTCGGGTCTCCTGTACCCCGTCCGGACCAGGAAACTCTGGATCCAGCAGCGTGGGAACATACTTTGCACACAGAACATACATGGGTGCACCCGTGCTAGACACTTCACCGCTCCCCCCCCCCCCAGCGCTGTCCTCACCTGCGGCAATAACTTTGTCACGTCGTAAAAAAAAAAAAAGCAGTGGCTGAAATGAACACCACTTCCACCTCGGCCTGAGGTGTTTTTTTTACTCGGACTGCAGCTTTTGCCTGTGTCTCTCGCACTTGGCTCTGGGGGGGCCCGCACGGTTAACCAGACATCACAAACAGCTTCTTTGTGGATGCCACGTGTATTTCTGGCGTTTTTTTTGGGGGGGGGGCTGCGATTTGCACAATGTTGCGTGTTATTTTTCACGCAAGGTACGCTTTTCATGGGCAGGGTTGCCAGTGGGGACGAGGGTCTGGTACCAGCTCTACCCGAATCTTTCCGTTCTTTTATTTCTTTCACCGTTTTATTCCCTTCTCGCACAGAGCTCAGGGGGGGGTCGCGGGGTTAGACTAGCGTTTACTCACTATACGCATGGAACTTTCCACGTTCGTCAGATGTGCGTCAGCTTCCTATTTTATCACTGCACTCAGATCTAATGGCGCTTGCGTCTGCTCGATTGCCACGGTTTTGTGTCTGGCACACAACGCTCTTCCAGCGTGCCCCCTATAGCTCCAAAATGGCATTATTAAAGCGGTAGCTGACTTAATTCAAAAAGCTCCAGCTGCTTTTTATGCCTGTAATTATGACATTTACACCCCCACAGCTACCTATTCCGTTTAGTTTTTTTCATTGTCTTAAAATTTTTCCACCTCAATTTCCAGTTGCATCCTTAGACGAGTAAAGGAGCTCAAATTAAGAGGCCGCAGTGGCAATCTGGTTCCTATTTTTGGGACGTAAAAGATCGAAAAAGAAAAAGAGAAAAAGAACAGAGAGCGGGGCTGCTGCCTGCCACCACAGTGACGCTAACCATTGCCATGTGTCTGTGTGTCTTTGCTAAATCCCCCACCTCTTTTTTTTCATTCCGGCTGCGTCCCGCTGCTTCTTCCCTTCGCTAAACAGACTATAAAGAGCGCGCATGGTAGTCGGGAGGGACTCGACAAGGTGCAAGCACTCGAGGCAGCCAACCACAGTCTTCCGTCCGGGGCTCTGCTCCCCCTGATTGGCTGCGGCGGCTCACAGATGTTTCTTCTTTAATGATTTTTGTAACCATTAAGTTAATAGTTGTTTATGGCAGTGAAATGCAGGAATGCGAGGGGTGGGGAGCAGGCTGATGGATAGGGAAGTAACGGGGGAGGGGAGGGGGGGTACATGGGATAAATATGAGGAGGGGGGCTGGCAGACTTTGGGCCAACTGCGGTGGAGACTGTGGGTTGACGTTACAAGGGGGATGGAGACAGGGGCTTCACACATACTCTGTCAGGGTGAGACGCTCACGCGCACTCGCTCACGGCCACATCATGAATGCAAGCGCTTCCTATTGTGGACCATCAAAGTCCTGACTGTGGAGACCCAGACAGAGAGGCAGTTACATCACGTAGAATAAGGGTTTCCTTCTCAGACAATTCGGAAATCGAGATGTAGATGATCCGTTACAAAAACAACGCTGATCTGTCATGAATGAAAGGAGGGGATTGAGGGTGTATTTTGGAGTAGCGCCAGTTTACTTAAAAAGCATAAACATGTCTGTCAGACTCACAGGCCCACATTCAAAAAAATATACTTTCATTTTCTATATGCGGTCAGTTGCTGCCGGAACTCAATTGTTCAGTCGAGTTTTTATAAAAGTGAAACTGGATAGAGCTTCTCATAATTACAAATCATAGTATGTACCACAAGAAGACTCGCAACTTCTGCGGAAGATAATGGGCTAATTAATTATAAAGAACATGTGATTGCATGGACACCTATCTGAATAAGAACACATACACACAATACAGGCCCCATGCCGGAGTAAAAAGCCTCTTAAAAGAGGGATGTTTTAACGGAGATTAACGGTTACTGGAACACGCACTGTAAAGAAAACAGAGGCCAGAAGCTTCTCTCTCCGTGTGTACACGTATATGCGTGTTTGTGTGCGTATGCTTTCACATCATCATCGCACGGCACACATGTGGTACATTACGCATCCGTTTCCCTCGCGGCGTTTGAACTTTCCCTCAGACTTCTGCCGCAATCCCACTTCCTCCTCCTCTGGCTTTTTATTATTTATTATTATTTTCTAAAAAGCATCCATCTCAATCCAATCAGATGTAGTGTCCGTACTGCAGGAGCCCCCGACGTGTAAACACGTGAGTCAGCATTCAAATGCAAACGGTTACAGCCTGTATTCCCACTGAATTTATGGAGGGTGGGGTGGGGGGGGGGTAAGAGCACCAGAGTGGGGGCCCCCAGTCTTTTGCCAGGTACGACCCCAGCGAAGGCGTGTCCGGCTGGGTCAGAATGAGTCCCAGGTGTCCCTCAGAGGAGGGGGTAGCGTGGTCAGGGCCGTGGCTATCGCTAACGATGCTAACACAAACCTTCTGTCCCCGGCCATATAAAAACGCTGCCCCCTTATTAAGAGGGGAAAATGAGGGATGGGTTTCCTCGAGGGGGCTCTGTGGAGCGTGACGTGGGGGGGGGGGGGCGAGGGCCTGCTTCTACTGTATGTATCTATCAATCTGTACCTCGCTCCCTCTCTGGCTCCAGATCGAGCGTGAATGATGTGCAGAGGCCAACCGCAGGCACATGTGTGTCGTCTCCGTGTTTGTTTGCCGATTTGCCGGTGTTTGCTTTAGAATCAGCCTCCGAGCGCGGCCCACATCCATTACACGAGGCAGAGTTATTCCAGGCCGAGGTGGGCTGCGAACCTCCGGCGTGGACCGAGACGGTCGCCGACCACAGTGTGCGATCGGGCTCTTTTGTTCCCCCTACTAAACTCTACTGTCGCTTCAACAATGCAATATGGAGCATTTGAGTGCAAAGCAGATTATTTCCTTGTTTGCTAAAACTAACTTTTGCAACTGTTTTCATCAGTTAAAATGTTTTTTTCAAAATTGTGAAAAATCAACCACAGGCCCAAAAAGTCAGAAGAACTCATTTGACAAGAATGTAAAACCGAAAAATGCAGCAAACCCGTACATGTGCGAAGCAGATCATGCTTGATAAATGACTGAAACAATAATCACAAATTATCAAAATTGCTTCTTAATTTCTCTATAAATAGACCAGTCTGCTGGTCTCCTTTTTCAACCCCTTCATCGGAGCAATAAGTAAGAGTTTGGAAATTCTTCACAGCTCCAAACACAGGGTAATCTTTTTATTTTTAGCTTTTGGGCTAAGAGTTACAAAACCCAGTAGAGACGCTTTGCTTTACACAAAACCTGGCTCCAGGCAACCGCAATCTAAACCCCTCTGTATCCAAGATTCCTCTCAACAATTCCACGCTCTCCCCGCACTACCTGTACGCATCGGCCTAATACCTTGGATTTAATGCTACACTTCACCTACCACTCTCACCTCCTAAACAGCTGAGTGCTACAGCGTCTGCCTAATCCCCCCCCACCCCTAAACCTGTTCCTATCTGCAAGCCGGCCGCGTCCATCAACAGGAAATTAACCCCAGCTTCCCTGTAATGCGAAACAGCATCGGGCTCCATAACAGCAGTTCTCATTCACAAGTCTCACACACACACACACACACATGCGCACGTAGTTAAAAATATGCCCCGACGCCTGGGACCGGGGGGTGAGGATGAAGTCATCAACGCACACATACACACACACACACACACGCACACACACACACACACACACATGCACGCACAGAGAGAATTTCACCCAGCCACACACGGGCGGCGTTCCCACCCCCCCAGACGGGCCGCGTAGACGGCAGTGTTATGGCTTCATCGCGGGCGGACGTACAGCTGGGAATGTGGGACGTGCCGGCTGAAAGGACCTGGCTCAGGCCGAAAGTCTGGGAGAGGAACGCTGCACTGACAGCAAGGTATGGACAGGAAACTCCAGGTATGTGTGTGTAGCGGGGAAAACAAACAAAACAGAGGCCGCTGTTGTCGACGGGCATTATCATTTGTGGCTAAAGGTAAGAATGTAGTTTGTTTTGTGTGTGTGTTGAGGGGGGTGGGGGGGTGAGATAAGGAAGAAAACAGAAGGGTTTACAGAGATAGATAGGTTTGATCTAATCAAGAGAAAAAGAAATGAGGGCCTCTGATCCAAGTCCACCTCTATTAGAGCGGCAGGAGGGAGCGTCACCAGCGCTGATAAGGCCCCATTAATTAAGTACATGTGGACCTACGTTCTGTTGTTGTTGTTGTATTGAACAAGAGGTCGGTGCTGCCTCCCCAAAAATGTAAAAACCCATCACTTCCTGTGCTGGAAGAGACTTTTTTTTTTCCTTCAGGAAAAGACCTTCGAGACGTAAAGACTTCAGAAGATTTTTGTGATTTGTGTCAGATCAAGTGTGAGTCATTCACAAAAGCAAAGCAAAACATTTATTGATATCAAAAAAAGGTAACTGCATAACAACGCTAAAGCTGCGTCTAAAAACCACTCCCTCGTTCACTCCCGCACAACTCTCCCGCATGGAGTTTTTTCGGGCACGAGGTCACACATCGTATAAAAAAAGTGTCACGTTGCATTGTGGGACTTTTAGCATAAAGTATTGTGCGTACCACGTTGGAGTGTTTGAGGTCGCTATATAGTGGTTGCACTCAAAATTCAGACATAGGTTTAGAATGAAGTGATGACGTCAGATAATCTTGGAAATCGTTTACATTTCAGCCTGAATCAAAGTGGCGGCACCGACACAGAGAGCCACGCCGCCGCTGACGTGGTTAAAACACTTGAATGTAAATGAACAGACTGACTGTGTCTGTTTGCACACATCACAGCAAATGGGACAATTATTTCTAAATATATATATATATATATATATATATATATTTAAAAAGTGGCTGATGTCCAACTCCTCCAGCATTGGCTGATTGGTACAGGATACAACACATAATTAAATAATTAAAAGCAGGGGGTGTAATTTTCAAACAATCTTGCAGAGAGATTACGCAGCGGGATGACGTCTTAAAGTCTGACAACCTTGAGTGGTAGTTGACTACAAAATAAAGATTTGGGGGGGTGAAGCGAAAAAAAACATGCTGCACTCACACAACATCTGAAAGTGATCTACTTCTCAGCTACCGACTTTAGTCCGACACCGACCGACACTCATTTACCCACCATCACCCAACAGCAATCCCACGTCTAGTTAAGAGCCACGTATTGGAAACCGCTCTTTCCCTCCCCATGAAATTAAATTCCTCTGGATCCATTAAGCAACCGTAAACCTCAATGTGGGTTAGAAATTCTAAAAAACATATATCGCCATCTCCCGACACCAAGTTACAGCTAAAAATAAATAGGTACGTGCACGGGGCCGCAGTGCCGCTTAACGCCGGGGATTATTGCGGAGCAGGCCGGGTGTGTTAGCTGCTGCTTTAAGGCTCCGCGCACTTCAAACGAAAGGCGCGGAGAGACGGAGCAGATGTTGCCGATTTATTAACACAACAAGGAAGCTGCTAATGGTATCTGAGCTTTATTTGTGTTGGCTAATTACAAGGGAGCAAAGTCCTCTAAACTGACAACCGTGATAATGCTGAGAAATCTGTCTGGTTCTCTCTCTCTCTCTCTCTCTCTCTCTCTCTCTCTCTCTCTCTCTCTCTCAGTGCAGAGTGGATGAGCTGTGAACCAACGGCGGCAGCGGTTTTTTGTTTTGGGCCCACAGTCTGATGCGCCACGGCTTCAGGTCACAGTGGTCGGTGCAGCCCCATACAGTCCTCCATACAGTGCCATTGTCTGTGGACAATACACACAAGGGGCTGTGCCACGGTCACTGGAGCAAATACATCTCACACACACACACACACACACACACACTCTTGTCAGGCAAAAAAAAAAAAACGTGGACTCCAACAGAAAACTATTCTACATAAAAAGAAAAGTCGTGGTTTGAAAAAATGATACCAGGTGAGGTGGGTCTAAATAAAGACACAATATTCAGTTGCATTATGGGAGGTGAAGGATATCAAGGTTTCAATACTAAGACAGGAAGTAAGATATATTGGCCTCTGCAGGATCAATTTTAAGTATTCTTTTTATCATCTCTCGCAATTCATCTTCATGGAAGTTCAACACTAAACTGCTGGACTACTCCTATAATGATGGCACAGATGGCACCATCTTTTTATACATTTTATTTCTGGTCTAAACCACAAATCTCACTTTATTTTACTCGTCTTCCTTCCCTCCCAACATCTTCATCTTCTATTCAGTGCTGGGGAGCTGAAGGAATAATTTCCCATCCTCTCTTTACCGCAACTTTTTTTCACCACCGTTAAGTGTTCCTTGAAAATGTCAACAAGAGTTCTCCAGGGTTCTTCTTACGTAAGCCACCAAACAGCGAGTCGAAGCGGGAGTCCAATCGAAGCCGCATGCTAACCGTTGATGTACCTGCGTCCACCGCTAAAGATCATTTGGTGGAAAAACAAATTCTGGCCCCCTGGTTAACAGAGGGATGTTTTCCATTAATGGGAGGAGTAAGAGGGAGCGCTCACTGGCAGACGTTAATGAGGCAAGAGGCCTCTGTTTGTAGATGTGTGTGTGTGAGGGAGCAACAGTTTTTTCAAATGTCAAGGGTGACATTTGCTATATATACCCTCAAGAAGGCTAACCCATCTACCTGGTGGTTTTCTTTTTTTTTGGGTGGGAGTTAAATCCATAGAATGTACATAAGAAGTGGACAAAGTCACCGTGCTGTCACCTGTTGGTTTGTGGACTGCTGGTTTTGAAGCCTCAAATTGACGATTTCGCCGTCGCCATCTTGGATTACGGCCGTCGCCATGTTGTTGTTTTTGCTACCGATAAACTGACATATTTGGAATGAGAAGTGACGTAGAGACGCCGGATACGGCTCTGGTTGAGGCAGCGACCTGTCAATCACAGTAAGCCCGCCCTAAAGCATACTCCACTTCATGGTCTGTTGTACTCTAAATGGACCATCATTTACTAAATGAACATCATGCTGTATTGAAGAAGACCTGAAACTAGAGATTGAGACCATAAACTCATGTTTACAATGTTTACTGAGGGAATAAACTTCTATAATTCTCTACAATCTGACTTCTTTTTGCAACCAGAGGAGTCGCCCTTGCTGGTCAGTAGAGAGAATGCAAGTTTTAAGACACTTCCGCATCTTCACTCTGCCGGAGGTTGCCGCCTGGTTAAAATCGTCGGTAGCAATCTATCACAAAATTGTGTGCTAATTCTACATAAACTATGAAAACTATGAATAAAAAAATACTATTCAATTAAAGGAATAATTTCTCATTGTCTTTCTTATCATTTACAGATATCCAATGATGATTTCTGGCTAATATATATGTAGATGTTGTCCAATCTCAAGTCTCTATTTGATTTTGTGATGAGACAATACAGTAGTGTGTGTGTGTGTGTGTGTGTGTGTGTGTGTGTGCTTCATAACTAGTAATTAGCATACGCTAGGTCCCGTCCTAACTACCTTATGCCACTGCTACAGTGCCCCACCCTGTGTGTGTGTGTGTGTGTGTGTGTGTGTGTGTGTGTGTGTGTGTGTGTGTGTGTGTGTGTGTGTGTGTGTGTGTGTGTGTGTGTGTGTGTGTGTGTGTGTGTGTGAAAGAAAGTAGATGAGCCCCATTTGGAAGCCCAGGGGGGGAATCATGGGGTAGTGGGGGTAATTTTCATACCTGTCCCATTGGTAATGGTGCACGGATTTATCAGGGGCCCCAAATAAGACTGTGGGGATTAGATGAACCTGCTCTACTGTAGAAAAAGGAGAGAGGAAGAGTCTGTGAGCATTAGCGTCCTGAAGAACAGAAAAAAAGACATGAATGTAGACAAAAGTAGACTTGTTTTGTGGCTGCAAAAGCACTCTGGACCGACTGAAAAGTCTTCACACCGTGACTTATGCAGAAAATAATATTTAATGCACAGTTGATTCCAAGCCCTTCCTCAGCGTGCTAATTGTGCTAATAGGCTGTTTAGCGTGCATTGAATCACGTTTTCTGCATAAGTCACATTGTGCAGACCTTTCAGTTTGTCCTATAAGTTTTGAAGTTCTAGCCCCCTTATGTGTTTCCTATAAGACAGTCAAGCGTACCTTAACGTTCCTGTATTAAAGCACTTAAACATATGAGCTATGACATCGTCTGAATGCGTAAATGTGCGTGTAAGGATAATTACAATAAAAACTAATTTTATACTTAATTTGACACATTTCGAGATGAGGTTAGCTCAACTCAAAAACATCTAAATTGGACAACAATTTAAACTTTTGATCGTCACAATATTTCAGGGATTTGATGAGTCGAAAATCGTCTGACCTTACTTCAAACTAAAGTAAAGGCTCTTTGTTATTTATTTTTTGCTATAAAGAGACACATACAGAAAGACAAAAGGTGGATCGGGATGGAAGCAGCAAAGGAAAAGCTGGTTTGGAGAGCTGGAGGGTGAAAATTGCAGGAGTGGGATTATGGAAGATTACCGAGCAGGAGCAGGAGCATGATGTGGGGGCCAGACAGAGTTAACTTTCATCAGGTCGCAGAAGACAAAGGAGCTGCCGGTGACGAGCCCGGGGTCCCTAACAGCCATGCTGGATGGTGGATGAGGTGTTGGGGAATGGAAGTGTGTGTGCGTGTGTGTGGGTGGGTGGGGAGGCGGGGCTCATCGGGGAGGTTACCACAAAAAGTGACAGTGTGCCGGGGACACAACCTTTGAAAAAAAGACCAGACTTATAACAAAAAATATATTAAATTAAGGGTTTTCAAAATATCTTAGCTCCTTGCATGAATCAAAGCAGTATTTTTAACTAAATGACAAAATGTCAGTGTTGTCAACACACACACACACACACACACACACACAGACATAATGATGGAGTCAGAGGGGAGGTCTCCGGATGAGTGTTTGTAGTCGAACAGAAGCCTTTCTTTCTCGTGGCGGAGTGCAGGCAGACAGTCTAATTACACCTCTGCACCACACCACGCTACTGTCTTACTGTAGGGTTAGCGCAGATGAAGGGCTTCTTTGTGTAGGTGTGTAGGTGTGTGTGTGTGTGTGTGTGTGTGTGTGTGTGTGTGTGTGTGTGTGTGTGTGTGTGTGTGTGTGTGTGTGTGTGTGTGTGTGTGTGTGTGTGTGTGTGTGTGAACGATGCAAAGTATAAAGGTGAAGATGAAGTCAGTCAGATTGGATATTTTGTTCAGTTTTTGTTTATGTCCTTTTAGTGTCGAAGTGTGCGTTGAGGTTCTTTTCACATGCATGTTGGTAAATCAGTCACTATCAGCTACTGTCATCTCTCCCTCTCTCTCTCACTCAATAACTCACTCAACCAGGTCTGAGAGAGAGAGAGAGAGAGAAAAGCTGCCACTGTCATCTAATGACACTAACGGGCCATCTGGACTACCTCGACATAGAGACCTTTACTCCCGTTTCACCAGCCACACTGTGTATACAGTCACATACACACACACACTCTTTCCTTCTGCCCCAAAATCGTATATATCTGACCTATCTGTGTATCAATGCGTGCAGTTGCAGCGGGCGATATTTTAAGTGCAGGTGTAAGCACAAGAAATGTTCCACTGCTCAAAACTGTCATTCGTTGTCAGCAGGATTCAAACATGCACGGAAGGGCCCCAGTGGATTTCTAGTCCATCGCCTTGACCACTCGGCCACAACGACCCATGTGCTGATACATTCATGAAAATAAGTGTGTTATCACAGTATCTTTGTATGAATGATGAGATAGGGAAGATAGGAAAAGGAGCAGGTCACATGGATTCAATTATTAATAAAGGAACAAAAACGAAGCCCTGGTAATATAATGTAATGTAATTATCCACATCGCTGAAACTGAGCAGAAAATTACATTATTATTGAAAATAAGTGTGGCAGTATTTTCGTATTCAAAAAAGGGGAAAGTTCATATTAATGTAAGAAAAAGAGAAAAGAAAAGGAGCATCAATCAATCATATACATGTATGTAAATAGGAAAATCTGTTAATGGCCCATGAAAATACACACGTGTCCATACAGAAACACGTAGACGGCACACCAGGAACACGCTCCATCGCCCTCAGAAGACGACAGACGCATCGGCGTGCGTGCACACGGACAAATTCCCTTTATGTGCAAACCGACTTAGCGATACAAATGTTTCCGATTGTGACGTACAGACCCCTCGAGGACACGGCCAGATGACCGCATGAACCCCCATGTGGAACAACGCGGCCATGGATACTAAAACTACAAAATAACTCGCAACAAACTGTAGGGAAGAGAGCTACCTAGGCAGGACCCCCCCCCCCCCACACACACACACACACACACTCCCCTCGGGCCCATTCCCCTCCGTGCTGTGATGGCCCTCTGTCTTGGGAGAGCTTAGAGCTGTCTCTCAGGTATCCCTCAGCTAAGACTTTAATCTCAGCCAGAAACTAGAGCCACACACAGCACTAATGGGCCATAATGGCTGACAAAAAAAACACACGGAACAACCTGCAGGGGCTCTGTGGCTTTTCACAAATCTGCTAATTCCACTGTCTCGGGCCTCGCTCACCCATTCCGCCCTCTTTATCTCTCTCTCCGTCTTCCTTCCTCCCCCCTTTTTTTTTCTCTCCTGCTCGGTAATATTCTCCGCCTCTCTCTCGATCCTCTGATCTCGCTCTCCCTCTGTCTCTGCTGGCGTTGGGCAGGTCTGTCAGCAGCAGTTGATTCCATGGTCGGCTGCATACTTGCGTCTGACTGAGGCTTTGTTGTGGGACCTGCTGACCCCCCCCACACACACGCACACACACACACACACACTTAACAGATTCTTAGTGTGTGTGTTGGTTTACCTGTGCACATAAGGAGGCTGTGAACGTGAGGTGTGTGCACCTACGTAGGAGTGTGAGTGTGTGAATGTGACGTAAAAAACCCGGAGCCGAGTGGCAGCAGCGGCTCCAGAAGCCGCGGGGCCCTTTTTTTTTTTAAAACAACTCCCTTTCTCTTGACTTAAGAGCTTTTCTCCTTCAGTAACCCGAACAGTTTATTATCCGCGGCGGCACAATGCGGGCGTGGACGGGCTGCACAAGTAGCAGGAGGCTTTGCGAGGTGTGTTTGTTTGTTGTCGACGCTAAAACAGCTTGACCTCCCTTGAAAAATAAAACAAAATGCCGTGCGCAAGTCGCAGTCGCCCGGACTAGGGTTTGTTTTCACGGTCAACAGGATTCGATGTGTGTGTGTTTACTATGATTTCTCATCTCGCTACTGTGATGCAGGCTGAAAGCCTCTGCGGCACTACCACAGTGTTAATCTCACCAATACATTTTTGATTTGCGTCCGTGACTGCCGCGTGGACGGAATGAGTATAAGACAAAACGCTTCACGGGTCGACATGTGAGCAGAGAAACATTGTGTCGTTCAGGGTTTGTGCTCTGTCTGATATCTCGTAATTAATGTTCAATGATGATATTGATGAAATGCATTTGTGGATTCACTGAACAAGCGTTCCCCGCCCTCATGGCGGTCCCTCGGAAGGCTTCAACGGCAAAATACGTTGACGTCAGTGATGTCGCACGTGAGAAAACAGAAAACACTCTTCTTCCTCGCCGTCATGACAGTTTTAACTCACAGTTTTAACTCTCTTGCTGCCTCTCTAAAAGACACCAATGGCTGCAAAAACAAAAAAGCCATCGCTTTAACAAATACGCCACCAGAAACATTTCAATGTCAGACTCAAGCAAACTCTCCCCGGAATCCACCCGAATGCTTTTAGTCTTAAAGGAATAGCTCGACATTTTGGGAAATACCCTTGTAGGTAGTTGGATGAGAAGATTGATAGTCAGGAGCAAAGGCCCACATCTGGTTAGCGTAGCTTAGCATAAAGACTGGAAACAGCCTATTCAGTCCAAAGTAATAAAATATTTAACCTGTACAAAAACTGAAGTGTGAAAAATGACACATAGATGTTACACAGGAGGTTATGTGTCTGACTACTTCCTGGACTACAGGAAACGTTTTCCAAATATCTGGCTTTTATCCAATCGCTGTGAAGAAGGGCTAATCACAGGGCTGTGTGAGAATTTTTGCTAAAATAATTCTTAAATTTCAAATGGGGGGGGGGGGTATGACGACATCATGCATCCCACATTTTCCCACGCAAACATACTCTTTGTCCCTGATTTGGTTTGTTGGGATCTGGTCCATGGCTGTAGAGTAAAATATGAAAGTCATGATACACATCAAGCACTTCATACACGAACGCTATAAATACATATTCTTCTATATATTTTCTTTGTGTTAGTAGTTGATTTCCGTTGGATAATTACTAGTTCCGTTCACTACCCGATAATCATTGACACAGTCACACAGGATGACACATCCTGTATTCACTGCTTCTTCCGTCTTCTCCTCCAAGCGAGTACGGGCTTAGTCATCGAACCATAAAAGCCACCAGAAACTGCCGGGGAGAAACTTTAGCCGCCATTGTGTTCACGGAGACGCCAGTTTGGAGTAAACAATGCCAGCGATGCTACCGTAGACGAACAGGCGTCAAGCTGTCATTCAGATGTGGTTTCATTCAGACACCTACCGGCCTCTGCTCCTGGGTGATGCAGTGTGTGTGTGTGTGTGTGTCTGTGTCTGTGTCTGTGTGTGTGTGTCTGTGTTTGTATTGTGCTTACCTCACCTTTTTCCAATTTGAGTGGTTGACACTCACCTTGATTTACGAGCAGCAAATTGAATTATCTTGTTGCATTTTAAGTGAACTTCACATTTATTTTTTTGAAGCACTTTGCCTTTATTGTAACATGGAGCAAAGAACCATGGGTTGGATTCAAACTGCCGGCCGCTCCGGTAAGGAGTCAGCCTTGGTACGTGGGTCCGAACTTCAATATATAATACAATAACCCCAGTGTCGTTTAAAGGAACAATTTACATCCCTTATAGAAAGTGCTCCTTTTCGAGTCATATCTTCTCTTTTTTTAAGATTATAACTAACTGAGCATGACCAAACTCGTTTTAATGTTAGGCTAACGTACACACTCCACACACTTTGAACACGTACAACAACCTGCAATTATTGGATTTATTTATTATATATTTGGCGTTTGCAGCACATTTGTATTTTTTTTTGTATAACAGAAACTTTTGATGGATTTTCTCTGAAAAGAGAACCTGTATGTCAGTATTTTTACTGTGCATTGTAAATAAAATATATGTGACAAAGTTACACATGAGTCCATACATGCATTTTGCATGGACTCTGGAAGAAAGTGTGTTATCTGAGGATGATCTTCTGGAAGCTTCTCTCACATTCATCAAAGTCTCCCCCTCAGCTTGCTGGTGCATGCCCTCGCTGGATCCTTTCCACGGCGTTTGACCGCTGGATAAGTTCAATTAGTCACTGTCTTCCAGCAAAACCAAGCCTAAACAACGCCGGACCCCGAAGAGTCAAGTGGCCTCCCTGGCTTTCATCAAAGTCACTGAGAATCTCCCTTTTTCCTCCCATTCGCAGGAAACTGGTAAGTCAGGGACAGTTCTCGAGTTTCATAAATAATGTTTGCCCTCCTTGAAAGGGAGGGTGGGATGTGTGTGTGTGTGTGCCTGTATCCGTTCCCTGTGTGTGCTTGGACTCATTAGGAAGCCATATCAGAGTGTAGTTTCCCCCCACGGCCCAAAAAACCCTGCTCTCCGCCCGACCAATCACAACATGACCCTGGAAAGAACTGGTTTTAATCAGCACGGGTGTTTGTGTAGGTTCTACTTTTGGAGTATTTATGTGTGTGGGCCTTGTGTGGGTGTTTTGCTCTCTTTCTCTTCCATTCATTCATTCAACAAATTTATTTTTAATTGATGTAAGTAGCTCGGAGGAACAACATCATTTTGGAACAGGAATGTGCAGATAGAGAGACAGAGTGCCCTCAGAAAGCCAACATCCTTCCAACATTCCCGGACATCTTTGGCTTGGCACAATGTACCGTTTCATTTCAATCCAATATGGAGAAATCATTTGCGGGGGGAGTCGCTCTCATGCCGCAGCTTGATGTGCTGCCTGTTTTGAGCTATTTCGGATGGGATTCATTGAAAAAATAAAAAAGTTCCCTTTCCTGCCTCTGTGCCTGCCGCGCTGGTGGATCTGGATGTGTGGTGGACCCTTGATGGATGTCTCTACAGGCGGGAGGGCAGAGATCCAAACTCGCAGCAAAATATGCCGCAGCAGACTGTCACATAGACACATAGACAACTATGGCAGAGAGCTCAGACTGTAGGCTATTATTTAAATCCTATTTTCTTTTTCTATTCTTACGTTGCTGGTATTCTAGTTATTTAGTTTGCGTCTGCTCATTTCTTGCTGAAACTGTCTTCCTAACAGAGAGAGGGAGTTAGCTTGTTTGTTGCTATCACTCTCTTGCTAACAGTGTTTTAGCTTTTTTCTTGCTAATACCTTCTTGTTATTAGAGAGGGTTAGCTAGTGTTTTCTTGTTTATTGCAAATACTTTGCTGCTAACAGAGTTTTCTTGTTGTTGATAACACTTTCTTACCAACCGAGTGTCAGCTTGTTTATTCCTAATACGTTCTTGCTAACAGAGCTTGTTTCCTGCTAACACTCTCTTGCTAACAGTGTTTTCTCGTTTCTTGCTAACAGAGAGTGTAAGCTTTTTTCTTGCTCACACATCGCTCTCTTTTCTTAATTTCTCTTCCACTTTTACCCTCTCTCTCAAATTATTTAATTCTTTGTCTTTAATCTTTTGTTCCCCCTCTGTCTATCTATCTCTCAACCCCACTCTTGCCCACTCTGTCGCTCGTTCAGCCTCTCTTTACAGACTATAATCTTGGCTTGGGCTCCAGCATCTCCTCCTACCCTTCAATCTCGCACAGCCATAATTATGGCCACACCAAGCAGAGAGACTTCTAAATCATTCAGAGATGGTTTGGCTTCCTGACTCCTCTATGTTTTTTCTCCCTCCTCTCCTTCTTAAATAACGTAGGAGAGAAGCTCCATTTGGGCTGGTTCTGAAGGCTAAATTATAACTGTGCAGACGTTCCTCTTTCCCCGAGTCGCCTTTTGATATTTTATCTTGCACTATTTCAGGCACGTTATAAAAAGATGGGTTGACATTATAGGGGGAAAATGTGGGTTCCAGCTCTCCAGCGGACTTTTCTAAGATCCCAGTCAATCTGTCATACAGTCTGAACTTCTCGCCAAGTTGAAGAAAGTGAAACTTTTTAGCAATGGCTTTTAAGACTTCACTTATTGACAATTAATAGTCAAAGGTTCCTTGACAACTGAACTGCTTGCCGCAACATTTTTCCAGCTATAGTGACCAGCTCATGAAATCCTTAACACTATGAGTTCAAAGCTGTTTTTGATTTATGTCCATTCCCTTGTGCTTCAGGCATAGTCACACATGAGGAAAATGTTAATGCTTTAAATGAATGTTACTTTGCCTGCATGCCTGTAAACACAGAAGACATCTGTATATGAAAGGATAGAGGAGATTGTCTGGGTTTCAAGAACATAAAAGTAATTCGCTAGGGTTCCTATAATGCTTTGGGGGATGTAAACAAGAAGTGTAATGTTGCCATGAAGTGAGTGAGTTATAGTTGTGGGGTACACCTGAGCTTACATTCTTTAGCCTCAGGCTCCTGTATTGTGTGTCAGGCTTTGTTGACGGACAAAATGAGTAATCAAAGTTTCAAGCAACAGTCAATTGACTTATAAAGTTTACTTCTATGCCAAATAACAAGATGACAAAGTTACAAAAAAAAGAAGGAGTTAAATAAGTAAGGCCTGTGTCTTCTTCCTTCCATTTCTCATTAGAGGAACTGTCTGTCCTGTCTCCCTGGGAAAGGCCAGTGTACTCATTGGCATGTGCTTCACTTTGACCTGATAACCTGCGGAGAGGACAGACAGAGAGGAGGGAGGAGAGACAGCAAAGCGAGGAAAGATACAGGCAGATAGGAGGGTGGTGGAGGGACGCGTAGAATAAAAACTAACATGAAAGAGAGTCAGGAAAGACAAAGGGGGTGGGTGGGTGGACATGAAACAAATCTTCTGTTTTCTATCTGCTGTCCATCAGTTTGTGATCCTCTGTAAATACATTTCATATAAGTTTATTTGTCCAGAGCGAATCCCTGCGAGGTGGAGGAAAACAAAGTTCAAACAGCACTAATGTGATTATGGTGAGATCAGAGCGCTGATTCTATCACTCCCCTCGCTTCGAAAACACAGGGTCGCACCACAAGCTCCACCAGCCACCCCTCACATGTGACAGCGAATCCTAAAAGCAAAGAACAAGGGAGCCAGTGTGTGCTGATTGGATCAAAAAGGAGGCGGCTTGGATGTGATGTGTGGTTAAATGTGATGTAAAAAATTATGAATATAGGCTGGAATATTTCTAACCATCTTGTATTAATCCCCTTTCAGGAGGATGTTGAGATTGTATGTTCTGCAAACCACGGATACGTTGATACGCTTTTGCACGCGGTCAGAGCAAGTGACGTTAGTACAACGAGCAACATGCAGGGCAAGTGACATGGTATATCAAATGAACGTTACTGAAAGTTACATGGTGTAATAACGAGTATAAGACGCAAGAATGACCACTAGGGGCGCGTGGATGGGTTAAACAAACAGGAATTTCACCCAAGTGTCCCGTGTGAAACAACATGTAAACATTGACTTAATGGTTGATTTGTAACGTTACACTGTAACGTTGTTGCACTACGTTGTTGCACTACGTTGTTGCACTACGCAGTTGCGCTACTGTTTCAACACAAACCGTGATCTGTTTGCTAACCTTAAAGGCAGGGTTGGTAATCTTCTTCCAAATCATTTTTCATATTTTTGTTGAAATTCTCATCACATCCTGACAGCAAACAATTCATCAAATGCTCTGACGAAAGAAAATAATCTGGTATCCGGGGCTGTCACAGAAATGTAATTTTTTTTCTGGCGACTGGGACATATAATCTGTAACGCTGCTTTCTTTGACAAACTAATGGCGTTTGGATGTTCAAACAAAAAGGTCTCCACGACGCATATCCCCCTATTCAAACACAATGAATGCAGTCAGTTCTCTCACAGACTGCATTAGCGATTTTAAAACTTATTTCAGCGGTTGTAGGTTAATGAATGACCATGGTGAGCGCAGGTAACCTTCGCCCCCATTTGTCCAATCTTAACAGCCATTAATGAAAGACGTGGCCTAATCATTACAATGACTAATAACTCTTTTAACATGAGTATTTAAAAAAATACTAAAAACAAACTTAATTTAATATCTCTCTGCTTTATACGAGTACATGGTGTGACCTTTCTGTTAATGTGGTGGCATTTAATTTAATTAAGACATGAGCTGTGTTGTAAGTGTTACAGAAATGTTGATTTCCTGTCATGACTTTTACCGAACTCGGTCACTTATTAAGACATGTACACTTGCCAGCGCATTTACGTAATGAAGCGCGTGTTTTATGGACTGTAGTTTGCATATAAAACGTGGATGCACAGTAGATCCATCCATACTCTTTCCCCCTTGTGTTTGCTCATATTCCCCATCCGTACGGCAAACGTAATATGTTAAGAATTTCCTCGTCGATGTTTTATGACGGTATATCATTTAATCTCGCATGTTAACCACAGGGACACGCTGCCGGTCATATACCTCCTTCCTGCATTACACCACACACGGCCACAGTCTCTCCCCCCGCACAATGACCCCCATTTACAGTGCCCGCCTGCTCACCGTGCCTTGAGCAGACGGGGGCATTAGCGGCGAAGCGGCATCAAAGACTCGGAGGGATCTCCAAGGAGACGGGAGCTTTACGGCCCGACCCCAGTCGCCGGCTCCCTCGCACCTCTGTGTGTCAAACGGGCTCCGGGGCCCAACGCTGCGCGAGGAATGACGGAGGAGGGCGGGGGATGGGTGTTACGCGGTCTTTATATTATATTAGTGTTCATTCATGAGTTGGAAGGGAGGAACATGGCAAGAGTTGGCAGGAAACTGTTCCACAAGCTCCCCCCCCCCCCCCTTCTCTCTCGGAATGGGAGGAAGGCATTTGTGCCTCTGTTAGTGATTTAACAGGGTACACGACCTTGGGGGAACCTGGAGTTCGGAAACAATGTGGGGCAATATGGGAAAAGTCAAAACACAACTCCGGTAGAGCAACCCTGTAGGTTATGTAAACACATCCCGCTCACACTGCTGGCGAAATTTATCGACAGTCGGTTAATGGTTATGTGTTGTAGGTGAGCACATGGCGGAGCTGCAGGAGGTGCGCTTAAGTCTCATTCCATAAATTGTAAAGTTACTATAGCGTGAAATTTGAGCGTAATGTCAAGAACGAAATACTTGTTATTGCAATGTAAGATGAATACATTTTTTTATCCAAACTGACAAAAAAAACAAAGAACGTATTAAACCCGGTGTATCCTGAGCGGGTGCCTCCCCATCCAGTCACATCTGGATCCATTCACCAAAACATTTTCAATGGTCTAACTGTTCACACAGCCCCCCCGCCCCTTCTGAAACAAACCAGGGCTTTAATGAATGAGCAAATAAAAGCAAAACCAAGGTCACGTCTATCTCTGTGGTTGTGTCCTCGGCAGTACAGGTGCACCAGGGTGAAACCGTCTGGATCTGGCCGAGGCTGGTGATGATAGAACAGCTACTGAGAGACTATTGTGTGTGCGTGTGTGTGTGTGTGTGTGTGTGTGTGTGTGTGTGTGTGTGTGTGTGTGTGTGTGTGGGGACAGAGATAGTAGCCTAACAGCTGAGTGTGTGTGCAGCCGTGGCACCACCTGCAGCCCGCAGCCGCTTATCGGCTCCCATCTGGCCCCCGGAGGACAGACAGAGGAGGCACCTGACTCACCCCAGACAGCTGAGCTGAGCGAGGGGAGCCTCTCACTAGGGCACAATGACCGGGGGGGGGGGGGGGGGGGGGGATCAGGGGATGGAGGCTGGAGGCTGGAGAGAGAGAGAGAGAGGAGACAGCGGGACTGACTCTGGACACATGGAGCCAGTTTGCCTCACTAAAAGCTAGTGTCATGTCTGCAGCGTCTCTACCTTGTCATTATCTGTCCTTGCATGCCCTAATTTCAGCCCCCGTGGCTCCCTGGGACACCTATAATGATGGCAACACAAAGGGGAGGGCTGGTGCCAGTGGAACAAGCCCCGGGGCCAGCATCGGTGGTGACTCACGCTGTAACAAGGAGCGATGAGCACGCAACTCTTGCCGGACATTCTGACGCGAGACACACACCGGGAAATTAGAGGTTTGGCTTGGCGCAAACGTGCACGTAAACACGCCAGCCACTTCCAATCCCCACCAGCTGCCACTCTGCGGATACATAATCGGCCGAGGATGTCGCCCCTTGGCCTTGGAAACCCACAGGCCACTCGGAAGGGAAGGGGGGGGGGGGGGGGGGGGGGAGCCGGTGTCAGCGCTGCATCCAGGGCTAATTCAAAGCTCTGCCGAGCCCAGTACCCCGCCAGGCGCTGCACTTTAGTGTCAAGGGGGCATGGGCGGAGCCTACGGTGCGCCGCGCAATTATCAAGCATGATGGGACACGGAGAGAGTGGAACATCTGGCACTGGTGGACGCCCCTCCCACCCTCTCTCCCTCCTCTTCTTCTTCTGCTGCACAGGAGAGACTTCCCTTTGATCTCCAGCTGGAGCTGTCCGCCATGCCTCTCCGCATCAATCCCGCCGACGCGAGATAAGCCGTCGTCACACTGCTCTCTACTCAACCTACAGGGTTTTCTAGGCCAGAGGTAAACGTAGGTTGTGCGTTCACCTATTAACCCCCGCCTTGGCTTCACATAGCCCAGCACGTCCCCTTCTACTCAGACCTGTTTTCCCCTACCACAGTGTTCAGTCAGCAGTCCCAGCGTCTGTCTGTGTTTATCATTATTCCCGTAGTGGCAGACAGACAGGCGGACTCCCAGTTAGAACAGGGTTACAGTTTAACTTCAAAGTGCCCCGCTCTGTCACTAATGTCAGACATTTCTTAACGGGGGGATGACTCGTCGTCCAAACGGCAACAAACCGATTAGTCGTCGAAACAAAAGGGTGTTCGTGCTTCACAGGCTCTCGCTGTAATTAATTCCGGCGCGAGGTGAGTCACGGGGAGCGCAGCATTTGAATTAACCATTAAGTCATCTTCCTGTCTGCTTACATGGCTGGTTCTCTGATGTTGTCTAATGATTAGAGCTGTGAAAACAAGGCGGAAGGACATAACAAACGAGAGGAGGCCGTGGCGGACATGTGTTCGCCAGCACAGAACGCCACCGTGTCATGTTTGAGGACGTTAACGTGACATCATATTCCTGACTCGCGGGCACGCCGCCCTTTGTCCAATTAGGGATGTTTTCGGAGCAAGGTAATGGAAAACGGATGTGTCCTCTTAAAAAGAAGAAAGAGCAAGGAACAACAAAAAGGAATGGCTTAATTGGAAAGTTAAACAAAATAGTTGAGAAAATCTCTGTGGCCTCTTTGAAAAAGGGAGCTTTCAATCGAGACCAGGGACGCCGCCATTGAGTGAAACAAAACCATGCAAAAACCCAAGGGGGGAGTGTTCTTCCAACAAAGTTGTCATACCGAAACCCATACCATAAGAATGTCACTGACATCACCCTGATGGAAATGCAATACATGTATATTTGAAAAAAAGTAAAAAATACCACAATGTCAAGAAATGAGGATTTATATCCTCCTGCTTTGTTGTGTGCAAAATCAAATTGTATCCGATGACGAAAAAGCAACGTCTTCCTTCTCCCGGCTCTCGGTTGCCCGGTGCCCAGAATTGAAAGGCATTACAAACAGATGTCGCACATTTGTTTGGAGCACATTTGTTCACATGGGCCCCTCTGGTAAGAAAGCATGCAAAAAAATGAATTGAATTATATTACATTTATTTTAATGGGATTCACTGGCAGCTTTTCAAAGCCTCTGTCTCGAGGAGAGACTTTCATTGGAGGAGAAGGAAATTATATGCCTTTGAAATGCCAACCAACATGCGGCAGTTATGAAGTAAAGAGGAACATCTTGGTTATTTTTCTTCCATTTCTGGTGTAGATGCAATTCTTTTGACTCTTCCAGCAGACAATGGATTCACAATGAGATGCTGAATGACCTTCTGATACTTTAGCACCGTGCCCGTGAGGAAACGCCAACCTTTTCATTTAAATCCCTTGAAAACCCGACACTATGGTTAACTATGGTTACTGTGTTCTAACCGCCACAAATAACGTCTTTCACTTCTCTTTCTCTCTTCTCTAAATATAGGTTTGAGAGTTTCTCAGCTTTCAACAACTGGCTTGAGGCACGTTGAGAGGCCATTGCTCGCTGCCACTCCCCACCTGGAAATACACCTCCGAATAACATGCACAGCAGCTTACGTCATCTTTTCCCCCCGCTGATAGAGAGGGGAAAGGCGTGCAGGTAAAGGCTTGGGGAGTGGACTTACTCGGAGCCTCATG
Organism: Leptoclinus maculatus; assembly: GCA_032191485.1. NCBI lineage: Eukaryota > Metazoa > Chordata > Actinopteri > Perciformes > Stichaeidae > Leptoclinus > Leptoclinus maculatus. The sequence goes on from JAVDOI010000013.1 coordinate 12,491,854, forward strand.
CCATGGAGACACAATGGAGAAGACACTGTACTTGTACATGGCTGTGGAGCCCCAAAGTGATCAATATTAGAATGCATAACTCAATAATCTTATGAGATAAATCAATCGTGTAAAGCATGGAACTCAACCAAAATATGAAATTACTGATGAAACTGCACTCATCAGTTTGGACGAGTTCATGGCAACGTAGAACTTGTACGCTCGGAACCTTTTACCAAATTTAGCCAGTTAGCTCTCGTTAGCTTTAGCAACAACAACGCTGAAGTAATTCTGAATCAACCAAGCTGGTGTTATAGATAAACACAGAAGGCTGCACAGACACATAACTAACCTCCCCGTTTAGTCAGTCAAAGTGAGTGAAAATCAAGTAAAGAGCCAGAGCTAGCGGTGCTAGCTAGCTCCTCTCGGCTAGAATGAATACAATGAAAGACTGTCTTGTCTTTTTACTCTTCACAGAGTTGTGTTCCTTTAACTGAGGAACATCTTTAGTATCAAAACACCGTCGAGCTAACTTTTAATTAGCCCGCCAAACATTAGCAAACTCATAACGCAGCCTAGCTAGTTAGCCGGGGTTGAGATTTAGTAATTTCTTACACTATTTCGATAAAATAGTTCAGTCATACTGTATTTTTTTCACAATTTATTCTTGAATGAATTATTTATTTAACATAGAACATCCTCTGAACCACTAACATCGCTTCCTTCCCAGAAAGGCACCGTCCACGTGACATCCGCATTTGCAGGGCCTCTGCCGAACGTGTAAATCATGTCATTACAACGTTTGAACAGGAAAGGTTAGGCCTAATTACACGCCTGCGGGGCGGCTTGGGGAGGAGAGGCGCCACGGTGAGCTTCTAGCCTGTTTATGTAACGGAGGAGAATGTGCGGAATGACAAAAGACCTGCGACGGCAACGGGCCAACAAGCCTTTTCACGGGACTTAAGAGGCGGGTATAGGAGGACTCCTCGCCATTCCGCGCATTGCTCTCGGCGAACAGGTCGTGTGAAATGACAAGCAAACAACAACACAAACTTTATGCCTGTCACCGAGCCACTAATCAAACAGTGTGGATCCTCCTTCAGGGCCAATGTTCCGCATTCCCCTACCGAGCATGTCACTTAAGATTGACACGTTTCCGTGGAGTCCGGCGCCTTTATCGCATCACTTCCCCCTCCACAGCGCCGGTATCTCGACACTGACCTTATGTTCAGTGAGTGAAAAGACAGAAAGAGGTTATGTTTGTGTGATACGAGTTGTAACATACCTCAACCCCCTAATCTGAGACTTGTGTAAATATAGTCTCTAGGCCTGGACCACTTCAAACAGACTTGTACAGTACAGTCTTTGATCAAGAGTCACTCCACTATTTGTCCAATAATAAAAGCAGTGTTTCATCGCAGCAACTTCTCTGTTTTTCCTTCCCGTTTCTGTAGATTATTTCTGAAGGCCTCTCTCTCTCTCTCTCTCTTTTTTCTAACAACAGATGGCGTCCTCTCAGGGTCACGCAGACACGGGCTTAGCGATAGGAGAAAGCGGCACCGGACCAGGAGATATCCTGGATGTGCTGGTCTTCCTCTTCCAAGGTTGTCTCAGTGATTAACAGCGAGCACACAGCAGATAACAAATGGGAGCCTCCGACATGTGGAACATGTGTCCCCCGCAGACAGATAGAGAGAGACGGGAGAAACGGGAGAAATAATTGGTGGGTGGGTGGTGTTTTTTTAAAACATTATCACTCAGAAAGTTATGTATGTTGCTGGATATTATCAAGTGTTAGATAAACAGGGACTACACAGAGTTGATTCAGTTCAGCTAAAATAAATACATTGCATCATTCTCAGATTATGACATTTTAATAACAGTAATATAAAAAAAACTGCATCCAAAATACTTAGTAGACAATCAAGCTGGTGTTTGAGATTATCTTAATCCTAAAAATATTAAGGTTTTGTACAAGAATGAATGGTGAAAAAAGTCAAGTGTGCAAGAGTCATGACCATTTAAATTAGTACATTTTGCCACCTATAACATAGTTGAAAAAGGTGACATTTTGTAATATTGTTTGCTATTTAATGTGCACATTTTGCAATTGCGCAATAGAAAAAGCCTAGTAGTTATAGTTTCGCTTCAAATTTCTGGCATTTCCAGACTTGCGACCAGCTGCTCGAGAGTCCTAAACCCCCAGACATGAGTCAGCATTTTTGCACTTTCATGTTGCCTCATCTCAAAGTCAATGGTTGTTTTGTTCCCCATTGTAAAATTGTTACATTCTGAATTCCATTTTCAGTAAAGACTTTTATTGTAACTTCTCATAATTATTGTTGTTGTAATAAAACTCTGGTGCAAAATGCAGAAGACAGAAGTCGAATCTACATGTTGTAGTCCACTTAAAAGTGATGCAGAGCTTTGACTGGCCATTGAACATTGTGTCACTCCAGAAAATCTCTGCACTCGATTGATCATCTTTTGTCCGTGGCAGCCCCTCTTGCTCCTCCTCACCGTGCCCACACTCACCAGGCCTCTGTCCATCCCCAAGGCTCCGGTCCGCTGACGCCGGGCCCAGGCTCGGCTCTGCCCCGCCCCTCTGAACCCGAGGGGGACTGCCCCGGACCGTGGCGCGCACACAAAGAATTCATTGAGTGGCAAAATGCGAGGGGAAGACAGTTTCTCAGGAAAAAGGACAATGGGCGTTCTCCTCCATTTGGCTCACCCTTTCATCCTCGGACCTCCACAAGAGACGCAATTGTTTGGACACCGCGATACGGGGCAAAGCTTTAGAAGACGCATCGCTTTTAATTAACTGTTGGTAATGATCTCATTATTGGGGCCGAGTGGGTTCCCTGGGCCCGAGCGTTGTGCACAGGGGTGAGTCTGGGGTCACCGTTCTGAAGGCCCCCACGCTAACCGACAAAACACGGAGGAATTTGTCATGCCGCCACGATGCATCAGCTCAGACACTGTCAAACTGGACCGCTTTATTCAGAATAAAGGGAAATTATCTTTTTTTTATAGCAGTTAAACAAACAGTTGGGGGTTACATTCGCCACAGTGAGCTTTTGCTCTGGTGTTTTCTGGCTTTTAATGCAGGAAGAGGAGCAAAAATAGAGTCTTAAACTGCTGAAAGGACAAGAGAACACAGCAAAAGTAAGATGACTAATGCAGTATGGGACTTTTTATATACATATATAAAATTTCAGTTCAGTTAAAATGAGTAATTAAAGAAAACTGATGCAATTATTATTTTTACATGCACATGAAAGTGTTGCTATTTTGGGGTTTAAAATGTTACTATCATTTAATACTCTGTGAGGAAAACTACAAAACGTCATCATGATGTCTACTTGAGGCTGAGACTGTCGTAAACCAGTGAAAACATAATCTCTCACAGGGATAGCTGTTGTCTTTTCTGAGGCTCTGCATAGAAATCATCATAAATACCAATGAAGTCTCACTCTTGAGGTTGGAGTGCAGGTCTTAACTCTCAGTGCAACTCCTAGGAGGAATTCTGAGATGTTCGATGAATACGAGCTCTGGACTGCTGGCGATGCCGAGGAGGGGTGGAGGTAAAGGAGACATTGGGGGAGGAAAAAAAAGACGACGAGGACAGATAGGAAAAGGAACGAGGCTCAGACTGAGGAGGAGAAACGTGGGGATTTATTTTTGTTTTGTTAGGCAGCGTTCAAGGTCTTATCTCCAGACAGGCCGGAGGAACGGCCGGCTTCCCCAGGGAAGATCCTCAACCACTCCTATCCGCCCGCCTCACTCACACTGACCTAAGCTATCCCAGCACTGATATGTGTATCTGCGATTGTGTGCGCTCACATGACTGCCTCCATAAGTATATTCACATGCATTCGTGTATTTTGAGGGAGAGCAAAAGGGGCATTTTGTTGCTATTTTCTTGTTTATGTGCTCCGTGCTTATCTGATGGTGCAATGTGTTCTGCGTGTCTTCCTCTAGGGTTTGTCCTCGCCGTGGACCAACGTCTGTCTCTCTGCACGGAGCCTTATCTGCCATCGGAGAGGCAGAGGTCACACTGGCTGCTCTGTGTGCCCTCGGCGTATCATAATCAGTTGCACAGAAGTAGCGTACCACTGAGGTTGTCTTTGTTTGTCTTGATGGGAAAAAAAAAGACCTCATGCCAGACTTTCTGCTTTTTGTTTGTCTCGGAAGAGGAGCCACACATACAGACTTAATTATAGCGTACATAACGAAGACCCGACACACATACACACACACACACACACACCTGGAGGTTTGATTTGATGGGTGTGGTAAGAAAAACACTGAATCAATGGGTGTGGCTACTCTTTATACCAGCTCTAATTATGGGATAATGGTGTGTAACGATTGTGTGCTTTGAAAAAAATAGAGCAGCTGGGCGACATGTTTGGGGAATTCGACCTTCACCTGAAGACCGAGCCTGCGTGCCTGCGTTTTGGCAAGCGTCTGCGCTGCTGAAATGTGTTTTTACGATCTTTCGCCAAGAGCCAGGCACCTGCTTTGGTCCACTACTGAGCTTCTGTAACCCGGGGTCCAACGTCTATATCTGCCAGTGTGGATACAACAATAAGCTGTTTAATTTAACATTTAGAAAGCATGAATAATAAACTTTTCAAATCAAAATGAAGCCAACACTGTGTCGCATCCTGCTTAAAATCAACATTTATTAGTTTTTTTTTCTTTGACCAGCACATAAATATACGTCAGTTACATGTCTGGGATGTTTAAAAGCCAACTAAAGAGCATTCCTGTAGTTGTCATAGCAGAATAAATCTCTCTTACTCGGAATCAAGGAGCACACCAAACAAAAAACACATTTAAAATGTCTCGTTAAAGCGAGAATGCTAGTTTTGTATTCTCCTACAAAATCCAGGGGACGAGTGGCTGAAAGAACCTGGGAAAAGAAAATGCACAAACTTGTTTTAAGTGTTCTCTCTGCGCTGCTCGGGGCCACACGGCTAATTTAATTCAAGACACTGAATTATTCTTAAAATCACTTTTTATATTTGTCTGTGTTTCTTTGTTACTCCGTTTAGACAGTGCAGGCTCTGACGGGGACGAATAGACACATTGTTTCTTTTATTCATTATTTGGAGGTTTGCCAAGGAGCCAATTACGGCTAATAGACCGGTCTGTGGCGCATTGCAATATAAACAGAACGTTTTACGTGCCCGTTAAAGACAAAATATGGACGTTTTCCTATAGCGGGGCTCTAACTGGATCCATGTAGGCCACAGCAGCTCTTAACCCGGAGCAGAGGGGAGACGCTGGAAGGCATGCTCGGGCTTCTTAGGAGCTTCAAAGGAGGGGCGTTTCCTGGACTTTATAAGACTAAACACAGGGAGAGCACGCAAACATGGCATGTGTTTAGAGTACCTGAGGGCTGCACATTGCGCACTCGAACATTGTATGTGCGTGAGTCTGTTGTCTTGATGAGTCGGTCGCCTCACTTCTGAGACCCTCTTTCTTAAACACCCATGTTAAGTGGTGGACTAGAGGAAGGAAAGAGGAAGAGTTCCTGATAGGAAGGAGTTAAAACACTTCCATGCTGAGCCGGTGACTGTAAACGTCTTCAAGGCGTTCCGAGCAACAACAGAAACTGCAACAAGAGGATGAGTGCCTGATTAAGTCCCGTCCTCCTATCAAATCTCATCACTTCAAACACTTTTTGCCCCATCGACGTCCGGTTTGCTTCTCTTCAGGTACTACATCTGGGTGTGGTTAAACAGGACAACATCAGCCCTGAATTTCTCTCTAATATCGTCCACTTGTAGTCATCCTATGATACATGGAACTATTAGAGAGTTGGTTCTCTAACGGTAGAAATGACTTATCGTGACTTCCTATCACTTTTGGTATTTACCCAATTTAAGTGAAAAGTGCCTGGAGTTTTTAAGATACATTTTCACCCCAAATTTACATAAACCGCACATTCAAAAGTAGTCATTTCCTCAGGATCAAGACAGTTTGCAGTAAACAAGGCCGGAAATTGCTTCCAGTAATAGAAAGTCAGGAGAGTAATGGGAAAAGAATGCAAATAAGATGTGATTATGCATGAGTCTCTCTAAAAAGAAGAAAAGAAACGGTGTGTGTCTGCGTCCTAAATTACATTTAAAAAAAAAGATTTCTCTGTAAATCCAATTTTTTAATAACGTTTATCAAAGTTTGTGATATCATATATTCCCAGATTTGTGTTTAAAGCTACATTAACTGAACATACGATAACAAATTGAAGTCAAATTTTCTCTCTTTTTAGCTCTGTTTTGGTCTCCACCAACTAAAGAGATAAATGCTGTTGCTGCAGCCGAGTTCTTTTAGAGCGGAACAAGAGAGTAAAGTTGCGACCGTGAAACCAAATCAATGACCTGCAAGAGGCTAAAAAGCTCAATATAGCAGAGGGGAACTGTGGAGTCAGGTGATCATTTTCAGTGGATTCATCTCCTTCTGTGACACCTCTCATTTGACACATTGTTTATCTGAAAATATGAATTAGAGTAGCTTTAAATTAAGACCTGTATGTCATGGTTGTTTGCCTCATGGTAATCACTGATTATTTATTTTGCTGCAGTCTTTGTTAGACATTTTTAGTTGACAAATCACAAGGATCAGGCTGTGCTCAGACACTTTTCATAGCTATACCTATGAAAAGTAATGCACTGTAATTTGTATATAACCCACGTTATCCCTGCATAGGGAGGAGGTTGGGGTGGATCAAGCAACACCAGACTATCAGGAGGCCGTGGTCCGTGTCCCGTGTGAAAACCAGAGGTCAACATTAACTTACTTGTCACGTAACTTCTGTACCTAAGTAATGCCACTTCCGTAGTTACAAAAAAAAAAGAACAAAAGTACTTTTCTTAACAAATCACACCCGCGGACGTGATACAGGTTTCCAAAAATTAAGTGTGACAGATAGAAATGTTTCTTTAAATGGGAATCCACAGGGAATCAACACACAGTTCGCATGGACTTTGTATTGTGTTTATTGTATTCACACTTTTTAATGATGTCTATTGTAAGATCTCCAGTTTAAGTTCCAGTTCTTTTCCCTCCCCAGTACTGGCGTCCAGCTGTGCATCAGAGTGGCCCTTGTCGAAACCTGTCCCGTGTAGCTGCTCAGTGATGTCTGCTCTGACTGGGATGGGCGCAGCCACAGCTAAACGTTACAAAACAAAAAGAGAAAACCGTCCCTCTGATGTCTGAATGCTGCCCCGGGGCAATTAAGTGCCTCTTCCAATCTCTTTATTCCCATTTTTCCGAAACGCTGGCTCGCGCTCGCACAATTGCTGCCATTTCCAATTAGCCGTCTGTACACCCGCAGCACTCGTTTGATGACAGAGACCATACATGCTGCATGTTTTGTGAGTTGCGATGCCTGTTTGTTGAGCTTTGGGAGAGTATGATTTTGATTAAATTTAGGGAAATGAGAGCTGGCTGACACCGGCTACTCTGTGACATAAAGAGAATGGTATTGTGTTTGTTGGACGGAAACCTCGCAGGCAGTACGGTTAGTTTTCACAACGCCGCCGAGTTGTTTTTTCAGACGTGTGAGGTAAAGCATTTAACGCTTTCCTCCAACACACATGCAGATATGAAGGTTATCTTTAGTTGTGTGTGTGTGTGTGTGTGTGTGTGTGTGTGTGTGTGTGTGTGTGTGTGTGTGTGTGTGTGTGGTCAAGTGACTGTGGCCCCTTCCTTTATCTCCATGGTACTCCCTTTAACAGCTGAACAAAAACCCCCTAGAAGAAAGAATGAAAGTGTGTTTGTTCGTGTGCATGCGCCTGTGTGGACTGCATGTATTGAAGAACTTTAGTGTGTGTGTGTGTGTGTGTGTGTGTCTGTCTGCTGCTAATGGCTTCAGCGTTGAGTTGATGAAGGCCTCTGTCTAAACATCCCTCTGGGGTTTCTCAGTGGACAACATAAACACTGTTTACATAATGAAGAGCTGGGAAGACCTTCATCCCTCCCCCCTCCTCAACACACACACACACACACACACACGCTTCAGCACATTCCTCCCCCGACCCTACAGTGCCTACTTCCACAACTCCCCCCTGAAAAACACCAATCGAAGAATCTAAATTATGAACGTGCTTTAATTAACACACACACACACATAAACATCGTAGGTACACGTACAGTAGCAGAGTGTGTGAACACGTACCACTAGCTGCTGGTGGGAGATGCTAATTGAACGGCCGCGCCCTCCTCTAAACAGCACTCGTCTTTCATTAAGCAGTCCTCCTGGGGAGTCCACCGGACAGCACAGTAAATATTTGCCTACTATCTGTCTGTACTCCTCTGCTGACATGAGCATTTGTGTCCCCCCCCCCCCAATCTCTTTTTTTTCCTCTTTCTGCTTCTCCTTCCCTTCTCTTCTTTTACTAACAGAGAATGAAAGCGAAGAGCCGACAGGACAAACAAAACACTCAGGGTAAACAGTCCAAGAGCTGCTTGTTAAGCTTAAACACATGTCACGCACACACACACACACACACACACACACACACACACACACACACTGGGCATTGTGGACAGAGCAGCTGCATTAAAAGCCACACTGCACTTATTTACATCTGGAGGAATTACTTATTTTCTGCGACAAGGGCCTTAAAATGTTGATGTCATCACAATGCTCCCCGTCGTGAACTGCTGTTGTCCAATTAAATCTTCTTTTCGTGAAAACATCTTTTTTGGGAGACATTGCCTTTTTTGAAAATGTTTCCCAAACTGAAGACATGTAATCCAACTAGGCCTACAACAACAACAACAAATCAAACATTAAATCACAAGGATTTCCCCTGACAACAGCGATACAATATAATTTGGATGCAGGGTGGAGTACAGTAGAATATACAACAATTTACAAACTACTTGAACTTTTTGAGTGTTACCACTTTTTTCCACATCTTCATTTAAACTTCAGCTATATCTACCATAGCCCTTTTATACTTATTGATATTAGGGGTCAGTAACAAAAAAAACACCATAATCTAGCTGGAAAAACCAGCCTGCCTCAAAGAAATATGTGCAACAACCACAACCTCCTAGCAGCGCATCACATGGCGGTGGCACGAGTTAAAAACAAAAACAACGCCAATGGAAAGTCAATTAGGACCTTTTGAAATAGTGGACACACAAATTAAACGCATCCAGGTCAATATGGCAGGTCAGCGCTAGTGACGTAGTATAAACAGTGAGAAAGACTAGTTATGGCGGGCGGGGAGACGGCTAGGTCAAACAAACACAGGACTTTCACCCAGGAGACCGGTGTTTGTGTCCCTAAGTGCTGTTGAGTTACTGTGAAGAGTTATATTTCACTAAGACCAACCATGATGTTTTTCCTAGGCCTAACTAAGTGCTTAAATCTAACATTAAAATTGTTTCCATGGTGGCAGCACATCATTTTACACACTATTTGCCACCACCTCATAATGCGCTGTTAGGAGGTTGTGATCATTTCACGTATTTCTGTGAGATCACGTTTGGAATAACAAAGATTTTCATCACGTGTACCTCTGTGTTAACACACAGAAGCTATTGTATGTAACAAAACAAACCTCTAACCCTCAATAAATCTTTCACACAACTAGCTAAAAACAGAGCTTACAGTATATTCAACGGGTCACCAGAAACACAACTCCAAGATGAGTGCATTTCTTACTCTGTGCCTTCTAGATCTGTAAATAGACAACTGTTTGCTAACATTTTCGCCATCACAAATTCAAAAGGCGATATGTCATTGTTGTGTTTACAGGCTAAGTAGTCTTTCTCACTGTTTATACTACGTCACTAACTCTGACGTCTGCATTTCCCGTGAATTTGGTGTGTCCACCACGAAAAAAGGATCCCAATTGACTTTTCCCAAACTCCGTTTAACAAATAGCCTTTTAAATGCTACATTGCTCGTCAGCAACTGGTCATATGGTAACTTACAGTAAGTAGCAATTGGCATTGTGTGTTCCGATTAATTTGACACGCAGTTCACACCAGTCCTATTGTTGTTTTAATGAAACCTCAGCTCCGGGTATTTGCTCCTGGTGTTCTTCACCACTGTTTTTGAAGATGGGAATAACAGGAGCAACAAGTGAACCTACTTTTTATAGGATAAACTATGTTTTCCGCCACAATGACTTCAATTATCAGAGAAGCTTTCACTTTTTTTTATGTCGTTTTTTTACGCAAATACCATCCCTACAGTATATACCGGGGAAATGTCAGGAAGGTATGAAATAATACATACCGCCCAAGCATAGTTTACAGCATATTGTGCCACAAGTGTCCAACAAAAATAGTTAGTGCTGCTTTAAGAAAAAGATCTGAATAATTCTGTTGGATAAAGGGATGTGCCAGGACCCACGGAGAAACATACCATATACCGCTCTCTCTCTGCACTCTTTCCTCATGACCTTTAATCAGTCATTATGAAAGCCACAAGCTGTTGGCTGTTGTTGATTTAGTTCAGTCATCACGAACCTGACTTTGTGTTCATGTGACTGAGTAGCTGCGTTAGTGTTCATAAACAGCGAACGTTATAAACAAAGCTAACGTTATAAACGAAGTACAGCGCGTTCACATGAGCACAAGTATACACCAGGAGGCTGTACTGGCGGACTATTGGACTTGATTACGTTTTGTCTCATTTAGCCACTTGTTAACAACCACTTTGTTTACCACACGTCAAAGCTTCAAAATTCACAAGAGGGGTATTTACTGATGTATTTTATATCTTAGGACGAAATGTTTTAATCTTGTCAACCTTTCTTGACCAAAGACCTTTGTCTGCTAAGCTCACCGTTTCCTTTTCACTGAGCATTTTTTGCTAACTACGGTTCTACTTAGCATGGCTGAATACCTTGTGCAGTCCACTTCGCAGGGGTCTACTAGGCGATCGGAACTGCCGCCAACAACTGCTTCAGATTATAATAGATGTAAACCCTGTAATGTTCCTGTTGAGCACCTCAGGCTTCGTCATTGTTGTGCTCTGCTGGAATGGAAACAGTGAACATATGAGCACCAACGTCACTGCCGGCTACATGCTAAAGCTTTTTATGGGCTGGCTAACTGGAATGTACAGTATGCCATTCTTTAAAATGCTATTAATGCTTATTACATGCCAAACTGAGATTGTGGCTCGGTTAATAGCAAAAACTGAAGTTTGTAGATTTTGCATCTGTGCATTTGAGCTTGGGATGAACAGAGCCCTCTCTGTGGCTCTTTGCCTAAAAGAAGTCCCAAATCCCATAATGATTTATAATGTCAAGTAATGGCACTTCTTAAACCTTAAATAAGGCCTCAACAACTGTAATGGTCCAGGACATTTCATCATGTAACATTGTAAAGAGCCTGCAGGCTTCTCTCACACTTAACCTCCTTATACCATTCACTCTGCGCCCCATGCAAATGTTCACCTCTGTCTCTTGTCTATGTAAACGCCAGGGATCTATGTTTAGTGGCGCAGCCATTATGAGCTGGCGCTGGAGCAGAGCCCTTAGGAGAAAATGAATGGAGAAACCGGGGGAAGATGAGAGGTTTCTCGAGGTTGGAACGGCTCAAATGACAGGGTGATGGGACCTTCAAGAGCTGTCCCAGACACTTAAAGTCTGTGAGCTGTGTGGGAGGATAGAGGTCAGGCATGCAAACTAATCAATGGTGAAAAGGTGATGTTTTTTAAAAAAATGGTGCAATTTGCAATTCCCTAGCCGGCCATAAAAAACATTAAATATTTATTTTTACCTTCAATAATGAAGCTGCTAGGGATGAGGGATGCCTTTTACTCATCATACTGAACAAAAAGCTTAAACATATTTTAAATATCCAACTATATTTTGGATAAAGTATAACACAAAAATCTGTAGTTATTATCTTTATCAACTTAAAGGCTATCAGAATATACATCAATAAAGGAAGGAAAGTTCAAATTGGTGTGTATATGACAATTAAGAACTTGAAATGTTTTACCGTCTGGTTATTTGCATTCACCACAACTCATGGCGGCTAACGGGAAAAAGAGCTAACGTTAGCTAAACTCCCTCGGAGACAGACACAGCACTGACACTCCCTGTGTGGGAGCTGCCAATGACTCAGCAGGTGTTGAAATAACATCAACGAAAACTACTTTCCAGGTGAAATACACATTTTACAACACAATGGGTCCTCTTAAAAGTTGAATGGTGGGCCTGTTACAAAAGAGGATAAGACGCCAATTAATGTTTATGGGATATGCAGTACGACATGCCCCAAATCAGGAGCGCACCAATGAAGCTTAGAAGCTTTTTCCAAAAGTGTTTGATCCTCTTTTGAAACGAAAAAAATATGCTCATAACTGCATTGTCATTACGTTTGCATTCAAACAAAACACAATTCAAATTTCTGTTTGGCTTCAAGGGCTTTGATGTCAATCCTCCTCATGTGGTCTGAAATAATTATAGATGTGTCCTATTGACAAATCAAATTCAAGTACAAAACCACAATGGAGCTGAGAAGGCAGAGCTTCTTCTATAGCTCAGCATTTCTTCATCGTCTCTCAGTAGTCAGAAAGTCGCGTCGAGCTGGTTGAAACCAGTTTTCGGGCGTTTAAATGACAGGTTTGGAGCTGCTGGAATTACACAGTTTGGTAGAAAGCTTCTGCTCCAGGAAAATGACGGCAGAAATGAACTGTTATTGTTCAAACGCCTCTCTGTTTTGGAAGGCGGCGTGTGGAGCTAGTGCTTCGGCGGGTTTGCTATCCTGAGGGAACGTCCCTGACGAGATAGCGGTCAACCGTATATTCGTGTTCTCACGCCTGTGTGTTTGTGAAAGGAGGGAAAAACATTGAACTCTGCACCCAAAACCAGTTGTTCCACCCTCAGCTTCACAGGTGTGAGTGCGTGTGTGTGCAGGCTTGTCACCAGGTGCTTCTTCTTATTTCTTCAGTGCTGCTCACAAACACTAATTATCGTGGTAAACCATTCCCAGGCCAGAGCGAGGTACATATTATCATGACAACAAGCGCCTCTGGCACTGTACCACAGAAAAACAACACCAGGGAGAGAAATGTGTCCAACAGGGGTGTCAGAAACTACAAGATGTTTGATTGGGCCTTTAACGAGCTCATAATACAGCAGAGCGCCTTGTAATGTTTCCAGATAGTACATGAGCCAACTGGGGGGAAAGATGCTGGAGGAATGACATAAAGTAACAACCCGACAAGCACCAAGGACACGAATCTTTAAATTACCCTGCGATGAATTGATTCCAATTTGTTGCTATCATAAATGAGCAAGTGAAACATACATTAAAGCCCGTTTCCCACGTACAAATTTTGCATTTATTTAGCATTTATCTGCAACCTTACCGTTGTATTGACTGGAGAAACTAGGAGCTAACGTTAGATTCTCCATAGAAGAATCCAGCGACCGCTATGCGTGGTCCACCAACTAGCGCCGCCGCAGTGGCGAGTTGTGCTAGCCGTGTTAACTGGTGACTTACGGCCGAATGAGTCTGTGGTTCTTAAATGTTTGGCGTAGATAATACAGATGGGTGTATTTAAAATTGATGAAAATAAAATGAAAGGCTTTTACAAGGACATTCATGTTTTCAGCTGCACATATTCGGCCGAGTCACCAGTTGAACACGGACACCATTGTAAGCTAGGTGTTATGTTTACTTTGTGGTCATTAGGTGCCCTAGCAACTAACGTTATATTTCACAATACTGCAACAGTTAGTTGAATGAGTTGATGTATTTCGTAGCCCCTGGACAGTGTCTTAGCCAACTAACGTCAGCTAGCTAAGTTTGCCACTACTGTCGAAGCACCTGAGAACCACACAGGTTCTTCCCGAACGCCTAGACATCGTTGCCAAAAGTATGTTACATAGTAAGTAAAGTTAAAAGTAGAGAATTATACACCTAATAGGACAGTTTGCATCCGAACGCGTGTGTATTGACGTGTTTACCTCCGGTATTTCACAAGATTTGTGTTCAAGACAACCAAAGCCAGACTTATCTCCACACTTCATGTTAGTGCTGGAGAAAGGTCTGGCTGAAGCCATCATGATTCCACACTAAGGGGGGAAAAAAGCTCAATGTGTAGGTTAGCTCCAAGTTTGTTGCTGTTGTTTCACGTTGACTCACGAGAGTTTGGCCGCGGGTTCATTTGTGTTAATTTGAGTCACTTATGCTAGACAAGCCATGTAGATACGAACTTTTCATCAACCATGGCCGAGATTACTAATCCTTGTTGGTACATACGTTTTTGTACATGTTATGCAACTCCAAGACACATCCAACGCCATCGTGTCTGGGTTCAAAACATCGACCAAAGGTGCTCTGTGAAATGTAGATTTTGCTGTGATTTAATTGCAATAAATGGATAAACTAGGATGCCAGAATTGCTAGACAATGTCTATTGGTAAAAAGTCTGAATTCAGGCTTTTTTAGGTCCACAAGTGAAGAACTTTTTTTTAGTTTTGGATCGCTCGTTGCTAGGCTCTGCTAATATTGTAAACGCTCCATCAACACTGATGTCATCTCGGCATAAATACATTTCACTGGGTCTTAGTATAGCCCCCACAGTGACATCTGTGGATTATACTAACAGCCTCTTCAAGTAATTGGGACATTTCTTTCTGGAAGGACATGTTGCTTTTTAAGAGTTTTTTTCTTCTTCACTGCTTCAAGCACGAATGTAAGATCTGTATGGCTAGATACCACTAGATGTAGCGTTTCTTTTTTTTTGGTCTCTTCGGAGTCTTTAATTTTTTAATTGCTTTCATTTTGATGCGTCTTCATCAGATACAAAGTGACAACTCCTGTCTAAAGTTACACAACCAAACTTCGGACATGACGAGTGTGATGCGCCGTACGACTCCTTCATATGGGATTGCTGACCCCACCTTGATTCGGACAATGTCACAGCATGATGCCGTTGGACTGCGGCACCATCACCAGTAGATCACTTCCAGTACCGTCCATCCTCTGCTAGCTCGTAGAGTTCATGCAAACGTCAAATATTTATTGACACAAACAGATTGTAATGATACCACAAACTAAATCCACATATATTGCTGGTTAGCTTCGCCTGCTCTCTCCCTCCTGACTGTTGGAAGGCATTTACTGAAACCCCAATCATGACTTGACTCAATTAAGCCCTGAACTATTACAGATAATGTGGTAATAAAATGTGGGAAAACGCAGACGGGGCAGACATAACACCTCCCACCTGACCTTTACTGAGTTACCACGGTGAACTACAGACAGCCTTTCATTTCTTGTCTGATATGTCTGTGGGTGGGGTGTACATATGAGAGAGTGTATGTTAGTGAAAAGGTCATACTAGCAGACGCACACATGTGCATTTTGCCAAATAACGCACTATGCTAAATGGATCTCATAAAGTTGCATGCAATTACGCTTTGGTTTGGCGTCTGTGGTAACAAATCAGGGCATGGAATTTATATGAATTCACTAACAGAGCTACACACAAGTGAGAAGAAAAAAAAAAACTAAAAGAAAGAAACAAAAACTTCCAACTACCATCTCTGCATCTCACTGTGTGGTACCTCTTCCCCTGAAAACTCATAAAGCTGCGGCTTCGTCGAAAAAAAAACGTGTTACATTTTCGAGCCTAGTCAGCACCTCTGCTAATGGCAGGCATAAAAATTGCAACCGTTTCTGGCGGGGCAGACGTAGCGGCCAATGGGATTGCGAGCACAGGACGAAGAAAAAGGAGTGACGCTTCGGTCCCTGGTGAGTCATCGCAGGAGGACAGAAACCTGAACCTTTGTCATTAAAAGCCATTGCTGTGTCATTATTGTGTTTGGACCGGAATTTATAAAGAAAACATCCCTTCAGCTTACTAAGGCTCTCTTTCTCAGCGACAGGAAGCCTGGTGACGTTTGAAACTGTAACCAAGCCTGCGTCCACCCCCCCATTCTTCCTCCTCCACTCCCCACCTTTGATGAGTGTAATCGGGAGTTGGTTGCATGGAAATGAAAAGGTAAGGCAGCCTCAATGATGTATAATCATCGTGTGCAATAAATACTGAGAGGGAACAGAAGGAGTGGGCTGTTACAGCAGAGAGGAGCAGTTGGAAAAGGGCAACAACGAAAAAAAGAGAGACAAAAGCTGTACTGAAAAATAAGTTAACGCGTTTAAATGAGCAAACAGAGACCTCTGCACCTTTCTCTTTCTAATCCGCATGAATGTTTGTGTTCCTGCAACTGTTTCGTGTAGGACAGAGACAGGAGGGAGAGAGGGAGGGAGACCGTAACATCTACTAAACTGTAGCTGGTAGGCTGCTTCAGGCTGTAACAGGATATCATAATGAGCTGCCCCCCCCCCCCCGCCCCGCTGGGAATTTCTTCCTGTCTCTGCTCTCCCTGAGACAGTCTACCTGGCCTTCATCTCATTTTCTTTACACATGTGCTTGTTTTTCTTTTTCGTATTCATTTTGCACAGTAGACAACTAAGCCCAATTGATGGTGATTTGATTTGGTTACATTATGACGCGGACGTAACGCGCCTCGTTTCACCGTTATTACCACTTTGATAATGATCACCAGATCAGCACTGCATGGAGATCATGGAGTAGTAAGAAAAGCTGCTGCTTCATTGTGATCAGGAATACATCCGTTACAAAGAACAAAAATTACGAGATCACATAAACAAACGAAATAACTAACTTTCACGGCAGTAGACGGAAGAGTTTAACCTCTTTTAAAGAATTGTATAAAATACTGGATCAAACAACTTGTCAGGATCTGTAGTTTTTCCGGGACTGTGTAATGTTTCGTTTCCATGACCTTCCACACGGGGCCCGACCACCCAGCAGACGTCACTACTTGTCAACATGGACGACACCCTCCTCTCCCGCTGGAGCTTTCCCTCCTCTCCTTCCTACAGTTGGGACAGAACGAGGAAACCCGAGAATATACGCTGTAGAGAAAAGAAAGGGGGGGGGTGTAAGCGTTCCTCTGCTTTATGAGAAGCAGGTAGGAGCTGATTGGCGCTGGGATGTGTGTGTGTTGTAGCCAGCAGACATGGGGAGCTTGTTTGAGGCGGGGGGGTAAAGCTACCGTGGAGACAGACATGCAGGGGAAAGAGTTTCATTAGCAGAGCACTCAGCGGGGCCCTGTCACTCACTCTGCTGCTGGAGCACAACTACACAGAACGGCTAAATGTGTCAACAGCACGCAACACCAAAAACGCAATGCACACTGATGAGCAACAAACGTAATATTATAACTAAATAGAGAAAATGAACCTACTTCTCACTTGATTTACTGCCTCAATAAACATTGTAAACATGAGTTTATGGTCTCCATCTCTAGTTTCAAGTCCTCTTCAATACAGCATGATGTTCATTTAGTATATGATGGTCCCTTTTAGAATTAAATAGATGGTAAAGCAGGGTATGATTTAGGGCGTGGCTACCTTGTGATTGACAGGTCGCTACCGGAGGCTTTTCCGCAGTCCCAATGTGGTCACTTCCGTTCACTGGTTTCAAAAAACCAAGATGGCCACGGCCAAAATCTAAAATAGCTACGGCCAAAATGCCAAACTCAAGGCTTCGAAACGGCAGTCCTCAAACAAACGGGTGCCATCACGACGACTACTTCCGCTTCTTATATCGGTGCTCCATTTAGTACAACTTGGGTCTCATTTTTATAGTTTTCACCATCAGGTTTTATGTGCTTTGATAACTCTGAACTCACCAAGTTCATTGTATGTATCCAGGAACATGGCGACATCGCTATAACAAGGTCCCATTGGGCAAGTAACACGAGCAGTCAGACAGGCCAACAGTTTTAACGACCTAGATGAAAAACAGATTTGATTCGTGCAGTGCTTTGAATCCCATTTAAATATCTCCCTTGGCCGATGTTATGGCAAACTCAACTTATCCCAACAAAGAGTTACTTTCCAGCACTAACTGAGCTTCACTTCCAATGCTGTTGTACTTGGGAGCGAAAACCCGCTCGCTGCTCACCGATGCCAATCGCATCCCCTGCTCTTCTTGAAGGGGGTAATAAAATCCCAAATGTGATTATACACCAGCGGATCGCCGATGTCGTGAGAACCGTGGTATCCCGGTCGTGTCGGTATCTGCCTATCAAATCTAATTAAGTATCTGCGAGGGAGTCCCTCGCTGTCAAACAGGCCCGGGGGCTCGGCGTCTTGGACCACACGACAGCTCTCCTCATTGGGCAGACTGCTGCACCGCTCGGAGAGCTCACTGCAGCGAGGCCATGGGAACTGAGGGGAAATGTGGAAATCGATCCAGATCGTGAATTTCATTTTTTGGCCATTTTCTGATTTGCTGCTTACACTGGGAACGAATGCTGCAGGAGGAACGGCTGTTTGACCCGAGGCGATGCTGCAGATGCTTACAAACGAGGGACAAATTGTTTCTACGAGCCGTGATCCAATGCAGTTTGGCACTGAAACGGGGCAATTTTTCCTCGCCTCATCCTGATCTCCGTCAGGACTCGAATATGTTTTTTTTTTTTTTATAAAGCCTACCTGGTGCTATTTAATCTCTTAATCCACCCATTTCACTGACGACGATGCTCACTGAGGAGATGTCATGTGTAAAGTCACCGTGTTTGGGTCTGTGGTCGGAGCAAACAGCGCCACTCTCCTCAGCAGCGCAGAGAGGAAGCCTGCCTGTCAGCACAGCATCTGGTTCCTGTTTGCAGTTTTTTTTAGTTTTTTTTAAAGCTGCTGCCATGCGCCACTCAGCGCGCTCATGGTTTCCCCACCACCACCGCCGCCGCCGCTTTGCCATTTGCCTGCACAAACACGCACACTGGTTGACGCGGGTTTTGCTCAAGGACACTACAGCAGCAGCAAACAGCACAGCGGAGTGCGGTTTCCACCGTCCTGCTGCTGCCAAAACTAACACACATTCTTTACCTCCTGCGACAATGTGCTCTTCACTTAATTCAGATGAGATTAGATGAAACTTTAACGACCCTTGTGGTGAAGCTGGATCGCTGCAGCTGCCACGTAATTGGACACAAAACAAACGATGTAAACAAAAAGCCAGGCCGTATTAGCAACATAATCCTTTTGAATGCAGCGAATATGGATTTTTGTTTTCTTTACAGGACAGTTAAATGCAAAAAGCACCAGAGGGGGAAATCAGAGGAATAGCCGACATAGTGTTTGAAATTCATGGAGATGACATCACACGGCCTTGGTCACGAAAACAGGGAAACGGACGATGAAAAATTCCTGGACGCTGCTGTGAGAACGGAAAAGTCTTGCCAGCAGCGGATATGTCTCTCACACACACACACACACACACACGCACACACACTAATCCACTGGACGGGGCACACTGTGTCTCTCTCACCCACACGCACATACACAGCAGACCTACTCTGTGAATGACTAAGTGTCCAAACTGCTAAAGAAAACATGCACTACTCACTATTCTGACGTTACGCAAGTACAACAAAGGGACTGGAGGTTTGGGAGGCAAATTCTTCTGACCTGAGCTGATGTTTGGACATTTTCATGTGTCTGTGTATATATATATATATGTGCTTTTGTATGTTTTAACCTTATTGTATATTTGAGGATACATAAAATACGGTACTCTGATGAAATAACTGAGACTCACCTGTTGAAACCCAAGGGAACGTCGCATTGACGCTCTTTCACACTTAGGAAACACATGATCTATGAGACTCCTGCTGTATTCACAAACCTGACGTCACGCGACTCCTGTGTCTCCGAGGCTGCCAGACTCGGCTCGACTTTTAAACGCAGCGTTTTATTTTTAATAGGGGCAGATTCTCCTTGCAAACACCATATTAAAAGCAGAGACAGTTAAATGGGCCTCATGTTGTTGTTTTTTTCCACTGTGCCAGACAGAGTCTCTAACACGGCACCAGTCTGTTAGTCAGTTTATGGACTTATTAACGAGTACATCAGCGATATACAATGTCTATAAGCCTGCCTCGCGTGTTTTATATATATATATATTTTATATATGTTCATCTTCTTTCCCCTGTAAACAGCTAAATGTTGAAGTGTTCTCTTGTTCAGCTTGGTGTCCTTGTTTTCAGCTGTATTTCTATTTCCGTGTAGATTGAGAGTCAAATTCCTGGTATGTGTGCTCGTACCCGGCTCGTACTGATGGTGTCAATCCCTCAGTGTGGCACAGAGAGGCAGGGACTGATACCAAACAGGATGTGGGTTTGATTATTCATTTTGTCACATGCTAGATGACTGCTTAGCAAGGAGACAGATAAAGCACTTAGCTCCCCCTTAAACCACAACTCATCGTTTTTACATTTCTGTTGCTGTACCGATCAAACAAACAAGAGGCAATGTGTTAAATCAAAAAAACTTTTAATTTTCCTTACAAATGTTAAGATATCGATCACTTAACACAACGTATCCTCACACAACCTGCATGAACGAGAAGTTCATGCATACGGTCTTTTCAAAATAAACTTCCATCTTCACAGGAAACTACTACGTTAGGTTTTGTCAAGAAAACTATTTAGTTAGGTTTCGGAAAAGAGCGTTGTTTGGGTTCAAATGTATACTTCCTCGTTGGACTACGTGGATAGCACACGGAATAATTGCGGGATAGCTACAAATTACGGCGCATTACTTTTACGTAGGTTTTGCTGCGATTGCTGGATGAGACCGGCCTGCTCAACAACAATTCTTTCTTTTTTTAAATGCTGGAATACATTATATATATATATAAACACATTAATATATCCAAAAGGACAAACAGTCCAGTTGTCTCTGCTAAAGCTAGCCCAGGACCCATCAAAGCCAGCCCGTACCAGGCCAGGCCGGGCCTCCTGTCATCTCAATGGGACAGGAGTTAAGCCAGTGCTTCCTGTCAGACTGCGTGGCTCTCAGGTTCCACCTCTGGTCTAAATTATGCCTGTCTGTCCCAGACTGCCACACTAACCCTCCCCACACCACCAGCATCCCCGTGCCCACATCCCTCCTCCCCCCCCCTGTCACTATTCCCCCTGCGTGCAGCTAGGAAGAGTACCAGATACCCTGATGAAGTACTGGGACACTACTGACAATTCACCTCAGTGGAGGTAAAATTACAGGGTTAAAAAATAGGCTTAAAGTATAGGCTTGGGCTTTTCTTAGTCTATCCTAATACAATACTCACAAAAAAAAGAAATTAGAACTAAAATGACAATGTAACTTTGGAAAATACCCACTTGATTTGGCAAACCCAGACTGCTAAAGCAACATATTAGTGTCCGTTACACTTTAGATAGGAAGTCTTTCAATGCACATTTGGCATGCGAGTATTGTATGACAAGAAACTTTTGGGAAATATGTTATTTTGTCAAGAGTTGGATAAGAAGATTAATACCACTGTCATATTGTCCCATTCAATATGAAGCTACAATTAGCAAACGCATAGCTTAGCTTAGCACAAAGACTGGAAACACAGTGAAACAGCTAACCAGTAAGCATGAAACATTCTGAACAATCTTTTTTTTTTTGCTAATGTTGTCCAAGCCTCCATCATGGAGTTTTTAACATAAATTTGCGTTTTCTGCTAACTGTCTATCTGAAAATGTTTGGTGCAAACCCCCCAGAGAGGGTACAAAATGTGTATTTTATAACAAGATGTAGATAAGTAATGCTTTTGTAATAATATTCCAAAATGTAAAGCACACAATTAGTAGACTGCAAAAAATGATCTCCTCAGTCAAAAGAGTTAGTTTGTTACTTCCACCCCCTTTCTGACTGTGACTGCAGACTGCAGAGGTCTGCCCAGTGTCCAGTGGGGGAGACAGCCTTAATCTACTTCTCACTCTTAATGCTCCACAGATGAGGGACGCCACCACGGGCTCCACCACACAGGACGCTCCTGAGCTGGGCCAGGCTGAGCTGAGCTGGGCTGGGTTAGGCACAGTGTGGCGTTGACGGGCTTGAAAGGAGAGGAGAGTGACGTAGGAAACGCAGTAAAAGCATTTTCCTGGACGCCCCATGGGGGAGTGGAGTCAGAGGACCAAAGGGGTGGAAGGAGAGGATTATCACAAAGATCTTTTGAGAAGGGGGGGGGGGGGTTAATGTTAAAAAAGGTTAGAGCGGTCACATAACCTCCCACACTGACAAAAAAAAAAGAAAAAAAAAGAAGAAGAGAGCAAATGAAAGCCAGAGCTCTGGCTTCCAGCTCGCAGGTTATGGAATTATAAGAAGTGGCCTCGAAGATCTAATGTTATGTTTAATTCAGCATGTCTCAGGGCAAATCAAAGGACAGATACAATTACATTAACGTGGAGGAGTTGAGAGCATAGATAACAAAGCGTGACGGATGTCTTGTCCTGAAACTCCAAATGGGTTTCAAACGTCCTTTTGTGGCTCGATCTTATGAATGTGGTTTTAAAAGATGGGCTTCGTTTGGACCCCGGGGGCAGAGGGGAGGGGGGGGCCTGTTAGATATGATCTTCTCGTGCATGGGGTGATCTCTAACAACAATGGCTCATCTGAGAGGGACCGTAAACATGTGCCTGGGACCTTGACCCCGGCAGTAAACAGTCTTTCCACCTGATGATGAATAGCAGAGGCCGGGGCAGGGGAGCCGAGGAAAGGCCCGTTGTTCTCCCTCGTACTGCAACACGACGAGAACAGACTCATTCTAAAAGAGCCGAATACTGTATTTATTCTCTAATAGAATGTCTTTGAGGCTCTGCTAGCTACAGGGAACCTCCTGATCCTTAGCTCAGCGAGGACAGGGGAAGCCCCCTGTTTGTTTTGCTTGACCTCTTCAAAGGCGATCCCCCGGAGACAAAGCCCACGTCTCGACATATTTATGCTCGGAACTTCCCCCTTTTGTCCGAAGAGGTAAAAGTTAAGAGCAGTTTTTACCGATTTTTCATTTTATCGTGAAGTCATCCAGCTAGTGTGGCGCCCATGTTTGGGGTGTTACGGGGTGCGCGGTCAGATCCTCGTATTTAGATCGTATGTGAAAACTGTCTTCGGCACTCGGAGCGGTTCCCCGCTGAGAGCCTCAAACACTGAGGTTAGGATGAGGTCACTTAACACTAAAAACCACCGGCTGCACCAAACCTGCCGAGAAAAAAACAGCCGGAGCACCACAGAGTAAAGAAACAACGTGTCCTGCCAGACCGGTTTCCCTCTGGATGCCAGTTTGACCCTTTAGGTAGCTGCACAAAAGACATAAAAAGGCCAGATAAGCAGAGGCACTGCTGTTTATCTCGGCACGCTCCGGTTTCCAAACAGGACGCAGACTCGGAAGAGCACAGAGAGGCCTGAGGCAGGTCTGGGATCAACTGATGGACCAGGGAAACTTTTTTGGGGCGACAAGGCTCTTTGCTCAGTAAGACATCCGATTCATAAGTATTCTGTTAGGGCGGTCCAGCAATATCTAAACACTGCTGAAAATATTGACCACCTGTGCCAGAATATTCTAGATGGTACAGTAGACGAGCTCGAGGAGCAGACTTTAGACATTCACGGTAAATGCAATCCTAGTGAAATTCTTTAGAATGAAAATACAACAATACTCCATGAGTTACGTGAAAGAACATTATAAATACGCATCATTTCCTGGAGGAATCCAGCGCCGTAACGCCACCGTGAAAACTACTATACAGAGAGGTAATTAAAGAAAGTAAATACATTCATTATGAACTATTGTATATAGACTATAAATTGATTTAAAAGCAAGGTTTGATTTTGGGACAATCTCAAGTATTATAACTCACTATTATGACTAAACTAGTGATTATGAGTTATGAGGGTGAATAGTTTAATTAAACCCGACTTGAAATTGACAAACCTATTCAATTAAGTTAATAATAAAAGTTGAAGAGAATTTTGGGGTTGTTTTGTGTCCAATTGCCGTAAAAGTAATTTGGACAATGTCCATCACGTCAGTGTATCTGTACTTTCACACAAAAAAAAATCATCAAAAGCAGTTTACATTCTCGCCAACAGTGACTTAAGAAAAGCAAGTAGAATGGAGTTTCTCTAATCAGGCCTTGACACCGACTCTGGTCTAATCAGGTGTGTGCACATGCCCGTATGTGAGTGTGTTTTGGGGGGAAGCAGATGAGGACGTGACGGGGGAGGCGCTGACCCCTAAGTGTCTCTGTGCTACGGGGGGTGGCGGGTTAAGGGCCCCATGTGCTGGATCACTGGCTAACAAGTATCCGGTCGTTCCCCGGGGGGGGGGGGGGGGACGCGGCTGTTCTGGATAGACAGAGGTGGTGCTGATGTCGGCGTCTGTTGCTCAGTGATCTCCCACTGAAATGCACAAACAGTCCCCGACTTTTCACATTCTAAAGTCACCGTGTTTATGTCCCCGTACATTCTGCTACGCCGATTGTCTCCCTCAGCACCACATTATTAACTAGCCTGTTCATATAATAAAATACGGCAGCTCCTAAATGTCATATTCTTTATTTTGAACACGTGGACGTCGTGTCTATTAACGAGTGCTCAGACGCAAACATGCAGATAAATTCATTTTGTCAGGCGGAGAGGATTTTTAGCCCTCCACTTGCTTTTATCACTCACAGACTCCTTTGGCGGCGTGAAGTGGTGGGTCTCCTCTGTCAAAACACACGCCCGGGCGTTTTTTTTCCACTTGACGCAGCCAGGATAAACACGAGATGAAGCGGGAGTAGTAAAATATGTATGGATACACAGTCGGCCCACGGTATTTAGTCTGTTAGAGTCTTGTAATCACATTTATCAGGGGGAGCTACGGGAGATTTTCTTCTCTCCGTGCGACAGCTAAAAGTTATCAATCTCCTTGAGGATGAAGTTCGGATGAGCCGTTTCTCTTTAAAGCTGAAAGCTAAATGCTAACACGAGGCAACCGAGTGGAGTTGTGTTTAGGAGAATGTCCTCTAAACCTGGGGTCAACCCTGTGTGACAGCGAGCATCCACCTGGCTGTCATTAATGTCAATGGGAAACCGTGGAGGTAAGAAACAGAGTACAGTAAAATCCATTAATTGCATTGCATTGTGGGAGTAGAACACCAAAAAAAAAAAAGTAAAACATTCAGAAATACTTTATTTTGTCACTTTTCCACATTACATACCTGCTTAGAATTAGTATGGAGTTGGTATACAGCTAAAATCCTGGAATATAACTTTGTGTATCGGTATTCAATTAGACCCCCGACCATATGTTATCTTAGGCCACTTCCTAAACTCCGATAGTGGTTCAGCTTCGCTCGCACAGATCCGTTGTCAGAGAGACGTCTCTGCTTTCAGCCCGGTAATCCCTGAGATCTACACCACACAATGAGCACGCATAACAGAGCCAGCCAGCTAGCGTCGGCAGCTCAAGGCGCACATCTCTGTTAGGTAGAGGAGGCTGGCCCGCTGCCAAGCCAAGTGGCTTTATGGGAACCACTGTGATCGGTCCTCAGCGTGCACGCGAGTTTAGGGAGGTCACTAGGCCCCTGGGCGGCCTTCCTGCTGCTACAGATTCAGGTCTATAATAAATATATAATAAATATATAAAGATCTCTGTTTCATTCTCTTTGGCGGCACCTGTGGCGACAAGCGGTAATTGCAGGTTTGTTTTTGTTGGCATCTTCTTTTTCTGTGGATTTGCGCTTGTTTTTTAACCATCATCAACTGCAGTCATCGCCCTTTTCTTTGTTTGCCCCATCCCCCCCGTAAGGCCCCCCCGCAAGCTGGTTACTCACCTGACAGCTCCGGATGTGTCCAAACCATGACAAGCCATAATGTCAACCAACAACCAAAATGTGTGTCTCAGGAAGAAAAGAGAACCAGCAACTGAGCTCCAACAGCACTGGCACATGGGGGCTCATGTGTTGCTGACGAGCCCAGGTGCTGCCACTTTACTGATGAAGTCACCCCACCTCCAGTACCTGCAAGGAAAGCAGCCGCACAGACCAAGTCACAGGCATACTTGACAGTATGCAACTTGCGTTATAGTGGAATATGGATAAATCAGAAAGCTACGCAGTATAATGTTTGCAAGTGACTCAGCTAACTACAGTAACATGCTAACATTAGCTCGCTAGCTGCTAACATCACCAACTGCATCGGTTGTAGACATAGGAGGCTAAAAGAATCCCTTGACACTAATGTTTGAAGCTAGCTACAGGCATTTCGCCCATGTTAGCATGTTGTCATTGTCAGTTGTTTTAACATAGTGACTCGTTGGGCCCTGTCTCTATAGTTTACTCTCAATACACACAGAAGTGTGAGGAAAATGAATCCATCTGTGTTTGTTCGCTCCAACGTAAAGCGCAAACTCTAGCGTGTCTGGCTAACTAGCATAGCATCATTTCATACTACTTTGTTTTATTGTTTTTTTTTGTGGGAAATTCTACCACTCACTTACAGTACATGAGCCTATTCATGTCATCCGCGAGTAGATGAGTGGTTGGAGGGACCGTCTGCCTCTCAGGGCAGCCAGAGTGGCGGTTGACATTGTTATGCCATCTGTCCTTCAGGGGTCCCTGTGGCCCCCAGCTGACGGATAGAGGTCTACTGAGAGTCCTTGGCTGCACAAGGAGGAGACACCACGTCATCCATGAAGCTCCTGAGAAAAAGTAGACCTGCACCTGACAGTTCAGTGACGGCTCATCACCGAGGCCTAAAGCTCTCTGTGTGTGTGTGTGTGTGTGTGTGTGTGTGTGCAAATGAGCCACTCTGTTTGCACTTTCTTGCTGAAAACTCTCAAAACTTATTTTGGTTTTTGTGCTATTTACACAAGGTGACATTAAGCTTTAAGAAGCCCCGTCCGTCCCGTAAACATTCCCAACATTATTATTTTTCTTCTGGGGCAGATTTATATCTAAATGTTAACAACACACATGGGTAAATGTTTAGATGGGGGGGGGGGGGGGGTATACGAAGACATCCACTGGAGCCGCAGCTTCATCCAGTGGAAGGAAATGAATTGGCTAAATATTTAGATCGCGTCTTATCCCAGCGGATGTCTGTCATCACAGAGGATGATTTGTCTCGGCAGTCATGCCGATTCGTCAATTAAAAATCCTTTTTTTTTTTTGTCTTCTGGAAGTTGTGTTTATTTTCCGTAATGTCTGTATTTGTTTGTGGTCGGGAACCGGTAAACAGCCTTCAAGTGTCGGTGGTATGATTTAGTAACCAGGGCTGCTTCTGTCCCGCGAAGAAGCTTTAGCCGATAGACTGATCCATGCATTGTTTCAGCGCTGCATCATATATATATATATATATATATGTATTAAGGGGGAACTGGTGAGGACTTGGAGGGGAAGGGAACCAAGAAAAACATATGCGGGCCTGTTGCTACCCTGGGAGGTGTGCATCCATTAATGCGCTCAGGTGTTAACAGGTTCCACATGTGTTTACACTTCGTATATATTGTTCCACCACAGCGGGTACGAGGCCTTTTCCCAGGCCTGTGAGGGGTTGCAGGGGTGTGCCCAGAGGCAGCACCTCGCAGATTCAAATCCCTTCGTGTTTGATAACAAATTGGGGCCCTTTTGACGGAGGCCGGTGAGCCGCCTCGTTCAAATTTGCATGTGAATGCAAACAGCTTGACCGCCTAGTGCTGCGCAAAATGGCCAGATTGCTAATGGCCGCGCCGCCGCAGCCAAAGACCGTTGGGTATCGGCGGGACGGGAGGAGGCCCGGCTGTAGCAGCACACTCCGGTGTGTGTGTGTGTGTGTGGTGGGCCAGGTGGTGTGTGCGTGTAATTGAAGCACAAAAGCAGCCACACAAAGGAAAAATAAGTGTGCCCCCCCCCCCCCGTGTCTTACGCAGAACTGACGTCTCCTCTCGCAGAGGTCCAAACTAACTTTTTTTAGGCTCGTGCGCGGCGATTTCCACGTCGCCTCCCGACACCCACGGGGTGAGCCGGCAAAAGTGGAATCAGGCTAAAGAAAACAGCAGTCACATTAGGCAGGCCAGGCGGAGGACATTGTTGTTATTATAAGGGTAATAGTCCCGGGGGAGGCCCCGAGCACGGGCCGAGCCTCGCTAATGCAAGCTGCCGCTAAGTGGTTAGCTGCTAATAGTGTTTTCCTGTCCTCCTAATGGAAAGACACGAGGGTCACCGCTCAGCACAGAGAGACAGAGACACACACTCACACACACTTCACCGACTCAACTTTAGACCACTTACAGGATGTCTTACCCGCCGGTAGCTCCGGGTGTGAACTTTTCAACCCGAGCGCCCCCCCTCCCATCTCTTCTCCGTGTGACGTTCGGCTAGAGATTAGAAAGCTCCTGACGAACGAGCGACAGAAACCGTTAAACACCAAAAACTTCAAAATCGAGTTTTTTGCCGTTCCGCTTGTTGCATACACACATTTAGCAAGAATTCAGCCAGAAAGTAACTCGTCCCCCATAACGGTTCCTGTAAGTCCTTCAACAGTCCTTGTATAAAGGGTCAGTTCACTGAAATGATCACTTGAGTTAGTAGCCATTTACTCTGGATAATCCACTTTCTGCCTAACACGCAGTGAAGACAGTTTCTGTGGATAATCCAGCATCGTAGAAGTGGCGCTGATGTCTCAAAAACCAAAACCATCGAACCAACTAACTAACTAACTATCTGCATGGTCAGGTACCACTTTGAGATTAGTCTAAACCAGCCTTTTAAACACAGAGAACTGGGTAAAGGATCAGGCTGGTGTTCTTTAATTTATCCGATTGTCAACAAATCCCAAGAGAAGGACAAAACCAAACAATATGTCAGTCCATCGGACTTCTTTTCACTTCTGTACCATTTCACCAACCATTGAAGAGAACTTGAGATGCACGTGACAAATAAACAGCCGGGCACTCAAACAAAAGAAAATAGTGCATTTCTCTGGGACTATTTTCCGCTGCGGATTAACACTGGTGTTTCTGACTGTGCATGTGGGATTGAGTCAAAATAAATGTGTTTGTGCATTGTCACTAATAGTTTCAGGACACCAATGGAGCTCAATGGCACAGAAGAAGAAGGCTTTTTTTGTTGTTTTTCTGTCTTTTCCGTTGATTCTTTGGCAAGATGAATAAAGACCATCAGCCATACCTTTCAAAATAAGAGCCAAGTAATATTTAAAATCCCTCCTCGCTGACACACTCTTTAACACAGGAGGGACAGTGTTTCTCACTGACGTCCAGGGAAGCAGACTCTGGGAGGCATTAGAGTGAGGATTAAAATAAATAGCACCACTACTTCCAGGATAAATCCAACCAGTGAGGGGGGGGGGGGGTAACATGACCTCTGGAAAGGGTTCAAGAACAACTGACAGATGTAGCAGCTCTACTGTAAAACAAGGCCGCACTGTCAGGTCTAATACACACACACACACACACACACACACACACACACACACACACACACACACACACACACACACACACACACACACACACACACACACACACACACACACACACACACACACACACACACACACACACACACACACACACACACACACACACACACACACACACACACACACACACACACACACACACACACACACACACACCTTTGCATCCCTGATTTGAACAACATGTAACACTGTGTGGGCCAAACTGTTATGACCGCAGCAGCAGCAGAAGAGTAATATGTTTTTTCCCCCCGTTGTCGTTAAATATTACGTGAAAAACACAAGAATGAATCGTGAAATAAATAAAAAGTCATTTTAATGGAAGTTTTTTTTCTTTCACACTCACAGTCAAGCTTATAGTCTGATCACAGAGAGAGATGTTGGACATTCACCCAGAACAAGACGCACACCGGACAGTTTCATCAGACAAAAATATATATATATATATATATATATATATATATATATATTTCAAATCTTTACAATAAGCTTGAATCATGAAAACGTACACAGGAGGAGTGTGCGCACCAACAGTCAAACACTTTTTTTTTGTACCCTGGCGTCAGTGTAAAATTTGTGTTTTAAGCAACGACTTGTTTTCTTTTTTTTCTTTACAAATGTGCAAATAAGACAGATTTGGAATCCTTCAGCGCTCAGTGTGAAAGTCCAGGATCCTCCGGAGCAGTGACGGAGCTCTCGCTCCACCTCAGTTCTGCCCGTCTCCACTTTTAAATACAGCTCCTCGTTGCTTTGCCTTTCATTTTTTCAAGTAAAGTGCTCCTCTAGCAAAGAAAATTAAAAATAAACACGGCATGAGATCAGTCTCGTATTTGTTTTTTTACGCCACTGGTTGAAAAGAACCGGCAACCCAAAAGTCCAATGGAAAAAAGAAGAACATGGGAATGTCTTTTAAAAAGAAGCAGAAGCCGACAACGAAGAGGCGGCCCTGACAGTCACGTAGCTCCCGGCGGGAGTCATACAAACTCCAGCTTGCCGTGGCCGCTGTACATCCCCCAGTGCACCAGGGACAGGATCTTGTCGTTGCCCAGGTCGGCCTGCCTCATCTTGTCGCAGGTCAGGCAGCAGTTCTCGTGGCCCGTGACGGGCACCATGCACTCCAGGTCCAGCTTGGCCACGTGGCCCTTCTTGGTGTGGTGGCCGTGGAAGCTGTAGTGGAGCCGCGACAGCATCTGCTGCCGCTGGTCCTGCAGCCGCTTGTTCTCGCTGCGCAGCATCCGCAGCGCCAGCATGATCAGCAGCACCAGGATGAGGCCGCCGGCGATCGGGACGGCGATCACCGCCGCCCGGAACCACACCTCCTTGGCCGAGGCCAGCTCCTGGACCCGGGTCACCAGGTTCCTGTTGCCGCCGTCGGGCTGGTACCGGCTGTGATCTGCACACACAGAGAGAGAGAGAGAGGATCTGTTTTAACTGCACGCTCGCATAACCACCGAGAGAGAAAATAAGACACGCAGACGAGAGCGATGATGTGAGAAAGGGCCGCAAATGAGTCACCCGGTCCTGACTGAGAGCCAGGAATTAATTTGAGCTAATAAACCACAGAGCGCTCCGGTCGGGGTCACGACAGACCGATCCCACAGGACGGCCTCCTCTCTGTGCACCTTTTCATTACTTCTGCCCAACATGCAAGGGCTGTCAGGGAATATTCATTCTGAGAGGCACATTCCTACTCAGTGGGAAAATGACATGGTGCACACATACTAATAAAAAAAATAATAAAAAAAGAGCGAATACATCTGATCTCTTTCCAAGTGCTTAAGGTAAACTGGCTGCTCCCTGGCTTCCCAGGCGGAGAGCTGGAGCCCATTAAAAGTCAAATTGAAGTTCTGTAAAGCTGGGAAGTAGAGGGGGGAAAAAAAAGAAGAAGAAGTAGAAGGGAGGGGGCAAGGGTGGCCTGCATGTCCATAAACAGCAGAGTGTTTGAAGAGCCCTACGGCTCAACGTATTGCTTCTGGAACAGGAAAGAGGGAAATATTGAATATTTGCTGAGGAGGAATCGTAAAAAAACAATCCCCCCCGCAGAGTGCGATCATTTTTAAACAGCTAAAGGGGACTTCAAACACAAACAAACAGCCCATCAGTGGTGCGTGGCGTCTTCTTTACCTGTCGAGTCCCTGGTGTGCGCCAGGTCGTGCAGGCCTCTGTAGTTGCACATGTCGTCGTGGCAACACTCCAGCGCGGCGACCCCGGCGAGGACGTCGGCGGCCCCGGAGCTGCTCCTGCAGATGTCCGCCGCGTTGGTGACGGGGTCTAAACAGCCGTGGGTGAGGGGGGAGTTTCCGCTGAGCGGGTCCAGGACCTTGGTGAAGCAGGCGTTCAGCTCAGACTTGCACATGTAGCCGGTGGCCACGCAGTGCGGCGCGTCGCAGTAGCACCGTATTTCTCCTGGAAACACAAGACGGGGCAGAGTTAGGGAAACAAGTTCAGCTTTAAAACAATACTTTATGTCATGAACTTCAGCTCCTGGTGTGTTTGTCAGGACCCTTTAGGGTTCACCAATATCACGGTGTTAATATTCCTAACTTTTAGTACAGTTGTGTCAGTTTGTATAAAAGCATATCCTACGACAACAAAACTGCTTTACTGGTGTTTTGGGGGCTTTTTCCTATCAGATGCAGCCTGTGGTCTGCTCTGCTTTTATTTTGAAAGTGTCTGCTATGTCCTGCCATAAAAACAGCCGGGTACCTTTAAAGACCCCATGGGAATATTCCACTTTTGCATCAATTCAGCAAGTATGTCTTCATTTAAGAGCTTCTCCAAGCAAAATGGCCCCCTTTTTTTTTTTGGACCGTATTATAAAACAGGAACCGTGTAGCTTATAATTAGCGGTTTGTTTTGCCAAAGTCAATTTCTTTCAACCCAAATGGAAACTTGTAAAGAGGAAGGGGAGGAGGGGAAGGCCGGAGTCTCCTCTCTCTCTCCCCCCCCCCTTCTCAAGCAAAGCTTTACTTGTGGTCATGACTGCCTGGGGGGGGGGGGGGGGGGGGGCACGCACCGAGGTCCCATCTAAAGAGCTTCCAGCAACCTTATCATTACGGCTGCCTGCTCACTCATTACTTCACCCGTGGCTTCTCTTTCTTTCAGAGGAGACGTCTCCAAACATAAGTGTAGGCCCCAACACAACAAAAACATGACTTCAGATGTATTTAGAGAACTTCTATTTATGACCTCTTGCTGTGTAGACCTTTAATACATACAGTGGGATGTCTATAGTCTGCATTGGGGACGGTGACTATGTTGCATTATAACAAGTGTGTGTGTGTGTGTGTGTGTGTGTGTGTGTGTGTGTGTGTGTGTGTGGGGGGGATATATTGGAAATAGCTCCATAAACAAAGCAATAATTAAAAAAATGGTTTTCCATCTGCTACATCTAAAAGTTTGCAGGAACTAAACTGTTCCTCTCTGTGAACGCAGGAGCACATTCATCAGATCAGTGTTTTCTCTGTGAATGATTGGAGCAGCAGGGCCCGGGCAGGTCATTTGGAGAATATTTCATTAGAGAGGAGAGGCCCCTTTGTGGGCTGAGAGGAGGGGGGAGAGAGAGAGAGATGGGGGGAGAGAGAGAGAGAAACAGGCCGAGCACTGAGAGCCTTTTAGCCTCTGCTCAGTCTTCTATGAATGAGTTTTAAACGTGAGTTTTCCAGACCAGCCGGCGTGAAGCGGTGATAGTGTAGTATCCGTACTGCCTAACGTGGTAATAACGGCTGACATTTAATGACATCGGTTCAAAGAATTTGAATAATAAAGCACTGTTCTTCGAAATAAGTCTACTTTTGGTTAATTTAAGTCATTGCACTAAACGGTTTTGATCTAGGGATATGATATTGAACGTGTTATGTTAATAAAACACACACTAAACTACTACATTTAGTTAAATTGTTACAGGTGAGCTTATCTAACTCTCCTTAGCAGTTTATTCCTGTTGTCTTTAGTTATTGGGCTAAATGCTACGTTGGTTAGCTTTTATAAAACTCTCGTGATAGAGTAAAGTCCGGCCCGGTGAGTGAGGTGTAAACACGGTCCCGGGTCATCACGTTAAATGTCGTGGAGCCGGAGTGTTTGTAGGAGAAGCTAACGAACCCGTCCCGTCCCGCAGAGCGCAGTGTGTACCTTTAGTGAGAAGCACAGCCATGGCGCAGAGCTCCAGTTGTAGCCAAATGGAAATGAAACTGGACTGGCGCTCCATTTACAGCAAAGTACTGCGCAATAAAAAAAAACACGTCCTCGTATATCCAGTAGCAGCGGCAGAGAGTCCGCTGGGCGACAACAAAAAAAAGGAAAGATTTACATGGAGCTACGGCGAAAAGTGAGTCATTCCCGCACTGAAACGCCACCGCTCACACAATCCCTTCTGGAACAAACGAAAAAGTAGCAAAACCCCACTCCGAAGTGTTTCCTCTCCCGCATGGAGACAGAAAAGTTTGTGTTTCTTTCTTAAAAGCGGTCCGACATTACAGGAGGAAAACAAACAAAAAAAACAGCGTCTTCTTCTTCAAGCCGAGAGAAGAAGGGGGGGGTAAAAAAAAAAAAAGAGAGAAATATACTCCTGGGAAGAGAGTGAAATGAGATACAAAGTTATCACCGCTGGTCGTCCTCTGCCTCTGTGTGCAGCCGGTCACGGTGAAGCATCACTTTTTTTGTATTCCTGGACGGAGAAAAGTCGGTGAAAAAGACGGGACAACTCCGAGGTACCACAAGACTGCACGCAGACTCCGGACACACAAGAGTTAGCAGCAGAAATAGTTGTGGTTTGTCAGAGCTCCGCCCCCTCCACGCTGATTGGTCAGAGCAGCGAGCGAGAAGTCAGTCAGAATACGTAGTTATATTGTATCCGGTACTAATCGGTCTTTCAAAATAAGACAAGGCAAGTTTATTTCGATAGCGTAGCACCATTAGAGAAGAAAGATGCATTATTAAACAAACATTAGAGAAACAAAAATTATGAAAGGGAGCAGCAATTGAAGTAGAAAAACATATGATAAAATAACAAATGTATTAAAACTGTGAGTATCCAGTATCAATGTTTCATTGAAAAAAATAAAAACTGCAAACTTATGTTTAAGTTCAGCGAGAATCTGTTTGGGAAATGACTGACGAGTGACTGGATAATAAGCTGCTGATAGCATTGTTATTATTTTTGACTTTTTGTCCCCTTAACGTTTTCAACATTACTGTTAATTGTTCTGTACAATCAAATAATTCATTGTTAATTTTTCCCCCTTGATGCTTTTATTTTTCTAGGCCACCTCATCCACATTCCGGTCTTATTTTTTTCTCTGTCACTCTCTGGCTTGACGACTCGGGGTCAATCCAATCCCTTCATTCATCGCCCTTCACCTGCATAATACCATGTTACACATGTCATTATTGGATTCCATTGGCCGGGGCAGCGGCCACTGATACTGCCGCCGGACTGTATCGCTGCATAGTTTGGACATTGAGATTACTAATAGTTCATTGTTTTAATACTGGAACATTTGACTTGTAGACATTCTAACATGTGCCCTAACATATGTGTAATTAACATATGTTTTAAATAGGCTACAACCCTTATTTATAAGATATGAAACCAGCAGAACATAGAAAATAGTTCCCCAAAATACATTCTCCAGATTAGAAGGCTAAAGATACTTCACGGACGTGTTTCATGGCATTGTAAATGAAAGCTGGAGCTCATGTATGTTTCATGTAAGCACGTTTCATATCTGAAGCAAGTGTTGTGTACGTGAAGCCAGACCGGTCAGCAGCAGCTATACCTGCACGGACACCCCGCCGGCAGCCAGCCGGGTTGAGCCGCTTCCCCTCCGGCTACCAGACTGCTGCTGCTGCTGCGGGGAGGAGCGGACAGACGTTCAGAGAAATTAGCAATCCAAAAGGACACATGGCGCCACCGAGACGACACACACGCGCACACACCCAGACACAATTGCCCTTTAACAATCGACACACACATGCACGCGCGCGCGACATGTATCAGCAACCCCCCGGGAAAACAATCGGACTTTAAAAAAAACAACTTAGCCACTTAAAATAAACTATATTTTTGCACGTTTTTTTTAAGAGCCTTTTTTTTTATTTGATATTTTTTAGGCCGAGGTGTGTCTTGTCAGAGCTCCATGCTCGTACAAGTAAAGCATCTACAGGCCGTAATTGTGCCCGACAGACAACAGGATGCGGATACCGCTTAAGGGAGCACAGAAAACTACTCACTGCAATTACCGTAATTATCTGCAATTCCAAGGAGGCGCCAGCGTGTATCTGCACTGAGGGCTGCGTGGAAAGGGTGGAGGTCAGCAGAAATACTAGTTCCATGCCGGACGGCCTCCTGCGTGTAGTCATTCGGTTTCTGTGAGACTGGGGTGTGATTGTCTGTGACATAAATCTGGTCTTCGACTATGGCGCCTAATATATGTTAAGATATAGAAGACTTTTTAGTACACAAGATGTTTGGATCCTTTATTTAGTTCAATTTAAAGTGATCAGAAAGGCCCCGTCCACTAGACTGCCAGCAGCAGCTCCATCTCCTTCAGCCTGCCTGTACCTGTTGGTGGATGGTCAAACATCACCACCTGGTGGTCAGAACTGGTATGAGTTTTTTTTAATTTTACAAAATACACAGGCCCTGCAGCTAATTAAGTATTGCCCTTATAGGTGAAAGGTTGAGGGATTTGCGAGAGGCATATAAAATAAAATAAAAGAATGGCCAAGACATCCTGACTTTTAGTCCCATACTGGATCCTCCGTTACCCAGAGTGCATTCTTCTTTTGTCAGACCTTCCCTGCCCGGTGAATGCCCACACCTCAACTCAGGCCTTACATGAAAAAAAACAACAATGTGCATGACATCACTATGACATCATCGGGGCTATTTTTTTTAGACTTGAGAGCGCTCCCTCCAGAGACACAGAAGACTTTACCAAACGGTTTTCACGGGCTGAGTGGAGCTCTTTGTGACGAGTAAACCGAACTCGATGGATAAAATCAGCAGAGTGCCCCTTTAAACCACTTTTATTTCTGACTGTAGATAATAAAGAAAGATGACAATCTCCACCAAATCCTTGACACAAGGTGGGGTACTTGTTTTCTATCTACAAAACTGTGTGTCTTGTCATGCTGAGAGGATGAGCGGGGGGGGGGGGGGGGGGGATTACACCCCACAGGTTGCGTCGGCTTTCACACATTAGGAGACACTTGTAGGTGTGACCCAGGCACAGACTGTAGGGGCTTTGCTTAACAAAAGCATCCCCAGCCCCCTCCTGCCGGGGGCAACGACGCTTAGGTTTGCATGATGAGATGGTGGGAGGAGGGGGGGGGCAGAGGTCAAGTCTACCTGAGAGAGGGGTCAAACCATGTGTGGATTTTTTTTTATTCAGCCCTTTAAACACCAGCTCCAACCGACCCCTCTTAAAGGAGTCCTAAGACAAAATTGACCTTATTTGGCCCACTTTGAAGTTCTAAACCTGAAACTGTCTCTCTCTCTCTCTCTCTCTGTCTCCATGGTACACCAGGGCAGACAGACAGACAGACTTCCTCCGACACCTCCCGGCTTCCTCCCCTCTCTTTGATGTGAGCCATATCAAGGTCTCCGTAGAGCCAGAGACAGGCAGACCGTCTCCTTCCTGACGCCATCTATTTTATTCTCCCTGAAGATAATGGAGCGAAGCATCAGAGCCAGAGAGTCTGATGTCACAGATTTGGGTTTGGGGCTCAGACTTTATCTCGGGGCCCTTTCGAGGCAGAGAAACCGACGAGACGACGTCCAATTTTGTTTTTCTCCAAGAGT
Source organism: Leptoclinus maculatus (assembly GCA_032191485.1). Lineage (NCBI taxonomy): Eukaryota > Metazoa > Chordata > Actinopteri > Perciformes > Stichaeidae > Leptoclinus > Leptoclinus maculatus. The sequence continues at coordinate 12,528,977 of JAVDOI010000013.1, forward strand.
GAAATTCGGCAGCACTATGGTCCTCTTATCACGGGGGGGGGGCAGTCTGCGTTTGATCTTGAGAGGCGGTGTACCGTTACCCTACTTTGTACCACAAGTGACCTGACAGTAGCACAGTTCTGCAGGAAGGAAGGGGTTTGGTGTTTGAGTCGGACAGTTCATTCTTCATCGAGATAATAATGGTTTGACACGATAATCTGTCTTTTAAAACATTTTGTCTTTGAAGTATTTAAAAAATGTGGTGCTTTGATTATAGAGGGAGGGAGAGAGAGGGCAGAGAATAAAGTAAAGTGCAAAATACAAAGCAAAAACAAATGATACACAGTTGAATAAGGTGAAATGGTACGTACTTGTACTGATGAATGATTGTATAAGAACAATAATTCAACATGTTTGTTCTGCCCCGGTCTTTGCCCCACATGCATGGTAACTAGTTTGTTTGCCAGCACTAACTCAGCTGTACGTTCTGTCAATGCAACAAAGTATGAAGCTCTCGGAAACCCAAAATGTGAAGAAAAATGACACAGGCTCCTATAAAAATGTAGAAATATTTAGAGATGATCACTCAAAATGTTGCAATAAGAAGAAAAAAAGTTTCCCTTTTTATAGATGCGAATTCAGCAAAAACAGACGTGATAAATAAAAGTATTCTCCAGTCTAGTCACATGCAAAGTCATCGTACGCTAATTTGTTTGTGCCTTGCTCATTGAAAGTCTATGTATGGCGCTGTGAATCACTAAGAAACAGACACATGGAAGTGTTGCGGTCTACAGACACAAGTTAGTCTGCTCACATGGCTTTCAACCGTTTGAAAGCTCTCTCTGTGTGAACGTTATTCTGTCTCATTGTCAGGGACAAACACACGAAGCAGCTCCGCCCCCTGCAGGTATAAGATGGTACGACACGTGACCTGGAGCCTGAGAGAGGAAATGCAAAGTATCGCACATTAACCGCTTTGGCTCAGAGTGTATAAATTAAATACAATATCGCATGCACATGAAAACATCCGCATCCGATTAGATCATACGTCACAACCTATGATCTAACATCACATTATATATATATATATATATATGATGACAGAAGTTTGAGGTTATCTATTATGGTGATCAGAGCATTAATATAGCAGCAAACTAGCATCTATGTAAAGATGTAGTGGAGCTGCATACATACTTTTATTGCATGTTAGTGCACGTGCACCACTGGTTAACTCATGCGGCGTCGTCACATGAGCGTAGCATCCATCCTCTGGTTGGTTAATGTCACAGTCCACCTTCAGATACTCATAATCAGAACCATGTGATCTCTAACAAAACCCCCCGAGACTAGAGGAAGTCTCTGTGTGCTCCAACATGTCTTGCAAGTTGAGACTAGAAGACACAACAGCTGAGCCACTCGATCTGACAACAATCTGCTCAACAGAGACCAGAGGTTCCCTCCCTGTGAGACACGAGACCACCAGCAGGGGGCAGTGGAGATCACAGGTTAAACTCATGAGGGACGTTTATTATTGTCCCCTACTTTGTAACTGAATAGTAAGACGATAAAACGATGATTGACCATCAAAAACCCAAGAACAACATGGCCCTGGAGAGGCATATTTTATTTTCATTTGTCAATATACTTCAGGAAACAATATACAAAGCAATGATGTGGTCACCTTTACTGAATGTGTGGTGCGGTTCAGTTATAGACTCGATAGATAGTACGGTGGAGAAGAAACAAAACAAACAGGCCTTTGCAGCTTAGGACCCTGCTCTTCAACAGTGGGGAACAAAACAAGTAGGGGGGGGGGGACGACGACGACACACCCCCGTGCACGACATGCTCGAGTCCTCACCGGTCCAACGGGATGAAATGAAGTGTGAGGCTGTGAGACTTAAGACTTCCAACAAGGCACTAGCGTATGAACCAAACCTCAACACACCCAAGAAAAATAACCAGCGCTTGCTTTAGTTCAACATCTTTATTACAATACATACATTTCACATTTCACCTTGTGACCTCTTGTTGCCCTGCTCTGACACGAGAGGAGACCCCCCCCCCCCCCCCCCCACCCTACCCCTCAAACCCGGAGCTCCACTCCTGAACTGCAAATGATGGTGATTAACCTCTCGCCACTACGACTCTTTATAAATAAAACCTTTATATTCTGCATCCTCTTCTGAGAAAAAAAACAAAAAAACTCCACTGTATGTTAGCGACTGTACAAAAGGAATGAACCAGTGGTGGTGGGGGGGGGACCAAAAATTGTTGGAACACAAAGAAAACACTACAAAGGAGGGTGTGAAGTGTTGATGCCTCAGGAGAAGGTGTGTGTGGGGGGGCAGGGCTGAGGCCAGCAGGGGGGGGGGGGGGGGAGGGTGTGTGTGTGGTCCAAAGCAGCACGCCATCACATCTCACGTTGTTTTTTTAAATAGTTTTTTTTTTTTTTTTTTAAATCACTCACTCCACCACACCACCAGGCACTGCTTTTTTGTTTAGTTTTTTCCTAGACTGGGACATGCAGGACCACCAGAAGCTGCAAGTAGATCACTGAACCGTTGCGAGCAGTCATGATAGACCTGCAGAGGAGGGGGAGGGGGGGAGGGGAGGGGGGAGGGGGTGTTAACCAAGCCCGAGTACAGGTTACAGTTCACCCACAGAGTCTAGACAAAGAGTAGATCAGCTTACCGATATTTCATGAGGACAGAAGCTACGTCGTGAGCCGGCGTGTTCTGCTTTTTAATGCTCAGCTCGTGTGTGTGTGTGTGTGTGTGTGTATTAATTCATGGCTTTGGAACATCCTCCTCCGCTGACGTGCAGGTCGCGCATGCTCAATGGTTCAATGATCCATGAATTGACAAAAGAAAAGAAGAAGCTTCTAAGTCAGCAGACGAGTTAACGTGAAGGAGAGGCTAGCTAATGAATGTAGCCGCCTAGGCGTCGATTAGTTTGGATGTCAAAAGCTTTGATAGGCATGGCTTTCCATGGCTTCAATCTACAAAACGTATGTACAACATAGATAATAACATCTACAAGAAATCTACATTTTTTTAATCCACCGCCGTGGGGTTCTTGTAAAGCTCCCCCCTGCCTCCCCCCCATCTTCGGGTCTCCCTCTTGGTTCTCCCAGCCCAGCGGTCCGAAGCGGACCCGACTGCAGCAGCTCCTGCGCCTGTTAAGACTCCAGAGGGAACCGAACAACCGCTCTCCCTCCAGCTTCCACCTATGTGCAATGGGTCTTACCCTCCCCTCCCCCTTTTTAAACTCTCCACCCTCCCCCAAAACTCTCGCTTCAACTCGCAACCACAAGTTCTCAGACCATGAAGGAATTCTGATTCTTCAACTTTTCAAGTTCTTTGATTTGCTGTCTCAGAAACAATATCCTGCGGGAGAGACAAAGAAAACAATTGTTATTATATATATATTTTTTACTTAAGCAAACAGGTGCACCCCCCCCCGCCCCCCCCCTGGGGACTAAAAACAGATTCTCACCTCTGCTCACGCAATGTCGCTTGTATTTCACAGACTCGGACCAAGGAGCGCAGGTTTTTGAGCTCGGTGCAGTTCTCAGACATACAGATGCTCCCCATGGTGTGAGCCTCTTCACGTAGTCTCGATGCCTTGATAAAGCACACACACACACACACACACACACACACCATTTGTGTTAAAAGGGTGTTGCTGTGAATAACCACAATCGGCCCCCCCAAAACAAAAGAAATGAGGGGAACGCGTCGGTGGTACAAACCTGCTTCTCGGCGTGTTCGGCGGGCCAGCCCTGCACGTGTTTGATGAGATTCTCATCGAAGTGGGCGGCGAGGGTGGGGGTGAAGGTGCAGGAGGGCCGTGCTGCTGAGGCGGAGGGGGGAGCGGAGGCAAAGTGGGGGGCGTTGCTGCTGCTGCTGGAGGAGGAGGAGGAGATGTGGTTGGGACCCGGGGAGGGACTCCTGTGACTGCTGCAATCGACACAGGTGGAGGAAGCGTGAGAGACGTTAACGTTGAGGAAGAAACGGAGCAGAAATATGAAAAACCCAACATCCCTTCTTCCAATGCTGTGGTCACTTAATACAGGTCTCTTAACAGACACCTGCAGGGAAATGACTCTTTGATCAAGGCTCTCAGTACAGCCGCTCAGTGTCATCAACGTCAACACTAAGTATTAGTAGTAAAAACAGGAAACAACCTTCTTATCAGAGAGACCGACTCAAACTGACGCTGCTGCTTCACTGGTGAAACCTGCCGACTTTGAAACCATCAGCAACATTGAACTCTCTCTTCCAACTGAATATTTGTGTCAACAGGTGTGTGTGTGTGTGTGTGTGTGTGTGTGTCTGCCTCTACCAAAGCTAAGCACAGAGAAATAAAAAAAACAGAATAACTTCAATGAATTGAGACGATTAAGACTCCCGAGTGAAGCAGCCCCTCATTGTTCCTTCGATGGACAGCAGGTGGTGCCACAGCACCACACATTGAGGACAATCTACAGCCAGGAGCTCCCTTCTCGTGCGTCGGTACTTACCCGTGGCGCTGGTGGGTGCGCGGGGAGGCTGTGGTGGCGTCCTGACTGTGCTGCTTGTCGCTGGAGAGGGACTGTTGGGACGTGGGCGGGGGATGAGGATGGGGATGGGGATGGGGATGGGAATGGGAATGGGTATGGGAATGGGAATGGGAATGGCTATGGGAATGGGGATGGGGGTGGGGGTGGGAATGGGGATGGGGGTGGGGATGGGGATGGGAGGCCTGCTTCCCTGCTTGCGTGCTCACCTAGACAGTAAGACACACACACCACACATCAAGACGGACCCTCTCCACGGGAATCAAGATACAAGCTTGTGGATAGTAAGGATAGAAATATTCTGTCTGGATATTCATCAGAGCCTCTTTCGTTCACTCGGCCGGTCTTACTTTCGTCTGCGAGATGGCGGGCTGCGTGCTGAGGAGGGGTTTGAGGGGACCAGCGTTGGTCTGTGGTGTGCTGATCCTCGGGGACACGTAAGACCTGGGCGACGAGGCTTCCGATGTTAACGACATGGGCGAATGGTTTGACTGCTGAGCTGCTGGATGGACACACAAACAAAAGAGATGAGACAATCGGAAGGATCGCCTTCATCGTAAAGCATGGAACTCACAGGAAGCAGAAGGTTCCCGTAGCAGTCGGGACACAACGCACTCACAGACGATCTGCACACAGCGGTGGTACGGACCTTTACCTTGGTTGGACAGCTGAGCGGCTTGAGAGAGGATAGTAGTGATGTTGAAAGCCGACGGTCCAGCGGTGAGGATCTTGTGGAGCATCGACTGTAATGACGCTTGTGTGACAGCAGCGGTGAGAACTAGGAGGACAGACAGACAGACGCACAGTTAGCACACCTGCACAGACGGTATCGCGTCCTGCTGCTTGAACGGTTACTCCGCTGCCACGCGGTGAATTTGACAGAAATGTCTCCCGTGTACACATGTTCAGTAGCGATGCCATTTAGCTTGAGAAGGCTGGGATGAAACACGTTGCTCACTGGCTCTGAACACACATACACAGACCATGGGTCACAGGAGGGGCGGGATGTTGATCAGGATTGGCGTCATCACGCGTCTCAACCAATGAGAGCATTTGGGGTGGGCACTGCGGCGCGATAGCCTATCAGCGGTGAGATGCTCCTCCTGTCATCAAATCAGGAAACAGATACTGTATCCGTCCGTGTTCACCCTGAGCTCTACGATACCTCATATTAGTGGAGACCGGACCAAACTATGTGTATAAATGTGTGTGTGTAAACCATATGGTAGAAACAATGAATAGACGCTGCCGTATTTACGCCTGTGTGACGTTATGTTGAGTGTTGATGGAGCTGCTACAATGTTAGCTTAGCCTGGCACCGATCGAGCCAGACTCCATTAAGAAAACAAGTATGTTAAAAGTTATTTATCTCGTCGTCTTGTGGCGAGAACTAACAAAACATGAATTCAGACTTTTTACAAATCGGCATCATTACGTAGTTATTTCCCTTTTTGTCCGTTTATTGCAGCCAAATCTGTTTATTTTGTGTTCATACAGCTGTAGTAAACAGCCGACGTGTGGCTCACTAGACGCAGTGAAAACACCTCGATGAATCCACGGAGCTCCTCCGGACTGTTATGAACCAGACAAGACGGCGTTTAGTTTCCTGATATCTGGGACTTCCACGACACGTACTAAATCCAATCTGGGGAAGATTTCCGATTCAATTATAGTGCCTTAAATTATTCATAGAATATTATTTCAACACATTGCTTTTTTGTTGTGTTGATTTCATAAAATATATATATAATATAGAATAAATATTTTAACTGCTAATGTGTAAAGGGAATACTGCTGTTAAAAAGCACCTTATTTGTTTAAAGTGTTTGCAAACCAAATGTTATTGCACTTCTGTTCATATAGCAGTACTTTTATTGAATTTTGCGCATAACAATGTGATTACAAATGTTAATCGTTGCCCAGCACTAATATATATATATATATATATATATATATATATACACACAATAACGCATACATGCTGCACCCGGTAGCTCCAATGAATTTCGCTACATTTTTTTGGTTTAATTTGTTGGTTTTTTTCAACATCGACGATCGTTTGTTTTGTTGGTCATGTGTTCTTCTCGTGTTGCATCCCTGTGTTACGTAATGGCAATAAATGATCCTTATGAACATTTTCATGTTTATGACAATTATGCAACATTGATTGCGCACATCATGGGTTGGAAGTGAGCATGTTATCATTTTTAGGTTTTGTTCACACCTCAAATCAGCAGAGCAGCAAAGCACTGACCAAATCAACACAAACCATCGAGCCACACAGCGCTTTCATAGTGGAGCCAGAACTTCAGCTGCAGAGGTGTACTAATGCTCCTTGGGCTGGATAACAGAACTAACTCTCAGACAGTCTGGATGCACGAGGGCCCCCCCCCCCCCTACAATGTCAGCCAAGTTTTCCACTCAGTGTTGGCACAACACCAGTTCGTTCATCGTGTACTCCAACAGAAGTGCTTGTCGTCATCCCGACGCTGGGATTATTGAAAGGGACTGCGTCTGACTAGCGGGATGAATTTGCAGCCCCTCCCTCAGTAGCTGCCTTTTAGGACAGACTATCTGAAAGTGTACGTTTTTATCTCCATATTTACAACTGTTGTGTGTCGCCGCTCTCTGACTGTTCGGAACAAATCTGCACACTTTAGCCCTCCGACGTGGTTGAACAAATAAGTCAAATTTCAAGATTACACTGACCACGAGACATTCTCTGTTCAAGTCCTAGTGCAATGGGGATGTCAAGTTAGATAGGACTCAATAATACTGGGCTCAAAACCCACAGGAAAGGACATTGACCACCGCTACTCCCATTGTCCTCACAGTGGTGCGGACACGTTAGTATGTTTGAACAATTAAAGGCTGAAAATCAATGCGTGCATCCCCATCCATTGGAGGAAAGTTTATCATTTCACATCAAAGCCTGCTGAGACACAGTGCAGTCAGAGCAGCAGCGGAGACCAGTGCAGCGTGTAATTACAGAAGCGTTGCCCTGTAACTAGTGCTCCTCGACACACGTTCCACTGCAGCTAGCGCTACGCAGACGCCCAGTTGAACGTGTCTGCGCGCGTTGCCCCGCGTTGCCTCTTACCTTCGTTAATTTTCGCCATGTCCACGCTGGCGTTGTTGAGCTGCAGGGCGGTCTGAAGTGCTGGGAGAAGCTGGCGAAGCAGGGTGGGGTCCTGGAGGAGCGTGGGGGTGGGGGACTGCAGCACCGGGGACACGGGCACCGTGGAGGCCGACGAGCCGGGCGGCCCCGATGACGGGTTCAAGCTCCCCGAGCCGGAGGACGATGACTGGGAGGCGAGGGACGCTGCAGGCTTCTCCGCCTGGGCCGACTCTGCAGAGAGGAGTCACTCCGTCAACAAAAGACAAGTCTCACAAAGCAACTTGACCAACAGGCTCTAACAGACATCTGGCTCACCAACAGTTTAATCATCATATTGTGAAATACGTTTTCAGGTCATACGTCTCTAAATATCGACGCAGAGTTGCAGTGAACAGATATAAAGCAGCAGTGTGTTCACGTGAACGGAGCAGGTTAAAAGCATTTGACAGTGAAAGTCACGGCGAGCGGAGGAACTTCAGAAGCCCCGGACGCCATTCAAGTCACATGTTTGGTTTCCCTGTTACTAATAATGACGGGGTGAGGGTGGTGGACAAAACCGTTACGGTACGTAGGCGTTGTTTAAAGAGAAAGACACACGACAACGGCACTATATCGGACATGTCCACACATATGAAGCACCACCATCCCAGTCTGTGAGCGACGGGGGCCAAGGCACAACAACAACAACAACGACGACAAATCACCCGTTTGTGGCAGAATCAGCCCGGACTAAAGCCATTACAATATCTATTAGAGTGTTTATTGCTGCAGACATGAGGCCACACTCAAAATCTAGTTAAAGTGCTTGAGCAACGCTATGAAATCCCCTCACGCACCCACTTCAGTATGAAGATCGTTCCTCTGTGAAGAGGAAAAGACTGACAGCTCCTCACGGCGGAGTGGAGACTCAAAGTCCGGTGCTGCAGAGTCACACAGATGCACATCTGGAGCTGCCCTTTCCCCAGATAATGTAGATATTCTCATCTTTTTGAAAAATGTTCATGTAAGACTATAGCCCAAAGTTCTTTGCTTTAAGTGTTCTTGAAGTGTTAAAGGAGTCTACGAGTCACACAAACTAGAAAACATGTTGGCGGAACAATATGAAAGTCATTAAAAAAGATAAAACTGTGTGCAACCACTTAACAAGAAGAGGACGGGGAATCCAGTAGACCAAACGAGTGTCCCAGTTTACTTGTCCAGCGGTGTGCTTGATATGTGGTCAAACTTTGGCCTGCATGGTTCCGACTTCACAGCAGCCATGACCGAGGCCTTGAGGCTGCATTCAGACAGAACCTGCGTGAAATAACACACCTTTCTCATTTATTGGAATTGGGTCAGCTCAGCGCCAACGCAGGGTCAACAACCCTGTGTTGTGTTTTTTTTTTTGCAATGCAACCTCATTTGGCCGAACGCTGCGTCATGAAAGCGCACATTCCAGGTAACTTTTAACAGAGTACCAACAGTCGATCACAAGGTCCATGGAGAGATGAAAGAGTTGGCACTGCGACAGCTTTCCACAGTTGTAACCCTGTCTGAATTACAAATAGTTATGAAGGGTTCTGGTGTCAGATAAGCCTTTAAAACACAATCTGGACTTCCTCGACCGGATTCGACCAACATCTCGTGTATCAGCCGGTACAGTGTTTCTGCTAGAGCAATACAAACGACACTGCTGTTTGTAATTCATCCAACAGTAAGTCTGTGGCACCTTGTGTTTAATAAATGTGATTAAAATGATATAAAAGCTCCATGGAAACAGAGTCCCCCGTAAACAAACACTGTGGAGCTTGACGTCAGCTTCAGTTAGTTTCTTCTTGACCACATCTAGACCCGGGGCAAGAAACTCTCCGTCCACCTCGTCTAATACATGCAGCAAACAGGCCCAGCTGTGGGGAGTACTGGTAACGTGTACAGCTGCAGAAGAAACTATATCGATGTACAACAAAAACACGGATATGAAAGATGATCGCTCAGCGTCGGTCATGTGAGGAGTCAGATCGCATTCCTTCAACAGCACTAACTGAATTACTCTTTTGTGTCGTCGTACGTCGTCTTTCTGTGTATCAAACGTTCCAGAACGTTCATTCATGAACACAATAGTGTTCAATTCTACTGAAGAGGAAGTGGCGTTGGGAGTGGTGAACAGGCATCCAGAAACAGGTTAGTCAATCTAATCATAGCTCAAGTAGGTGAACAGGAGTGCCGCCGTGTAGTAGTAAAAATACTCGGCAACATTCTGCCTGTAATTGCCTCGTAGCAGCCTTGGAGGATTCTCGTCAGACGGCAACAGAAGACAAGCGGTACCCGAGGGAATCTGGGATTTCAAGTATGCCGGTATGTATGCTGCAACAATGTGAACAACGTGAGCCGAGACCAGACAACTAAGCACATCGGCTACTGTTGACAGCCAGAGCTCACACAGCGAGCTCTGGACCACGTGCACACTACGAGTAGAATGGCGTCACTAGGCGTCCCCTGCAATCCTGCTTAAAAACTGAACTGTACCGAAACAGAATCAGAAACTGTTGTCGTGCTAATTGGTGAAGCAGTTTGCATGAGAAAAGGCAAAGACACTTTCGCCTGGGAACCAGACGGACCTGGGAGCTCATGTTTTATTTGCTCTGGCAGATGAATTCAATCCGCCTCCGCTTTGGACAGACTTCCAGCAACTAGAGACCTGACGGGCCGATTAAACTGTTAACACACTGATACGCTATCTCTGCACGCTGCACGCTATACACCGCTTAGATTTTTACATCACTCGTTTTGTTGCCCTCATTGGTTGCGTGTCTAACTAATTGTGTTCAGAGGCATTTTGGTCGAGCCTCTAGCCACAAAAAAAATGATGCTAATAGTTATCTTAACAACAACAACAACAACAACAACAACAACTAGATATTTTACCGGCAGAAGATCCAGTAGAATCTTTCCCCATTTTAGACAAAATCATTTTTTAGTCACACTAACAACACTAACTGGCCATGAAGGTAATGCTTTTCGGTGCACCCTGGTTCAATCAAAAGGGTATCGACAGATCAGTTTGAGGGCACAGCAGCACGTCGCCTCAAAGCCACATCAGCGTGCGCCGTCTCAGTCTTTTGGTAAGCAGTTCGTTAACGTTCATCAGCCGTAGATCAGCTCAACAACGGTCATCATCGACTAACCAGTAACGTCAACGTGAGGCATTGCTCGGCTTTCAGGCACGATGATGGAAACACTAAATATAAAAGACATGCCATTCACTGAAACCAGTCGTAGCAGACTGCGTGGTGTTGAACACTTACTTGCTCCGGTGAAGCCGGGGGCTGCCGATGCTTGCATGGCCTCCCGTCTGTAGTCTCTGTCTTTGGGGAAACTGTTGACAACCGCAGTCTTTGTTGCCTCTTTTTGCCTCTGCTCTCTGAGAGACACAAGATACGAGCGTGCATGCAAACAGATATCAGCCGTGCAGCCAACCTTTACGTGACACTCATTCACAATAAAAAGAATAATAAAATGCGTGTCCAATCGAGAGGTTTGAGCTTACCTCTCCAACCACTCTTTGGGCTTCTCCCACTGGGACACCTCCGTCCTGCAGTTGTAGTAGTATTTCTTTCCAGACGAGCTGATGTGCTCTGACCAGTCGTCACCGGGTTCGTAAGGCTGAGAAGAGGAGCAGACCTTTAGGAACACGAGGCCAGACGGACGACAACAGCTATTGTGTGCGAGTGTGCCGAGGGGAGGTGATGCAAGAGCTTGTAATGAAATGTACAAGAGCGATCCACAGACACGTCGTCAGCGCCGGGGCTGATTTCAGAGACGCAACGTGAAACAGTTAAATAGATTCATTATATTTGGGCATTTTGTGCTCATTTCCTTGCATTCGGTTACCATTTTAAACTGTAATCCAGTACTTCATTGTGTTGTTGAATATTGTAATGCACAACATAGTAAGGTTGCTTTATTTATCATTGTTTAAAACCCATTTATTAACTGAATGGGTTTAAAGGCCTGTGCAAAAATATCGATACAGCTTACTATCGCGATCATATTTTAACCGATAATACAAATCCCGTTTTAAACTGATTTAAAATGTCCTTTAAACTGCCTTGAATCACTGTGTGTGTGTCAAACTACCTTCTCCTCCGCTTGTGTGTAACGCTAGATGTCGCTGCCTATTTCCTGTCACATGACCCGACCAAAATCACAACATGGCGTCTCACAAGAAAGCGGCGGTATACTGTAGAGCGGCGCTATGTGACCCCGACTCGCCGACACATGATGGATGTAGATGTAGTGCCCTGGATCCTGGATTTACGGAGAGGTCGACGAGGTCTTTTATTTTCAAATGAAGTTGTGGCAAGAGAGCGTTTTAGTTCAGTGTGTTCTCTGCCGAGTGACTTTGTGCAAATACCTTTTTAAAGTTTTGATGCAATTTGTCAGCTGAGTCGTCACTATGTGATGTACGCATTAGACTATCCAGGTGGTATAATAAAGCAAGTTGTATTTGCGATATATCGTATTGTGACACGTGTTTCGCGGTACGCATCGTATCGCGAGGTGCTTGCTAATACACAGCCCTAATAAATGGGACTAATAGAGCAAATGAGGGTAAGAGGAGAACAAAAATGATTTTATTGTGACTTTTGGCACAAGCATGTAAAGAACTAACATTAAAAGGACGGGAAGCAAAATCAGCAAAAATCTTCCAAACAGTTTGGTTATTAGAGGAAATGAAAAGCTTGTTTTTCTGCCATTAAATGTTTGAATTAATCCCTGTGCCCAGTTTTCATTTGACAATATAAAATATTATACGTTTCCAAGACCTCATCATTGTTACTGTAGTAGTAGTGCTTTAATGCCTTTACAGCAAGAGTACACAACAAAACCTGTTATCAAAGCCGTGAAACTACAGAACAGCAGTCACTAGAATTCTCTTTAGTCCATCATCATCATCATCATCACCATCATCTAGCCCCGTGCTGAGGTAGAGGCAACACTTACTGTGTCTGAGGTCTTGCTGGGGTTAGAATGTGAGTTGGAGCTATGAAGGGAACTGTGGTTGTGAGAGTTTTCTTGTGGAGAATAACTGGTCCCTGCAACAAAAACACAAGAAGAGGGAAAGACACCGTCAGTAACAGACAACAACAACAACCTGACTGAGGACGACAACAACAACACACACCAGCCTGAGGCCGACTGTGCTCAGAAACACAGGTGTCAAACATTCAATGCCCAATAACTTTTAGTCGTATGCTCAGTAACATTGAATATTCCTGTTGGTAATAAGTGCAGAGAACACGATTACTAACTTTCTAATGGTGTCACAGTACACGGGTCACAATCTAGTGCACGCACAATACACCGCTTGTAAATTGATGCAAATAATAAGGAGCTAAAGTTCACAAGCGCGAGAACCGCCTGAGCGTTTTTAGCTGTACCCTGTTAGCAACACCACACTATGACGAGCACCAACGACACACAGAAGCAGGTTCCTGGTCAGCTACAACAGACAAAGACGGTGCAGTGAATGCCTGATGAATAGTTGAGCTACAATGTAAACAGTTTGGGAAAAAAAAGAATAAAAAAAAAAGGGAAGAGGACTCGAGCAGAAACATGACGTCAACCGACGTCATCCGTCTGCACCGCTCACATGCAAATGTTGCAAAACAATAAACAAGCGTTGGTCACAGCACTGGCACTTTTATGGATGGAAACCTCAACAGAGGAGGAGGAGGAGGAGGATGGTAAAGTCGGAGCATTACGTAGCCGGCCTGTGTACTCTGGTTAATTTAATGTGGTATTGGGATCTGGTGGTTTGTAAATGTGGGTAGTAGCAGCAGTCACATTGTGGGAGTCATACATTTCTGGCACCGTCACCAAAGCTCTAAATCTGTTATCTGCAGAGTCTCACAATGACACGACCACCATTTTGGACCGACAACAAAACATTTTTTTTTTTTTTTATTTCTTTTCTATTTCTCCATATTTATGGAAATGTGCCACAATAATATAAATCTGGCAGCCTATTTGGAAAGGCAACAGAAGAGCATAGTGGTGCAGCATTTGCTTATGGAAAACTCTGCAGTGTAAAGTGAACCGAGATCTATTTTCAAGTGTTCCTGCATTACTTGAAATGATTTAAAGATGTGCGTCGGTACTACGCTGCCTTCCTGGCGTTTCTGATCTGAAAACACCGCCAATGACGAGGTTTCTTTACATGCAGCAGAAGGTTATGACGGATGCAAGAACAGGACCGGCATCAACCTGTGGCGTAAACCAAAAGAGCTAAATCTACACATTTTACCTGCAGCTGGGCAACGGAAAAACATACAGCGCACTGTTTATTATGGAAACACAAAAAGGAACATCTCTGTCAATACGAAAAACTGATGAAAAATAGGCATATTTTTTTAATTTTGAAGCTAGACAGGCCTGACCCAAAGTCAGTGCTTAGACAGTGCTGCACTCTGGGTCTGTTTCAGACTGACCTTTGACATCGTCGTCTGCTGGTTCAACAGGTGAGGTACACACTGTTCCTCTTTAAACACTAACCCTAACCCACCACAGAATGCCAGGGTCACACATTAATGGGTATTTGAACTTCAGAAATGCGTTCAAAGAGAGGCTGTTCAAGTCACGTCCACAACTGATCCACAATGACGTTCCTCTTTCCGTCCAGCCCGTTGTATCAACACAGGGTTCGTCCCCAGTAAATTGGTTTAGGGAGGTGGTAAGTACTGCTTAAAATACCGGAGATCCTTATTCGGGTTCTACCTCGAACTAGAACCCTTCTAAGTTTGTGCCGGTTTGTTGTCGTTATTGTGATTTGTTAAGCTTCTCATAAGTGCCACTTTGGCTCAAATTCCTGTGAGCTGGAATGAGGTAGAAACATGACACTTGGACTAATAACTGGAAATTATGCTTCTGAAGAGGTATTGCCTCATGGTGGTGCCGTTAATAACCCACAAAAATGTGATTTTTCAAAAGGCAACGCCCCAAGCTTTATCAAAAGCTTAAGATCTTATGTCGTTTTTTGGGATATTGACCAATGAATTTAAAAATGGCATCAAAAGGGCGAGGCTCAGCACGAAACCTGACAAAAGTGAACAACCTTTGAGACAATCGTCACAAAACGTATCTGAAACTAGGGCTGCACAATTAATCAAATTTTAATCGCGATCACGATTTTGGCTGCCACGATTAAATGAGCATGATCGTCGGCGATATTGACGTTTAAAATGCGTGCTCTGCTACATATCAAATCAAGCGCTTCCTCAACTAAGAGTCAGCCAACCACCAGGGGGAGAACGAGATGGGAGGTGTCATGCACGCACCCTGCAGCGGCAGCCTCAAAAAAAGTTCTGTCTGCAGTCGACTCCGGTATTAGTAGAAGAGCAGAGAGACAGACAACAGAACAGAGAGCAGACAGTCACGGGTGTCGTGTGAAAGGTAAATAAAATGTCAGGAGCAGAAGGCGAGGAGCTAGTCCCTCGAAAAGGATCATCATCAGTTATCTGGAAGTTTTTTGGATTTAGGGCAAGTGATGTGAAACAAGAAAAAATCATATGCACAGAGTGCGTTATGCTGCATTCACACCAAACGCAATTCACGTCCATCGCGCCGCCTGTCTCGCCGGGGACCATTTGTGTTCATTCGCGTGAATCGCGCTGGAGAGGGGGCGGGGCTTATCGCTCTGAAAGCCGTTCAACTGTCCGCCATCAACCATGGAAAAAAGAACCTCTATTTCTGCTTAGTACGTGTTGTGGAAGTCCCAGATATCACGGGAAACTAAACGCCGTCATGTCTGGGTTAATAACATCATCCGGAGCAGCTCCGTGGATTTTATCGAGATGTATTCATTGTGTCTAGCAAGCCACACGTCGGCTGTTTACTACGGCTGTATGAGCCCCAAATAAACTGATTTGGCTGTGATTTAACTGCAATAAACCGACAAAAAGGGACTCCGAAATAACTACGTAATGATGCCGATTTGTCTGAATTCATGTTTTGTTAGTTCTCTCTGCAAGACGACAAGCAAATAACTTTTAAAATACTTGTTTTCTCAATGGAGCTCGGATCGATCGGTGCTAGGCTATGCTAACATGGTAGCAGCTCCATCAACACTCACAATAAGTGAACGCAGCATTATGCTGCGTTCACTTAAACGTGAAAGTGCAATAAAAAGATGTTGTCCCTAAAATTAATGAATAATCGTGATAAATAATCGTGATCTCAATATTGATCAAAATAATCGCGATTATGATTTTGGTCATAATCGTGCAGCCCTATCTGAAACACACTCTGAAAGTTTCATACCAATCAACCGCTCGGTGGCCCCAAACTGAAAAACACGTGTCAGTCCGATTGAGTTGAAATTTGACACACAGCTGAATGTGCTCTATAAAACCATCACTCTGACCTCATAGGTCCAGGTCCAAGCACTACATTTGGAATTTTTATGGGAAAAATATTTTTGACACCTCCTAAACCAAACGTTATAAAGATCATTATTGGAATAACAATGTTAAAAGTCACGATGAGCTTGTTTATATCTTATACGGTTTTCAAGATATTGACCAATGAACTTCAAAAAGGACTTGGCTAATCCCAAAAGTAGACAAAAAGCCTTGGGGCCCACCACCACAACACTTGCGGAACATGTCGACAAGGGTGCCTGAAATATTCCCTGAAAGTTTCAATTAAAACGACGACACTTCAAAGTCAAAACTTGCAGGATATGTTTCGTGATAATGTTAAACCACATCTGTAAAATTTATCTGAAACCACTCAGTCCGTGGCACCACCAGAATCAAACAACTCTATGAGGCGCCTGTGGTTTAGAGGTAGAGCACGGCATCCTGCAAGCAGAAGATCAGAGGTTCGATTCCCGTTCAACACGGTGTGATCGACAACAAATAGTCCTAGTCACTGAAGACAGAATTAAAACCAACACAACTGGCTTTGCTGCGGCCTGATTTTGGCAGCTGAGCCGCTTCCTTCTGTCAGGCTGTAGAGAAATGGCTGCGATGTGATTAACTAGGTAATTCCTGGAGTGGAGAGTCGCCACTCTATTGCTCTTGTTGAGCTACAAAAACACTCTATCACACAGTGATGTTAAACAGCGATGTGTCTCATCACTCACAACCGATCTTTGGCGGAGTACACACACCAACATGCAGAGAGCAATCAGCACAACAGCCAAAAGTCTCATTTCAGCCGAAACAGAACTGGAACCAGCAACAGCGGATATTAATCTGCTGCCGGTAGTTCTGTAGTTCGTCATTTTGACCGGCGAAAATGAGAAGCATGCTACCTGAATGTTTACTACATTTGCAAAACTAAAATTTGCATTCGAGCGCGACATATTTCCATCGACAGTAGTGGTGTAACAGACCACCGTTGGTCCGCGATCAGTACGGATCCTCCTTCACGGTTCGGCACGCACAAGAACCGCAGATTATTAACACAGTTTAGCGTTAACCATCACAGTGGGAAGTTAAGACGATTGTTATCCGCCAATATTCAGTAAAGTATGCGATCAGGACATAATTTATGTTTTTCTAGTCTGATAGTGTTACATTGTAAACAACCGATGCGTGTTTAAATTGACACGAGGAGGACGAAGGTTCCGTTTGTTTACATCATGATGCGTTCAGGCTCCGTTCAGTGAAGTATTGGGCGAAGGTAAATTATAACGTTATCATGAGTCCACATGTGTTGGTGAGAAACTTGAATAAATCCAGTTTTCACGACAACATATAGATATTAGTATAGATATAGATATTAGAGGTGAACTATAACCCGTTTACATAAGCTCTAAGCAGTTTATATTACATCATTAAAACTACTAATACAATATTTGTTTTAATCAATGACATTTTTTATTTCCTAATCATTTGAATTGTGTGTTTTAATGAAGGAAAAAAACCCACTATAAATGACTAGGGATGCCCCCCCCCCCGATACCCGGTTCTAGACCAGAACCGATAAGACAGTAAACACCTGGAGTATCGATTAGGTCCGGAGTGAACGGTTCTGCTATCGGTACTTTAGAAGTTACTGAGTGAGATCTCAGAGGAACAAAACTCCTCTCTGTCTCCGGATCAGTACAGCGTGAGACACGCATCATGGCAGAGAGAACAAAACGATGGAAAGCTCGGCTACAGTTTACGCCAGTAAATGCTAATAACTGTTGCAATAAAACCCTCACAAGTAAGGGAGGAAACACCAGCAGTTTATCACAACATCTGGCCAACAAGCAGAACATCAATCTGCAGAAATGATCAGTTTTCTTCCGTTTGTGGAGCAGCCGTCCGTCCTCGTCCACTGCAGCTAACGTTAGCGAAAGCTATTTGCTCAGCTAATTGTTTAGCTCGCGACAGTATTGTAAAGATTTGGGAACTTTTTGTAGATTGTAAGGCTGCAGCCATGACCCAAATATATCTTTATAGAATAATAATAATAATATACTCCTCCCTGTAGGAATGTTCTCAGATTTACATTTGTTGTTGGCATTGACATAGTACAGTCAACAATAGGGAGTTTTTTTCCTCATAAAATAATCAAAAAGAACCGATAAGAGTATCGATAAGGAACCGAACCAATAAGCAGTAAGATAATAGTAATAGTATTGATACTCATCCCTATAAATGACTAACAAAGTAAAACATTTAGAATTTATTTTGGTTTACAGACTTCAGAGTGGTTGAAATTATTTTTGGGACGGTGAAAAAAAAACCCAAAAAACAACAACAACATGGTTCATTAATGATCAGCAATTAGTATCAGCGGCAAAAAAGATATGATCACAGATCTCTAGAGGTTATATTTGTTCCCTTTATTTCTTTTGTGCTGATCCGACCTGAACCGTGAGCTTTATGATCCGTTGCACCTCTAAAATCGACAGCCGATCGATCGGCGCACCTCTACGGCCTTCTCTGGCATCATGCCACCATTTCAACGTCACCATGGCCGCAGCAGAATCATGAAGAAAACACGATCCACCCCCATCAGTAGAAAACACACATACGGTATTTTGCATGTGCAAATAAAAAGAGATGGTTCGTAAAAGAATAAACATTCCCCAGTTGTTCCCTTTAGCCAACAACCTATAGAGAACTCTCACCTGTAGCTGACATTACAACACACCATTTAATGAGCTTCCATGGTTTGGCTTTCCTAACGGCTTTCCACTCATCCCTGATAAACCCCCCCCCCCACACACACACACACACACACACGACTCAGTATGCACAGAGTTGACAACAGGAAACGGAGCTCTAAAGGGCAGCGCATGTTGGCAACGCATGACGTGCGTCAAAAGGACCCACATCCATTGTTTCCCCATGTAAGCCCGCGCACGCACGCACGACACCACCGTCCCATTTGCCTCAGTCAATACATGTCCATCCTCGAGAGAAGCGGACATTTCTTTCTCATTTGCTCTACTGATCAGCACACGACAGCTAGCTTACTGCTACCGTTATTTCTGGCGTGTGCCTAATGCGGTTGTAGAGCGAGGGATTTCCCTCTCACTGCCCAGCGTAGTAGTTTCCCCCGCTGCCCATCGTACCGACTGCACAAAGGCGTTTACGTTCAACGAGCTTGTTCGTCGCGTTATTCTCCGAAACAAACAAAATGTGCTGCGGAGAGGCAGGAAGAAAACGAGTGTAACCAGCAAAAACAGAATAAACCGACGTCCACTACGCCGAGGAGGAATGGTAACCAACTGTAAACTCATTTCTCATATTTTATGGACTACTTTGTCGCTTTTATACAAGCCCAGGAAAGAAAGACGTTAAGTATTAAATTAATTACAACGAAACTAACTTCAATTATCATGTAAACAATTCGCTGCAAAAAATATATACTCAGAAATGTAGATTTTCTGAAAATCTCCAGTTTAGCTGTCAACATATGCAAGTATGCTCACTAGCTAGTTACTAAAGACCTGTATGCTGTTTGGTGCTGGGCAGGTAGTGTACATCATAGGGTTTATCAGAACAGCTGCAAACAGGGCCGATGACAGCGGTGAGACTCGACCGTAACAGTTCAGTTGTGGGCCGGAAACGACGAACTGGAAGATGCTAAAACGCTCCACAGTGCTTGATAATTGTTTGTTCATCACTACAAGCGACATTTGACCTGCTGTGCATACAAAAGTATTGATATAATACCCAGGTCCTTTTAAAAGCTTTGAAATAATATGCGGATGCTGGTCTGAATCAGGGACTCATCTGTACACATCTGTGACTAAACTCAACTTTGAAATCCGATATTGAATCTTGGCAGATGATAAATTTATAAAACCTGAAGCAGGCAGTCGTCCAATGTAGTCCGTGTGCATTTTGCTACATACATAAATTATGTTTAAGACCAATTTGCTAGTTTGATCACGATACATTAAAACCCACATTTTATTTGATCAATACTACTCTGTGTCATGACGACCTAACCTGCAGTGGGATGACATGTCAGGCATTAGAAACCTAGTTTGATGCTGTCTAAGCCCCCAAAAAACGGTTTGATATAATAGAAGACGACTGAAACAATGAAAGCTCTTTCTTTGCTGTTGTTTTTTAACAGCCTATGACAGTATCTGAAGTCTTAAGACACCAGTCAATCTCAAACTATCTCAAACTAAAATGCAACACCGTGTCACGTAAAATCCGTACAAACATCCCTGAATGTTTGTTTGTGTTCCTCAGGCTCATATTTTCAACTCTCGTTCTACAGTTCAACATTAGCCCGACGCTTGTTTCACCAATGTATCACGGCTGCACACAACATCGTGTGGAAACTCAACTGTAGCAGCTCAACCCAATGCTCTCATGTTAAACTAAGATTGAGCCCCGCACCACAAAAATGCTTCGCACATGCACCATAATTACACCGCACGCATGGCTCACGCTGCCCGTCCGCCATTTAATCAAATAGTGAGAAATGGAGGAAGGTTCGGTTTCCTTATGTTTATGTTATCTTGCAAAAAAAACGGTCCCCCTTATAGAAGTCTCCACTTTGCATCACTCAAACCTTTAAATAAGTACTTCTGACACCGTCAGTGAAACCGTATATGAACCCTAAACTAGACGAAAAGACACCTATCACAAGATGCTTCCTTCAAAAGCCTGGATGCTCACCCAGTGTGTGGTGTTAATATTCACCTCGATGCAGTAGATTCAAACGCATGAACACCACATCTAGTTTTGCGGTGGTTTCGGTTACAGAAATCACAAATCAACAGCAGATGGGTCGACTGTTTAAGATAAAGGGCTTCTTGATCAAAATTGAAATTCGGTCGGTTGCTCCAGAAGTTCATCAGTGCATCTACGTTACGCTCCATCGATCCCAAACTACAACAGCTGGAATACCGACCACTTCAAAACATAAATAAGCACCAAGCAGGCTGTGCCGATGTCTGAAGTTTAAAAAAAACAAATCTCACAGCTGCAGAATGTCAGTGTTGCGCGACATTTAAATATAGCCGTTATAAGTGAGCTATTCGTTTGCCACCTGAACCCAGTTTGGGTCCCAACGAGCACCGTGTCTCACCTCCGTCCCGGTCTCTGGCCCGGTGTGTGTGGACAGCCTTTGCTCTGCTGTGCCCTGTGCTGTCGATGTGCTTGTTTTCAGGGCTGTCAGACCTCCTGAGCATCTTGCAGGGAGGAGTGACATCGGACGAGTCTCGCATCTTCTCATGCCGGTGGTCCCCTCCCGGATGGCTCTTGGACGAGTATTTGAGCGCCTGTAGACACAAATCAAACACCTCACTGCAATCTAGCGTCTTGTGGCGTACAACCGGTTTCATCCTTTCACCGCCATCACGAGGTCTCTCAAACCGGTGTCACATTCTCGTTTAACACCATGTTTGGCTGTTCAGAGTAATACTAACTCAAAGTACTTATGCATCAAAGTTGTAATGTGTATGTTATTAATTTGAACAGCTGATTATTTATGATTAGAGAGCAGCAGATTCATCTCTGTCAATCCTTTTCTCGTGCTACATAAATAAATAGTGATTATATTGTGGCTGTAGTCGTTTTTTACTTGGTAGAAACGTACTTATGTATACTGACATATTATTAATTACTGATAATAATTAAGCAAGCAGAACATTTTGTCAGACAACCAAGTGTTCGCCTTTTGTCACTGCGTACCAACCATATTTCGAGTTTAATCGTGTGTACGTGGTTTTGTGGGATACATTTGGAGCACTTTGATGTTGGCAGAGCTTAGCTAGCTGTATCCTTAAAATGACAGATTGCGGTCAGGCCCTAATCGGACTGGCTAGCGAGCGAGCTAATAGTAACAAGCTATCATTAGCTTGAGCTGCAACAAAACTCGCTCGTACCTTTTACAAAAACAGCAGAATTCGACGAATACATTCAGGCCGTGTTGTCTTTACCCGACAATGTCCACGTTAGGGAGTCTTTGCAGCGTTCAAACGGCAATTTCTAACAAAACCATTTACTTTTCACGCTATTTTCCGCACTGACGTGGGGCCTGTTGTGCTCTCCAGAAGCCTGAGCTAGAGTGTCCATCTTAATCTTATTTGCTGCTAGCAGGCTAGCTGGGCTACAGTTGGCTAACAAGTACCTGATAGGGCTGAGAATCTCTTCGGTCGCACCTGCAAATGTAAAGAAAAACAGTCGTGAACGTGAAGCTTCAAATGTCAAAGTGTTGAGAAATTGTTGAAAGCGCTGCAACAGTTTCAAGCCCACTTATTTTGGTTTCAATAAAAAAATGGCGGATTGTCAAAGCGTAGGAAAATCTGAATAAGTAACGTCAAAAAAGATGTTTACCCATCGCCGAGTCTCGGTTGTTTCCTTGCATACATTACCATCAATGCCGTGTTGGTGTGTTTGGAGTGGGATGTGAAAGATTGATGACGGTACTATGTTTTTCTGGTTGATTCAGATACCTAAAACCGTCAATTATTTCAACTTAGCTTGTGGGTATTTTTCACTGCTATCGGCAGCACTGGTCGAAAGAGCGCCCTCACTCAGTCCATCTCCCACTCAGACACACAGCCTCTATCGGCTCACAAAACGTAGCAGTGGAGCTGCGCGTTGGGTTGCCAGATATTAGATACTCACCAGTATGGGAAAGATACTCACCAGTATGGGAAAGCCTTTATAAGTACCTAAGGAAAGTGTCACGTAATCATATTATCATGTGATAATATGAGGTGCGGTTGCATGTTGGTTTAGATATGGGTCCGTATTTTGATTTACAGTCAGCTACAACTATTATTTTTAATACAATCTTAGCACTGCTGCTAAAAACACAATAAAAACATTGAAAGAATGGAGTATCAAAATCCTCTAGTGTCAGTATCAGATGTCATGATTATGACCTTACTCAATATAATTAAAAGAAATCGAGTATTTAGTAAATATCCACCAAATAGATGGACAAATGTGGGTATTGTACAAACCTGGCAACCTGACTGCAACCCCCATTCTCCACCTCCCCCTTCCGATGGCAACATCCGGGACACACACTGGCTGGAGCGGAGCAGTCTCAAAAACTTGTACAACCTTTTATTTCTAACGTTTTGTTGGATGAATTGTGATTTTCTTTCCACAATTGCATTTCTAAATGTTCTAATACAATTCCCACGTAGTCGATTTTTCAATCAAGGGCTGTTGATATCAAGTTTTAAAAGCCTTTAAAGGCATTAAAGGCCTGCATAAGGCACTGACTTGTTCTCTCCTGACATCTAGTGGTTATAATGTAACATCGCAAGCATCAAAATCTTTTATTTTAATATTTTGATTGATTCAATGTCTTTAGCTTTGATGCCAGTTGACATAATAATACTATATAGAGTGATAGTTTACAAATATACCATTTATATATCATAAGAGACATAACATCATTACAGAGGGCCACAAATTAGTCCCTCGGGAAGCATCCTTGGAGTACAATGGTACATTTGCAAGTCAACGCGCAGGCCTTTGTAATGAAACAGTGCATGTGCATGCAGAGCAGTCTCTTCACATGTTGTGGCTGTGACCAGGTTGTATTGATGGTCCAGAGTGAGTATCTGTCAGAAGAGGGCTGCTGGGCTCCATTGTTCCCAGACAATGTGCCCCACATCATATCCCAGGCTGAGGACAAAAGAAGCTGCGGTTCAGCGTTTTGGCACACAACACACTTTAATGTGGGGACACAAAAGGGGGTGCTTCTATTGTTGGCACATTTCTGGTACTTTTTCACACACACACACGCACACACGCACACACGCGCGCACACACACACACACACACACACACACACACACGCAGAGTGCCTCTAATAAAAACAGAGTTTATGACTGCGACATTTCTCAGGATCAGTTTCAGGATCAATTTCAAGTTTTTAATGCTTTGCTGCCCCCTCCTGTAGGCCACTGTGCTTAACATATAAATACGACAAAAATGAAATATGAGGTATTACATATAGTGCAGATATTAGATGTGATGCAAATATTAAAAGGATGTAGAGGAATGGTGGAGGTAAATGTCAACAACAGCAGAGGTGTACTAACAGTGTCCTCGTTCAGTGCTCAGTGGGATCACACCCACTTGACCGTGACTGAAGAGACACTGATCTAACATCAGCCATATTTAGACACATTTTATTTGTTTCTTTTTTTGTTGTAGAAGAATCAACTCACGTCCTTAAAGTGCCCTTTTCTGGTCTTTGACTACTTGTTGCGTTGTGTCTTAGGATGACCTGTAGGGGGAGGTATCAAACAACATTTCTCTGTATCTCTAATATTAAAGCAGCAAAACCCACGTGATAACCAGTTGCAGACCAATAAACAACAAAGATAGACGTTAGAAGTTCACTTTATTCAGATTATTATAAAATACAGCTGGATCAAATATAGTTTCTCTCAGGACCAGGGTGTAGAAACTGACAAAACATCAAAACAAAACATTATATTATAAACAATGCAATATATTATCTCAGTCTCTCTATATACAAGGCTACAGCTTGATCGATACTCCAACATATGTGCTTTTGAAATTATAATGTATGTTTAAAATGAGGGGCTGTCTGGTATAAAATTGATCAATCGTGTTAATTTGGCACTTGTTGCAATCGACTGGCATTATTTGTAAAGATTTAGTTGAAAATATTTCAGAATTAAATAGTAATTCAAAACCGTCACACTGTTTGTTTGTAAATTGCAGCTTCTTATGAATATTTATACATCTATAAACACTACATGAAAGAATGATGCTGTCCAATCGGGATTGTTTTGCTTTCTCTTGTTGGTCGAGAAGCGAAGTTACGAGGGAGGCGTTAGCTGTTGATTGACAGCAGATCAAGCCAATAGAAACACAGAAGTGAACTGTTGACCACGCCCTTACATAATACTGACCAATGAAAGAACAGATTGGGCGGCCTCTGTGGTAAAAGCCTATGGTAAATGCACTGTACGGCGCAGATCTCAGACCAGTTTGTGTTGTCACACACCGAACCGTTAACGTCGCGTCTAAATAAACAAACCGTTTCCAAATCAGCGCCTTGACGGACCACTTTATCCGTCTTGGAGAGAGGCACGGCCGAGGCGGAACATTTTTGAAAGGTTGTGTTCAGCAGAAAGCGACCGAAAGCGTGGATGAGTTAAGGAGATTTAAAAAGGGAACACATCGCGCTTTACAGTGGAGAATACAACAACAAGAGAAGTTTCTCGAAGGAAACACTGGAGTACATTGTGACCAGCAAGGAACCATTCAACTTCGACCTCCGATGCAAAGTGAGTAACGTTACCAGCACATTGTATCTTGCTAAAACAACTTCAAATTTGTCAAGCGAATGAAAACAGAAAGTCAGTCTGTGTGGATTATCGTAGTAAAACAGTGGGGAATGCCGCCATGGCTTCATGTGGAATGCGGCGGATAGAGCTTTAATACGAGCACTCATCTAATGACAGAGCAGGATTACTAGACGTGGTGTGTGTGGGACTAGAGAAGTAACGTGAGGTTAACCTAGCAGCGAACCGAAAAGTTAGCTCGGTGCGTGATATTACAGTAACTCTGGGAGCCTCGCCATGCTTTTTTACTTAACAGAAACCCAAACCTTTCGCTCCCTCTGCGAATTTATGCACACTCCTAAAATGAGCAATTCTTCATTTATTTAACTTTTTAGTGCCATTCGTTTCAATGGAATTTCACCTGACGTATTGTGCAATGTGTCCGCGAGACAGTGAATGTAGCTTTAGCGCACGGGGCTAACGTAAAGTGACGGAATTATAGTGACACGCTGTTATAGTAATTGTAACAAGTACAGAAGCTGCAGTAGCACCTCGTATTACCGCTTAGCATATAAGTAGAAGTAGTAGTAGAACAAAATAGTCAAGGGTTTGGCAAAAACTGACACAACCCAAACCCAAAACCAAAAGTTCCTCGCGTCATACAACTCTTCAAACTTCCACAAAAACGCACCCGCACATGACTTCCTCCTCCACCAGGAAGTACAGGGTGCCATGTATTCTGGCCATTGAGGGGGAGGGACGTATAGAGCGCCCTTGTGCCTCGCGACGTCAAGTGTGGTGACACGGAGCTCGCGCCACTGGCTGACAGCGCCAAGCCTCGGAGCTGGCAGCCCACCGAGAGACTCAGCACTTGGCCGGCTTCCATCATCCTATCCCAACTCAGCCTTGTGTTTTGCATACTTAGATTTGTGTATGATAATGATAGGGGGCACGCCATATGTGTTTCTGTCTTACACCCACTCTTTATACCCCTGTGTATCTTTACTCTGACATGTAAGTGCCTAATAACAGCCGTGATATCTTCTTTGATGTGGTAAAAAAAAAAAAAATCAGAGAGAGACCCAAGATGTCAGTACCAATTTCTTGAAAATGCCATTCATTTGCATTGAGTCATTTGTTCCCCTTAGACGGAGTCTGCATTCTTCTGCGATTCACACACATGGTCGTCATTCAGGCAAAAGTGCTGCGCTCGAGGTTTAGACGCTGGGAAAACAAAAAGTTCACTCTGATGTTAAACCGCTTGTGGAACGAAGGTTGGAGGAGCATCTTCACAGCTAAAACGAACCAGAAAGCTGACACTTAGCGTGCTGCTTCCAAAACGTCCCATTTAGATCTGCATCTAAAATTGTATATATCTTCATTAAATTTGTCACCTCGCTTATTGCCTGCCAGGTACAACGTCTGCGTCATGTCCCATCATTCATTTCCGTTGTCTCTTGTCGGTCTCCCCGTCAAAAAGACCCAGGAAGACGGTGACAATGACCTTACATCGCTTGTTATTTGAATGCCACTGAGGGGACTCTCTAGGGACATTTCTCTGTGTAAACTCCGAAGCCTCCGTGGCTTGTCTGCAGTTTGGGCCAGCTCCTCGTGCTCTCACTGGGAGTAACCTCGGCCTTCTTTTTTAGAAGATGGTGGGAGCCCTCTAGTCTGTATTCCAGCTGGGTGGGGGGGGACTCTCCCAGGAGACTTTGATTATAAGTATTTCAGTCCAGTTTATTACTCTGTCTTATATTGTTTATGAGGTCAACAGCTTAGCATCTGGACGGCTTCATTATACCCCTTGTTTCACATGGTAAATGGACTGTTCAAAAGAGCTGCAAAGGTTACGTACCTAGTTGTCTTTGCTTGCTTGACCTGTGTGAGTGCATGCGACATGAAAGCATATGCTTGTTACTTGTTTGTTTTTTTGCGTCCCACACTGCCTGTAGTGCGCGTATGTGTCGAGCATACCGTAGGCGAGCCGAGGGCGGGGTCGGAGGCGGCGGCCACAGACGAGGCCCGGCGTAGGAGCCTTTGCCCCGCTCTGTTTGTCTGGACAGGTGTCTCCGAGCTGGAGCTCCCCACATAGCTCACATTCCCGGGGTTTTGTTCCCGGCGTGGAGGGGTCACCGGGTAGCGGGGAGGGAGGGAGGTAGGTGTGGGAACTAAAGAATGCTATGCTCATTTCCCAGAATTCCTCCGAGCGACCTGCTGATTGAGACAAACGCTTCCTGTCATCGCGGCGGCACAGCTTGTGTTGATGAGAAAGCTGTCAGCAGCCCAAATTGTGCCGTTCACGGCCAAGTGACAAAGCCAAAGAGTTGGCCTCCATAACTGCTTGTCAGCAGCGAGGCTATTTTCTTGGGGCTTAAGGGCGGGTAGGATATAGTGGTTTAAGACTCTTAATCCGAGCTTTAGGCTGGATCCCTATCGGCTCACTGAGAATCACAGGAAATTGCCTTGTCTGAAGAGAACTGTCACTCTCCATTGTTTCTTTCCCTCTACTTTCCTTTTTCATCTTAAATGTCAACCAGGGACTAAATAGATCCTAAATTGGGGTCTTAAGGACAAGTGGTAAGCAGTGGCTCCTCTCATTGTGACAGCCTGGACTACAAGGTCTGTTCTGGTACCGTAGCGAAGCAAGAAGACCAGCGCAGCCAGAGAGTTGGAATTAGAGGTTGTCAGATGATTTGGGCCTCTTCATCAAGCATTGAGTGGTTTCCTGACACATTGAGGTGAACCAGCCATTGCTAAACTTGGCATCGTATGAAATATGACCACGCTGTTGCAGTAACTTAATCTAGTTTAAAAAAAAAATGTATTCTGAATATTTGTCTGAGAATCTTGCTCATTATGCTTGTGCAGAGCGTCGCAGTCCATGTTGTAAAACTGATCTTTTGGTTTACCAACGACTGACGTCTCATCATTATGGCTTCTGTTGAACTGAGCAGCGTTCAGAGGACCGCACATCTGTCTTTTCCACCCATTCTTCAATCCATTCATCCGTCTATTTATCCACCCGTCCATCCGTTGCATAACCGCCCGTCTCACTCAACAACACATCGCTAATCTCGGGTTGCGAGTTGGTCCGCGATGGACGTGTGAGCCTCCTGCTGATCCTGGACGGAGAGATTAAAGTGATGCACTTGGCAGGGGTCACAGATGATGAGCATCGCCGGTGGTGTTGATGCCGTTGTTGTTTTGCCCATTCCCCCCCCCCCCTTCCCTGCCTCCCGCCTGCCCCCAGCCCCCAGAAAGGTGTGTGGTTTCTTTTGGCACCCCGTAAACTTCCGCGGTGCTGCGCTGGAATGAGCCCACCCAGCAAATGGCAGCCATCGGACACCTGCGTCGGCCCCGTCATTAATAAAAGTGCAGGGGTGGTGGGGGGGGCAAGTTGGGCTCCGAACCCTCGGGGAGAAGGTCAAGCCATAACGCGTTACTGTATATAGGTGTAGACAGGAGTGGTCGGAAAGTGCAGTGTTTTGTTACGGGACGCTGTGTCGGTCCTGTTTGAAAGCATAGACTACAGTGGTCCTCTCATTCAGCCACATCTGTAGCCTCACTCCGGGCTTTGCATTTAAAGCTCCGGGCTCTATACGCTACTGCTGTGGGAATACTGTACCCACAAAAAATGCCTCGATCATAATCTTGCAAATTTGAAGTTTATAGTTAAAACATTGCTTAAAAAAAAAAAGGAATTGTCGCCGATCGAGTGGAGACGTACTTGACGTCTGCGACGGCTTGTAACTAATTTGTCAGTAGTCGGTGAAGGGTGTAGCCTTACACGGCGAGGCAGTGGGTTCACTCCACTGACGTCAAGCTTATTTGTCAAATGTTCTTTTATTCATGAGGGGTTTCCATGCAGGGCCCCCGCCTACCATTACTACACCCATTCCCCTTATGGCTGCCCCGTGAATAATTCAGCACACTTGGAGCGAACGCAAAAACCAAAAATAAGCCAAATCGCAGCAGAGGACTTGGAGGCAGTATATAGCGCGGCTCCCAAGTTTGCCCCGTCGGGATCTATGTCGCCTGTCAGCGATGGCTATCCGGTGCTGTATTGATGGACCATGAGGCTGCAGTATTCATGTACTTGTGTTGTGATATTTAGAGCTCGGTTACTGTACGGTCCTGTGACCGATGTTCTCCTTCCCGCCTTGCTCTCTAAAGATGACAGTGACGGTAACCTGACCGTGCCGTACAAGCCGCTATTCGCTCAGAGGTAATTAAAACGCAGTGATGTTGTAAGCGTCTAATGGTCGCACGTTGTAGAGGGGTGAGGTCACATGAAATGTAACATTCAGAAGAGCTTAATCCTCGGATGTTGTTTTTGCGTGTTTGAACCCTCCGGTAAAGGATCCTAACCTTCACCGCATGACTCCTCTTGGCTTCCTAGCTGCGGTCATATTTTCCATGTAAATCTAATGCCGAATGTATCGATTCCACCCCTGACCTCGCCGCAGTATAGGCATTGATTCGATGAGATGGGGGGGGGGGGGAGAATAATAAGGTATGCTGGGTTCTTTGTGCTGCTGATTAGCCCAAGAGGGTTTTTCTTTAGCTGCCTGTTTTGCTCTTAGTTGGCAGAGACTCCAGATGGCAACGCTGGGCTAAATCCTCCCCTGTGTGTGTGGGGTGTGTGGGGGGGGGGGGGGCGTCGTCTCAAGTAGTGTCAGCAGTAGCTCTGCACACTTGTTGCCGTGTCTCCTGCCACCTCCTTCTGGCTACAGGCCCTGCGAGGCTTAATTTTCAGTCGCCTGTTAACATCTCTGCCCACAACGCGTAAATGTTTGATCGGCAAAAGGAGGTCTGTTTGTGTGTGTGTGTGTGTGTGTGTGTGTGTGTGTGTGTGTTTATGTGTGAGTGTGTTTGTGTGCGTTCGTGAATGCGTGCTTTTGTCCCCCGAACTTGAAAGCATGTTGTCAAGCTCCCGTGTGCACGCACGTTTGTGTGTGTGCGCATGTGTCGGGACAGGCATTCATTCTTCTTCATTACACTTGGCCCACTCTCTGCCTATTCCCCCGTTGCCCATTGAGTGCAATTACAGCAATTTGACTGTGAATGCCCCGTCACAAGAGCCCATTAGAACCGTTAACTATGCAATCTTCACTCTCTGATGGCTCGGCCTACGTGATTTTAAAACTATTCAATCAAGACAAGGGGATAGCATTGTGAGCCGTCTAAACCAATGGGCCTCTGTGTGCTGTACTCGGGTCAAGTTATGTTCTTAAACATTGCACGTTGTCCTCCCCTAGGTTAGGCATTACTTACACGTCCACTAACAGGCGAGTTTAGTATCTTAACAGACGAGTTTAGTATGTTAAGTAACTCAGTGGTAACTCGAGGCCTATTAGTCACATTACAGGTGACGAGAGTAATCGGGTTTAGTCAGATGTGGTGGATATTCACTAATTTACAATAACGACGCGTATTTCAAATTTTTTAAAATAACAAAAGACGCTGGAATAAAAGAAGCACAAGCTAATTAAGAAGCACAGCCACCAAGTGAATGAGTATAATATTTAAACATATTTTTATCGAACTAAATATTCTGCTTCAATCCATATTCGTTAGCGTTTAGCCTTTCAGAAACCACATTTTCACTTCTGTTTGCTCTCCGAGCTCAAAGGACACACCTGTATCAACAGGGCCGCCCCGTAAATGAGCATTTATGTAACAATTCCGAAAAATCCTTTTTAGGGAGACGACGACATATAATATGACAACAGGCATTCAAAGCTTTATTCGAAAAGCTCAATACATGCCTCGTACGTAAACAAATGACATTCGGTCCGTCCCTAAAAGTTGCGTGGGCGGAGCTAGTCGGTTTTTAAGGACTACTACGAGGTCTACACTCGATAGAAACAAAGAACCCTTCTGCTAATGTTAGGATTTCATTCTTTTAAGGAAATTTCCTTTGTTGTCGTGTCCTTGCTCTTGTGTTTTATTTATTTTGCAGTGTTCAAATGTCACTTTTGTGTTGTTTTTTTGTGTGCTTTGTTTGATTTTTATACATTTATCTCGCGCTGTGGTGTGAACCGCTACTGGTTAATGTTATTTTATGATTTTATTTTGTAATTTATTTTCGGTGAGACGCTTTTCCTCCCCTGTAATTTGCCATGTTGCCAGTTTAATCAGTTTTAGGCATAGGCCGGGATAACACCGTAGTAGCTGCGATAATTTGAGCCTAACGTTGTCACAGATGTAATTTGGGATTTGCCCTCTCGGCGAACTCATCCCTCAGCTCACCACTAATTGCTAAGTAACCTTATGGAAACGCCGTTGAGCGGAGTTTTTTTTTTTGGCTCTGGTGAAATGAAAGTGTGATATTTATAGTTTGCTTTGGATGGTGGGGCCTTGATAACAGAGGGTGTGTGTGTGTGTGTGTGTGTGTGGGAGGGAGTAGTAGCTTAGTCTACGCGCGGTGATGGTGACCGCGTCATCGTGCAGTCTGTCGAGTCAGTTTAGATTTGAATGGAGTTTGAATAAATGGGCGCCGCAGGGTGGAGTTGAGGTTTGTAGGATCTCTCGGTCAGAGAGTTTGTTTATGGTGCCGAGTGCAAAATGTTAAAAGGAATGTATCTTGCATGTTACTAAATAACTGAAAACCTGCAGCACGTGTGACTCAATGGCTCGTCTTGATTTCTGAAGTGTTTCTAGAGCGAGTGCAGTTGAGCAGTGGATGGTAACCACAGAAGGCTCATTATTACGGCCCTTTTTTTTTTTCTGTCCACCCAGTTTCCTCCCTTAACTTCCGGGGTCGTCGAGACAAAGCGGCTCTTTCTCTGTCCCGTTTTTGAAGTCGTCCCTTCAGCGGCTGGATGCTAATCTGACCGACCATCAGCAGCTTCTG
Source organism: Leptoclinus maculatus (assembly GCA_032191485.1). Lineage (NCBI taxonomy): Eukaryota > Metazoa > Chordata > Actinopteri > Perciformes > Stichaeidae > Leptoclinus > Leptoclinus maculatus. The sequence goes on from JAVDOI010000013.1 coordinate 12,561,222, forward strand.
TCATGGTCGGGGAAGGACAGAAACGGAGAGAAAAGACGTGGGGGGGGGGGGGGGGTGGCATGGAGGGTGATGACTGGACCATTTTGCATCTGGTGAACAGAGGGGTATTGTGTGCCAGTCGGCCACTGTGGAACGGACCGCTTCTTTACAGGGTGGAACTGGTGTTAAAGATCCAAAATCTCCCCGACCATCCACCCGAGGAAGGACTGGAGTTGTTCTGAAACCAGCATCGTAAATGCCTCTGATACAGCCTCAAACGCTGGATCGGTTATCGCCGAGTATGCATTCTTTGCACCGATACGATTTCAAGTTATCATATCATTTATCAGCTCACGCTACACAGGAACAACAACAACACGTGTCACTTGCTACTTGATCTGTACATCCTGCCCGATCAGTATGTGAAAAATAGTACTTCACACATTTTTTTTTTTCTCTGATAACGCTCCATTGTGAACAACAAACCAGCGTTGAAATGGGCAGGAGGGGAGCTAGTTAAAGCTAGCTAGTTAAAGCTAGCTAGTTAAAGCTAGCTGTTAGCAGCCGGTGATCAGCGCAGTCCTGCTTCCCTAAATACTGTTAACGGAGTCTGCATTCAGTTACATCATGATGTGTTCAAGCTCTATTCTATATTCTATATCTACGCTGTAATGTTGATTCTGTTTGAGCTTATATAGGTATTGATGGGATATTGGGCTGCATGTGAACTTCGCTAATACAAACCATCAGCTGTTACAGAGCAAAGGTCACCGAGTCACACGGGATCATGCTGTGAGCGAGTACAACATGGCAACTCTAGTCACGAGGGTTACACACTCAAGGACAGGATTCTTAACGACATTTAGCCGACACAGCGTCTTCCAGTCCTGCATTCTTTTAGGCCTCGGCCAGCAAAATGTCAAGTTATAATTTAATTTTGGAGACAATAACCTCTCAATGTGTATTCGTTCACCACAAGAGAAGGAAGCAGTGTGCACGTTGAGCATTAAACGTGCGTTTCAAATTACCTGGACTTTTCCTGGACTGTTTTTATCGGATTTATTAATAATCTATTCTTGAATAATTATTGGAAAAGTGTGTATGTATTAAACCCACGGTATGTCTAAGCCTAGGGGGCCAATGTTACCTTTACCAGAGAGAAGTAGTACCACAAGAAGTGTAACGTCATGAAACATAAATCATTTTGTGTTCCTGTTGGGGAGTTTCCCAACAGGAACACCAATAAATATATATTTATATATATATATATATATATATATATATATATATATATATACTACCTAAAGCTTCACAAATCCTCTAGATCAAGTGAACCCCACTGGTGTTCTCCCACACAGTTATAAGATGTAAAGGTAAAGCCACGAGATCAAAGTCTTGGGTTTCAAACCGTTTTCTGGTGTTGGCCGACTCGGTGGTGGCTCCTCTCGACTCCCACAACCCGACACGGTGCTCATTTCAGTCGGGACAAACACCGCAGCGGCTGATTTTTGCTGAGCAGCACAACTTTCAGCCAGAGGGAGCGAACTAATAAACAGCGAGATCGACTTCTGCAGCGCTCGGAATAGAAATATACAGAGTCTTGGGCCACATGTGGCTGACGGGGGAGAACCACCGTCTTATAGCCCGTATGTTGTTGGACCTTATAGGTTTTTGGAAGCAGTTTGGACATAATCCGAGAAGACTCGACACCACTTCCGATACAACAACAATGACTCTCGAAGTTTCGCCATTTCTAGCCTTCGACAGGGTTGAAAGGGGAACACGGAGAAGTTCTCAACAAACAAATGTGTCTAAGCAACCATGACAGAAATGCCAGCTTCTTCCTCTTCCGTGTGTGTGTGTGTGTGTGTGTGTGTTGTGTATTGTGCACACCTGGGTGTATTTGCACACAGCGTGTGGTAAAGGTCAGTTTGCTCAGTGGCATCCTTTATGCTCTGTGTTTATTGTAAGGCCTGTTACTGTAGGTTTGAGCACTGGCAGTATCTCATACTCGCTGAGGACATAAGCCAGGTACTCCCCCACTGACTCACTAAGAGTTATTTGGACTCTCTCAGCCAAATGATGAGGTTATCCACAAGATATGTTCTCTAAAAAAAAAAACAATGTGACGATGTGTTACAGAGATGGCTACTCCCTTTTGCACTTGGGAGATCTGGGGAATAGGTTTGTGTGAAGTGGCTTGGATGTATATTTTCGTACCCGATGTGTTCGTTTCGTCTCGATCGGCGACCTCTCTTCTCTCAGAAAGAGTTGTTTACTTGGCATCCCGCAAAGTTCACGAACCAGGCGGTTACCTCCTGATTTGTGCAGCGTCACTAGATTTCCCAAAAGTGGGCCCAAAAGTGGTTTCAGTAATGCGAGGCTTCTGTTTTGGACGAGGATCAGAAAAATACAGTGACACAGCAGCAAACGTCCCACCGAGCTTCTCCTGCGTTGTTCACCTCCACAGAGCTGAACCCCCCAACCTTTGCAACTTAACCTTCTGAAGCCTCAAAAGGGTGGAAACCGAAGATGATTTAACCCACAGTTAATTGGCCTTTTACGAGCGGTTGAAACGCTTGTTTTTAATTATTCTGGGGAGTTTTATGTTTTATTCCAGGCTTAACAAACTGCCTCCCCGCGTCTCCGATTTCTCCGATTTCACTGACAGAGCAGCAGCGAGATAGAGACTGCGGGCCGCGGCGGAAAGCGATACCTCTCTCCGCTCGGGAGGAGGAGGAGGAGGAGGAGGAGGAGGAGGAGGAGGAGGAGGAGGAGGAGGAGGAGGAGGAGGAGGAGGAGGAGGAGGAGGAGGAGGAGGAGGAGGAGGAGGAGGAGGAGGAGGAGGAGGAGGAGGAGGAGGAGGAGGAGGAGGAGGAGGAGGAGGAGGAGGAGGAGGAGGAGGAGGAGGAGGAGGAGGAGGAGGAGGAGGAGGAGGAGGAGGAGGAGGAGGAGGAGGAGGAGGAGGAGGAGGAGGAGGAGGAGGAGGAGGAGGAGGAGGAGGAGGAGGAGGAGGAGGAGGAGGAGGAGGAGGAGGAGGAGGAGGAGGAGGAGGAGGAGGAGGAGGAGGAGGAGGAGGAGGAAGCTGCTCAAGCTCCCGGCTGCGCATCACTGTGCGCGGAATGTGGAGTAGAGCGGAGATGGGGAGCGCTTCAGAGTGAGAGGGATGATTATGAAGAGGTGGGTTAACGGAGAGGTGTGTGTGTGTCGGAGTAATCTCCGTCTCCGTGTGCCTCTTAGAGAAGCTGTCGCAGACGATCGGGATCTTTATTGGCCGGACTAAATGTCCGTCAGCTCGGGCATCTGATGGAAGGGACGAACCCGAAGCTATGGAAAGCCCCGAAACTGTCACCGATTCACATTAGCGACACATTCGCCCTGCCATGTAAGCTCTCTCGACGGCCCCTTTTCAGTGCATTGTTAGACCGGTGATATTTAAATGAGGTGAGTCACATTTAGAGTTTGGGGGCGCCTGCCGAGACACTCAATCGAAGCATTGTTCTTTTAATGCCTCCTCCCTACTTCATGCCTCCTCCGCTCTTCCTAGCAACCAGAGCCAAAATGATCGGGGGGGGGGGGGTGTTACACACACACACTCCCGTTTCCAGTTATTGGTCTTACGTGTCAGGGTCCTGCGTAGCGGAGGGTGGAGGAATGTGTTAATTGGTGAAAGCTAACCAAGAGATAAAGGAGGAGGCCCTCTGATGCAATCATGAGAGAGAGAGAGAGAACTCTTTTCCATGCTGGATCATCCTGTTCTCTTCTCTCCATTCCCTGCCTCAGGTGACATCAACACACACTTGCACTTTCCCAGCAGCAGAAAGCGGTTGAGCTGCTTTACCGTACGTCAACCTCAGCCGATCTGTGTGCGAACGCCTCTCGTTGGTCTGTCTTCCCACTTTCTCACAGTCTCGACTGATGATGGCGTGTAACAGCTCGCCCCGTTGTTTTTTTGCTCTCGTTCTCAGGAGTGCACGATTACCAGCAGCGAGTGAAATCGGCGCGAAGCGCAAGGAAAGAAAGGCTTGTGGGGAAACACGCGAGCAATGTTTTCAGTGCGTCTGTAGGATTAGGAAGCTCTGGGTGGTCCAGGGTGGTAGTAACTACGAGTAGACAAACTCCTTCAAGAGCCCAGTTCTGTTCGTAGAGCTATCGTAGTAATTTAGGTTTTATCTTGGCGGATTCAAGAATGAAATGCCCCTCACACTAAAGGCTGAGTCGCGCTCAAAATATATCAGTCGGACTTGGTTTGAAGTGTCGTCTGTCTGAAGGAGAAGATGGCGAAAACTGATGGCCACACTGACGTCGTAGAGAAGAGCAAGATGAGGTCACTCATGAGTGCTTTTTCACACCGACATTATTCGTGGTCTCATTTAAACACACGAAGAAAGACCAAAAAAAAAAAAAACCGCTCGATGTCGAAGCTCAGACCTCGCGTACTTGGATTGTCAATTTCGTAAAAGTTACGTCTGTTTTTAAATCACAGTAAAATAAAGATCTTTTGGACAGACATTTGATGACATCATCTTGAACTCTGGGAAACTTTGCAACAGTTATTGACCAAAGGATTAGGAGGGAAAGTAATTGTTATGTGCAGCCCTAATATAATAACACAGCAGTAAGTGTATAATATTGTAAATGAAGTGTCTCAGCAGGTCCTGCAAATTGCAGCTGAACATTTTTGTGGCTATTATAACCTGCTGCACACGGGCCTGTTTTTACACGCCGTGACCTGAGCTGCGTGACTCCAAAAAAGATTAGGAATTGATTTTCATCGCAGCATTAACCGACGCCTCTTGCCCGATCTCGAGTCTCGGCGTGAAAGAAGCCAAATGAGATGTTCGGATCACGTTGTAGCCGCGTGTTCTTGCTCGGACAGGCTCAGGTCAAGCCCCACCCCGAGCATCTAGAGTTCCCGCCTAACACTTATTTAATCTTAACCACACACCCATACAGAATGAAAGCACCGCCATCAAGCCCATCATCATCATCATCTTCACCCTGCAACCCGACTCTAAAAACAGACTTGCCCCCTCGTCAATCTCTTTTAATTGGAGGGAGATAACCTGGGACTCGTCACGTTTCACCGCCCCCCCCCCCCCCCCCTTTTTCCTTTCCAAAAACCAAGAAGAAGAACCTGGAAGCAGCAGGATGGAAAAACGGAACAACGCGCAAGTGGCAGAATTAGCTGCAGCGCGGTTGGCATCGCCTCGAGTTCATCCTGTCTGAGTTCCTTCTTTGCACAGAGTTTAATGACTTTGTAGCGGCTGCTGTGAGGGTCTGAGCGATGTCGGAGTGAAGATGATTTGTTAAGATGGAAGGCTTGACACCCTCGCACACACACACACACACACACGGTCGGTATTTTGGGAGGCACTGATCGCCCGACACTATGCACGACACGTTACGGCTGCTGTCACTGTCCCAGGGCTACGCTGACCCTTCCATTCCCCGCTCTGCTGTGGAAAATGCTGTGTCGTGGATTTTTGCAATTTGCAGTCCTCAAGGTCACGCTGTCCGTCTGTGTGTGTATATATATATATATATATATATATATATACACAGACATATATATTATGACACTGGGTTGTTGGGATTGATTCTGTGTCCAACGTCTTGCGAGTAATAACATCTCAACAAAAGGGTTATCAGAAGTACTTCTACACGCTCTTGCCGACATTGGACCGCGAGGGATGGATCGGTAAAGTCCCATCTGTAGCTCTGGTGCCGGCCTGGCGCTGCACTGACCGCAGCAGCCCGGTCGACAGTTGAACGGTTGCACCCACGGGAGCAGCTTTAGCGACCTTTCCCCGTCGGCTCCATCAGACTTTCTCCATCTGGTTGGGTAATAATAAGGCATTGGCCGCCATGTTGAATTTCAGCCTGCGTGCATGTTTCTTTATGGCCCGACATCGTTGAAACGGAGCAGCCAGCGGACTGCCGAGCGCCGTCCCTCTGCTCCGCCCACACAGTGCGTAAGCGCCGCCTCCCAGCGCGACACACGGTAAACGACAGCAAAACGCAGTAAAGACTGAATGAAACCAAACTCCCGATTATTCGAGATTCAAGATAATTCCACACCTTTTAGATTTACACAGGTTGCCGATGTAGGTGTCATAAAGACCAATGCAGGTGCAGCCGGTTTGCATAAAATCAAACCGGTTTAAAGCTTGTACACCGGACCGGCAAAAACCGGTAACAGCAGCCCTTAAGAGTCTAGTCTGGAAAGGCACCAGTAAGGGCAGCGGCTTCTCGTTGAGTGATGGAATGTGACGGGGGGAGAATGGCACCCTTTCACGTACCCACTCGCGTGTCACTGCTGCGCCAGTGTGGGGGTTCATCCGGTGATGTAACGCCTCCGAGAACAACAGCAGCACGCAGCAGAGCTCCGCCTGCCGAGCTCGAGTGGTTATCGGCGCGCGCTAACGCCGACAGTCATCCAATTAAAGCCCATGTAAACGTCTAAAAGGGTTTGCGTGATTGTTTGATTTACTTGGCTTGAGCTTCTCTGTGTCTCTCAGGACCGGAGCGCGTGCTTGATGTTGAACGCTGCTTAATTTCGTCTCTTGTAAGAGAGAGAAGATGTCTATAGAAAGCAGTGCGTGTTGACTGGATGCTAGAACCGTTTTTACATGTGCAGGTTAAATACAGAACAAAGATGGAGCCACGCAAGACTTTTTAAGCTAGAAGCGCTCGGAGCGGCCGCACAAAAAGAAGTCGTCGGCGGGGCATCCTAAAGTCGAGAATTCTGTTCACACACGGTAGAAACCTTGGCTTTCAAAAGTGAGTCCTCGTCTGATTCAGATATCCGCAGTAAACTCCAGTTCCCAGTTTTGTGTCTCAGGACACTGCGTCTTTTATTCTTTCTTTTTTTTTTTTTGCACTTTGTGTAATCTCAACAAAAACATTCCCAACTACTCCCCTGATTCACAAACACGGACATCATTTTAACCTGCCCCACTTTTTCCTAACCGCCCTTGTAGAGAGGCCTCGCCTGTCTCTGGGCTCCGTGTGGGAGGGTGATTGAGGATGGTGGGGGGGGGCAGTATTGAGGATGCCCAGTGGTTTGGAATTCTTTTGCCGGAGTGAGTAATGGTGCGAATGGGAGAGCCCCCCCCCCCCCAGGATGTAGGACAGGAGGTAGGAGGCAGACCTGTGTGTGTGCGTGTGTGTGTGTGTGTGTGTGTGTGTGTGTGTGTGTGTGTGGTGGTTTGTAGAGGCTCCAGTGGGTGGCACGGTGGCCCCTGAAGGGACATAAGTCAGGATTTCATTACTGGATGGTTAATGTGGCTTCTGTTCTGTTTTTTCTTTTCTTTTCTTGCTTTGTTTGTTTGTGTGTAAATCCACTTTCCACAGGAAAACCACAAATGTGGCTGCATGATTACATCCTTTTCCTCTTTATTCTTCACAAATGTTTTTCTTCCATCGTACAAATTATACGACTATTGTAGAGTGAAGCAAAGCGGTGATCTGACTGAGCTGCATCGGAAATCCAGTTTCTCTACAGTTTTAGACACGATCTCGCTGCAGGGCGACTATTTATCGCTCTGGAATCTAGTCTCTGGTATAAGAAAAAAGGATGCCACACACACACACACACACACACACACACACACACACACACACACACACACACACACACACACATCACCAGCTGGGTGGCATCTAATAATTGTTTGTTTTCTATCATAAGCAGCTTAGCGCCGGGATTATCAGCCGCTACAAGTGATGTTTCTGTGTCGCAGCGGGAGAGGTGGCTCCCGTCTTGTTTTTTCCGAGAGCCAAAACGATGAAGGACGGGCCGTCGCTCCCTCTCGGTACCGGGTCTGGCTCTTCTCTCGGTACCGGGTCTGGCTCTTCTCTCGGAGCCGGCCGGAGCCCCCTGTGCTTGCTGTGAGCGCTGTGGGCGCGGCTCTTTTTCCGGCTTAATCGTCGTGGTTCAAAAGCAGTGAAAACACAAAAGGACAAAAGAGGGCCAGGTGAGCCACGAGACGGAATGACGGGGACAGATGCAGACTGATGTCTGTTTTTACAATACAGGATTTTCTTCACATAAGCTTTTTTTTGCAATCAGACAGAATCACTCACATGACCCCTGATTAGATTTACTGAAGATATTGAAGCAGGCCCCCCCCCCCCCCCCCCCCCAAAAAGGAAAATAATCCCGTTACGCCTGTTTTCCTGCCTGTGTAGTTCGGGATATTTCTTGCGTCAGGACCTTCAAGTGAAAATGCAGCATTTCCAAAAAGCCACCAGTCCCGAGATTAACAAAATAAAAGCCCTATTTTTAGATCGCTCTTTCACAGATAGTCGGTAGTTTTGTAATCTTGTAGCTGACCAGATGTGTGTCTACCTGCTCGCTAGGCTGCCGATTGACTCCCTTTAGCTTTTTGCTGGGATTTGACTTCGTCCCTGAATTATTTGAAACCTCAGAATGAGTCGCCGAGTAGACGAGGGGCCGCGTTATTCGCTCATGTCTCAAGTTGTCACCGGAGTGTTTATCTTTCCATCTCCTGATACGATAGCATGTTTATTTGGGTCTTCATTGGTGTAACCTAACCGGGCCCTCTTCACTTTTACTCTCTGGCTGTCCTGGGGTTCTAGCTCTGCCATCTGAGCCCCCATCAACTCTCCCCTTGTCCCTGTTTAGCCCAGCTGGCGACACAGGAGACCTCGGAGGAAGGGCTCTACCAGTGGCGGGCCGTCAGGGCCTGCAAAGCCTTCTCTGCTGGCCTAAACAGAATCACAAAAAAAAAAAGAGAAGAGAAGAGAGGCCCCAGGCCTGCAGCCTCAAAAGTGCTTCCATGTGCCGTTTAAATGAATGGGGATGATATTGTTGATTGTCATAGTGTTCAACCAATCAGATCTTTGAGTGTACCCCCATACTTGCCGGCCTTCACCTACGTCATCATTACATGTCCATGTGCAGCTCTGCCGCGAAGTGCAGGGTGTGCTGTGATTGGTCAGTGGGCGAGCACGTGACTATCGTGAAACGAAACTTAACAGCAGAGTACCAGACACACCGTGACACAGGGGGCTGAGACGAGGAAAGAGATTGCAGAGCAGTACGTTTAATGTTTGTTATATATATATATATATATATTTTACAATTGAAAAACCTTTTAGTGCCGTCTCCTGGACAATGGCAACCGTGTTTCTAAATGACCACAGACACATCTTTTTTTTTATTATTCTTTTGGGCGTTTCTGCTTTATTTTGATAGAGAAATAGAGAGAGAGAGTGAGAGAGACAGGAAAGCCAGGGGAGGACATGCAGCAGGGACTCCGCCTTAAAGGTACACTCTCATCCCTGGTAATCTACAACATGAAGCTGTATCTGCCTCAAGCTAATATTAGCTGGTGTGATACTCTACTCTAACCTGCTGGCTCGGCCTCGGGAGTTGGCCTGACGTGAGCGGATCCGTCCCTCGAGTCTACAATTTGAACACAAATGCTTGTTGATACTGTGAGTTATTTTTGTCCAGATGTGGGCCACGCAGCTTTAGTGTGGTTAGGTTGTGCAGCTTACAAATAGACTGATGGGACTAAGTGATTTCTCCACCGCTTAGTTTTTTTTCTCTCTCTCTCTGTCTCTCTCTCTCTCTCTCTCTGTCTCTCTCTCTCTCTTTTATCTACTTTTCCCCACCTGAAATTCTCTTATCTCTCATCCTTTCTCACCCCCCCCCCCTCCTCCAATCCTTTAGACCGACTCTATCAATTATGCATCGGTTAATGGGGCTCACTTCCACTTCCCGCTGCAGCCCTGTTAACGCGTCTTGTAAACACACACACACAGAAGGCGTGCGTTGTCGACGCGTCGACCGGACTGCGTTCCGTTGGCCTCTGCGTCTGTTGCATCACCGCTTCATATCCCATCTGTCTGTCAAACCAACTGTCGGTCTGTCTGTCCGTCTGCTCACTCGCAGCAATATCTGGTGAGGATGTAGGTTACCCAGCAACGCTGGCATTTAGAAGGCCTTCCAGATTAGTGAGGCTTACAGCTACCTGCTGCGCTCTCTCTCTCTCTGTCTCTCTCTCTCTCTCTGTGCCTCTCGTTGCAGGTGCATTGCTATTTGCAGCTCAAATCACTCATCTGAAAATCCGTCATCATCTAATTAATGTCAGCGGAAGGTGGAGCATACTGTTTGTATAGAGGATTAACGCACCGGCCTCTCCCTCCCTATAAATACATACCATTTCACTCCGGCACATTGGGTCCCGCGGGGCCTAAAGTAAAGCAGTGAACACTCACATCAATGATTTATTTTTTTTTTGATTAGGCAAAGTGTGTTTCGCCCCTCTGCTCCCCCGCCCCACCAAACCCCCCCCACTCCATCCGTTCTGTTGTCTTTCTTTCTGTCCATCTGTTGCGGGACAATTAATTCTGCCATTTCATGTCTAGGATTAATTGAATTGGTCATTAACAAATTCGGCGGCGAACCCTGCACTCTGTGATCTTGTGTGTGTGTGTGTGTGTGTGTGTGTGTGTGTGTGTGTGTGTGACAGAGACGGTGTGGAATGTGTGAGCGGCGACCGTGGTCTCGCTCCCCTCGCTGTTAATGGGTCAGGGAGAGACAAAGAGCTGCTGTGTGTGCATGGGAACCAGAGGGGCAGGGATGGGAGGGGGACAAAGAGGAGGAAGAGGTGTTAGGACGGGGAAGTGGTCGAGATTTTTATTTATTTTTTTACATTATGAGTTATTTTTACGAGTCATCGCTCTGGTTTTCAGAGCCCACGGTAACGCATTCAAATGACCGTGACTTAACTCCATGTTACTATGCAGACATGTAGTTTATTTAGTGTGTGTGTGTGTGTGTAATCTGGGAGGTGGACATGTCATTTACAGTATTTATTAAACTTTTTTTTTGTATCTAAATTGGGAGTTAACAATCTATTAGTACCATTATTTCCAGTTCCATTGGTCTTTTTTTTTTATTTTTACAGCAGACGTTTTGGCTTGTCATTGCAGGAGAAGCACAGGTGTTACTAATAACATTAACGACGGCTGTTTTAATCAAGCGTCCCGGTGAGGCAGCATGCACAAGACGTATAGCAAGGGGCTGCAAAAATACTTTTACTCCTCTGACTGCATTGTGATATATTCTATGTAAAACAGGCTGCTGCGTGTGTGTGTGTGTGTGTTCGCCTGCGCCTGCGGGGTCCCTCCTTTCATTTAGTGATCAATGGGGCCCTGGCAGCCAGTGGGATGAGATTACTGGTGCCCGTCTTTACTGGCACCCTGAGACACATCGGAGGTCGTGGTGAGGACAGAGACGAACTCACACAGTCGGGAACACACAAGAAAGCAAGCATGCAGAATTACACACTGCAACTTTCCACAATAGCCCCCCCCCCCCCCCCCACAATGTGTGGTCTGGAGATGTTTAGTGAGCCGACTGCTCCCCCTAGTGGCCCCCTGTTGTCGTTGCATGTTGAAAGGAGACTGCACTGCAGTGAGTAACACTGTAGGTGGATTGAGTGTTATTCTGTAAAACTAATTAAGACGAGTAAAGAATTGTAGATTGAATTCCTTTTAGTTCGGTCTAATTTGTGTTTATCAGAGTTCCCACCATGTATGGACTTTTCTGGAAGGACATTGTCATCAGTGAAGGTTCTGTGCAACAAGTTTATTGTAGTATAGGATGATCAGAAATGGCTTCAAGAGCCAATGCAGTGGAAATCATGTCTGGTCAAACAGACGCAACACTATTTGTTTTTATTTTAACCGGGAAGGACAAATACTCTTTGTCTTTCTTTCTGTTTACAATAGAGTTGTATTGTGAGGTCCAAAAAAATAAAAGGAAACAGAAGGAAGGGTGGAGCACCGTGAGCCATCAGGCAGGACAATGAACTGGAGTTTCAGGTCTGATCAGGTTGAGCCGATACACCTGGTGGGCGGGTTTCATCCTGTATGGGAGGTGTTAGTGTGCGTTGTGCTGTGATAGTGTAGTGGCAGTGCCAGAAGCTGCTGTTTGTGTTGCAGGAAGAAAGTATCCCGGGAAGTCTCCCCCCCCCCCCCCCCCCCCTGCACAGCTTTTGTTTCCATTTATCTTTTGTCCTGGTTGTCTTCATGACCTGCGTTAGCGTAGCCTCGTCTTTGTTCGGTCGGATCAGATCTCTTAAATCTGTGGAACGTCTTTTATTATCTGGGAACAGGTGTCTCTGTGGTGACGGGAATACTGTAAGGACAAAGTGGCTTTAAATTGTGGTGATTTTCTACATTTTCTTTGGTTACATGTATGGAACAGCACAGTTGTAAAGCCTTAAAGCCGGTTTCACACATCCGCCAGACATTCATTGTAGTATTCTGCAATAAATATCTAGCACACTAGAGACTTCCAGTCTGTCACCTCTGTGCCCTGACTCGTATTCTTCCATATCAGTGAGCCCAGAGTTCCTGAAACATCGGTTCATTTCTCTTGTAAATTACACAGATCTCAATGAAATGTTCCAGCCAGTTGCGGCGTTGCGGGCCGTCTTGAAAGGAGCGAGAATGACTTCATGCGTCTGGAAAGACAGGTTGACCTGAACACAGATTCGTGTCCGTGTGTGCTAACAACACACATGTACGTACACACGAGCGGCTGTGTTTTATGTGGAAACACTGGACCGCTTACGAGCAACACGTGGCAATAGTTCTGATCCTGAGCCGTCAATAAAAAAATCCTACCTGAGACCAAGACGAGAGAGCCGACTATTCCCATTTCTCTGTCAACCTCCAACCACATTTGCTCCCCTAATCTGTTTCCATATGCTTTTTTTTTGTAGTTGTATGAATACACTACAGCTCATCCTTATTACTCCTCCTCCTCCTCCTCCTCCTCCTCCTCCTCCTCCTCCTCCTCCTCCAGTCATTCCAGGAGCGTCGGCCGTGCCAGGTACCGCTGAGCCTTAATTTAAGCGGCCCCAATCCCTCGTAAAGCTAACTGCTATTAACGAGAAGTCGCGTGGCACGCGCCTGGAAAACGCGGCCCTGTCTCGCCGGCGTCACGCGCCTCACGCTTAATAGGAATCGACGTGGTGACATCTTGGCAGCGCCGTCGCCGAGCCAGGAGAAAGACATTATTCGACGATGTGTTTTTCCACAGAGGAAACAGAAAAGGCTGGCATCAGGAGGACTTTCTTATGTCTTTCAGTTTCAAAATGTCATGCGGATGAACATTCCCCTCCACCACGGTTTAATACACTGCAATTATGCACAGCCCATTGAAATGTAGTTCCACCGTGTGCCCGCGTGTAAATGAATGTTCGCCGCTACCACAGCTGGATACGCTGCAATTACACCCTTACGATTGTGTCATGTAAGGGTTGTGTGCACGTGGCTGTAACTCTATCTACTTCTGTCTGTCTGACTTTGCGGTTCCTTAAAGCCAATACGATGTAGAGTAGCTGAAATACAAATTGATTTTACATCCAATCTGTCTTCACAGCTACCCCCATACCAATACGCCAAGAGCTGAAGCTCCCCGACGGGGGCCCGAAGTAGGAGAACAGAGTTTTTCCATAAAAGAAAAACCACGCGGGAGCACACCTCTCGTCTTCTGTCTCGCTCACGTCGAGCTCTTTCTAAACGGATATTTAGGAGCCTGTTGTCGTGTACTGGGAGATTGTGTGCTTTGTGACCTTTTGTGTGAGCATGCAAGAACAGGCAAAAAGGCGAGATAGCGTACCCTTCAGCATGCAGCTGTTAAATACACGCCGTCTGTGGCCTCGGATGCTGCCTCGGTGCAGGATTATGGGGCGGTAGTGGGCTCAAATGGCTCTTCTAGAGTGGATTTAGGTGATAGTATTTTGCAATGTTTTGCTTTTGACTCTGAATCTGTTTTTGGTCATTTATTTTAATAAACTCAAATTTTTTTTTGTGTGTCCTTTTGCTTTGTAGGGCTGGACGATATGTTCCAAACTCTTCTATCAGGATATAGTTCATTTTGTATCTTGATAACGATATGCACCACAGTTTCTGGTAATTAGTCTGTGTGAGACGTGGTTTGGGATGGTCTTGTGTGAAATGAATACTTGACAAATGAAAAGTACTGAGTATTTTCTCACTTAATTAAGAACAATAGTGGAAAATAATCAGATTTTCTGAAATTTTTTATTTAGAATGCGCTCGCTTTGATCAATTTAGAAGTCGTAATTGTGTTTCACAATGTCTCGATATATGATTTCATCCAGATATGATTCCGATGAAAGGAAATAAATAGTCGTATTGAATTATTGCCCAGCCCTAGTCCATGGTGTATTCTATCAGTACCAAAATGAATGGAGTACCTAGTCAGTTTTGTAATTTTTCTTTCCTTATTCTCTCATTTATATCAAAATCTTGCTATATTGTTTCGGCAAAGTTCTTGTGTGGCTGCTTACTTTGGCTTCATATGGCAAAAAAAAAAAAAAGCCCAACAGAACGTGACTTCTGATTGGGGTTAGATATTGGAGAGATTCATGAAAACTAAAAAGCAACAGCACATTGGACAATAAAACCTGATGAAGATAAGTGGAGAACCAAAGCCTCACAATGTTGCAACACACGGTACAGAATTGGTAACCTGAGCAGGTGTCACGCCGACTGCCAAATAGATCTTCTGTCGTCTCAGCAAGGACCGGTGCGGACAAACTCGTCGGATCGGAGCGGATCAGCAGACGTTGTAAAGCCGGTGGGTCGCTCTGGAGCGAACCGGCCCTTCGAGCCGTAACCAGAGCGGGTGTGACAGGGGTGCCGTTGGATTGGCGTCTGTCATGCGCTGAAGAGGATCGGTGTCGTTCACGGTGGCCCAGTAAAAAACCCGGGCCAGTAGCTGGCCTTCCTGTCACTTGATTGCGGGACAATCCAGGACAGAAAAACCCAACACCCCGAGTAGCACCCCGGGGGGGTTTCGGCGGTGCTGAATGGCAGAGTTGACCTCTGGCCGCGTCCTGTTGTAGCGCTTCCTGCCCTCCCCCCCCTCGGGATCTTGTCGTCTTCTGGCAACGTGCTCTGAACGGTGATCCTTCCACGGTCCAGTCCGCCCTCGTGAGGAAGGGAAGAAGCCAAAGGCAGAACAGTAGAACTGATCCAAAGTTCTCTCCTCAAAGCATACTTTACTTTTGTTAAAAGGCCCTTCAGAAATGACAGTTCTTTTCACCTCCTGACTCTGTTATTCCCGTCACTAACTTCATCAGCATCCAGCTGAGAGTCGGGGCGGCTCCACCCCTCGACCTCCCAGCTGGACGGACAGGCTTGTTTTTGAATAGAGAGGAAGAATAACAGTCTTCCACACCTCCCTGTTTCCATCCTTCCACCCATCCATCCATCACCCCGGGCTGTTTTCTCTGTAAACACTGATTCGACCTCTAGTTTCACACTCTGAACACGACTAAGCAGACACAGACGGCGTGTCCTGACTTCCATACATGCAGGTCTTTTGTTGGGGGGGAGAGAGAGGTGCTTCAGGTCCCGTCTCAGCTGGGTTTACTCCCTGCAGTAGTGAACGTTCCCACTAGATGGTGGCAGAACCATTTGAAGATGTCAGACTTCACAGCGCAAGAGGTTGCAATTAAGCCCCAGCTCTCGTCCACATGGTGTCCCTTTTCTCCCCCCGTGACCATCTGATATTGTGTGATCTGAACAGACACGGTTAGAGCATTCTGACAGTGGGGAATGTTTCTTCAGGCCTGTCTATTATGATCCTTTTGGGCCCTCTTAAAAAGTCCCAGGTGTTCCCGTCTCTGGGACATGCTTCCTGGCCCTCTGAAAGCTCCCTCAAATGGAAAGATGGATCCCTTGTCAGATTGGGGAATATGTGGTCATTCCCCCCCTTTTTTTTTGAGATGGAACCATAGACCGAATGACTGATATTACAGCGCGGCATACCTAAAGAGAATTCATGTCCCTTGTCTTTTCCTCAAGTCTGTCATTCCAATCACAAAGCCTTATGACAAAACCGTGCTCTGTGAAACACTGAGCTGATTTATCATGGGTCAGTTCTCTTGGCGCGAGCGCAGTGGCTGTTAGCTTCGGTTCCCCTGTTCAAACCGGCCTGCTGGAGAGATTTTGTGGTCACTGCACGAGGCGCCGTTGCCCTTCTCTGCTGGTCGCCTTAACCTCTTTTATTGAAGTATACAAAGAGACGAACAGAACCGAACTCCCGATTTCCGCCAGGTTTGTGCTCATGCAAACGACTGACAAATCTGGCCCGCAAATTGACGCTGGCGTGACAGCGTAGCGAGAGTCCCAGATCTCCTCTCGGTGGAAAATCAATCCCCTCTTAAGTGCCGTTTGATGAATGCACCACATTTTGAACGTCTCAATCCAGACAAAAAAATATATTTTTTTCTCTGATGCGCTCTTTTAATGGCTTGCTTACCTGCTCACTCAGGCATCTTCTGGACCGTGTTGTCTAGATGCTTTTTCCACAAGGCTCCACCCGGGAGTCTGCCGGGCCCTGAGGTGAGTTCACATCGCATTATGTCAGACAGGCGTGGTAGCGCTTTCGCCACGTGGGCTGCGGTCTTGGCAGGTTTTTGAGCCTCGACCTCTGCGTGTGTCTGTACAAAAAAACGCCAGGAAGTAGTCAGTCCGGTCCATCCGTCACTGCGGGGGCTAGACTGAGAGATTCTTCACAGAAAACGCATTTGTTTTGAATTTCCAGTTCCACATTTCGGCCACGCCGAGTTGGACGTGAAGTCACAGCAATTCAAACGTGTGTGTGTGTGTGTGTGTGTGTGTGTGTGTGTGTGTGTGTGTGTTGGGAGGGGTCCCAATGAGCCTGGAGGGCGCAGGTGTCTTGGCGGTCCCCCGTCTGCAGCCAAGCGGTTCAGCCGTAGCCCCTACTGTGACTCGGTGTCTACCCAGAGCCGGTGTTTACAACTCTTATCAACACGGGAGACGCAGGATGTGGCTTATCTCGCTGCTGGGTGTTTATTTTGAGCATTTCTCTTCCGGGGAAGTGAAACAACTAACGGGACCCCGAGGCTGTACAGTCTGGGTAGACTGAGCTTGACTGGGCCACAGCCACATGGGAGCTGACATATAACGGATCATTAAGCCGCGCGTTGTAAAGAACCGAAAGGCTCAGACCTAATTGTTTTTTCCATCCTCTCCGTTTCAGATAAGGCTTAGCTGGGCCCTGTTGAGGTTTCTAGTGGAAGAGGCTGCGATAGACTTAGTGTACATCGGGAAGGACGGCTCCTCTTGTTGTGGTTCAGGAGTTTATTGTACGCCGCGACGTGTGTCCGCACATGTTCATCCAACTGCAGTGTGGAGATTTCAATGAGCCACGGGCTTTTTTTTTTTTTATCCGTGTTCTACAAACTCCTTTCTTCCTGTCCCCCCCCCCCAACTCTATCTGGCTTTCCAGTTGAGCGCCATTATTTACGAAGCGATGCTTTTCCACGCCCGTTTGATTTTCTTCACAGGTCTGTTGCATTCGCTTGCTTACTTTCCCCTCAGCGGATAAAGTTTCCCTTGTTTTCCGCTGGACGCTGAATAAAGCGCGTGGTAGCTGTGTGTGTGTGTGTGTGTGTGTGTGTGTGTGTGTGTGTGTTGCATTCTCTGAGTTGTAATGTAGGCGCTGGGTGAGGTGATGCTGGCTCGTGTACAAAGCAGGATGTTCAGCAGCTTAGGGAAAAAGTGTTGGGTTGTAAACACCCAGAGTGTACTGTCAACACGCACACACACACACACACACACACACACACACACACACACACACACACACACACACACACACACACACACACCGTTGAGTGAGTCATCCGCTGTCAATAGCTGGCTGGCCTACAAACAAATGCACATGCGTGCTAGTATGGCAGGTATTCCTATCCCATAACACAGAACACAGTGTCCGCCGGTGACTGACACACACGTGCATGCGGCCGCCGGGCCCTCTCACAAGTAGGTTCTAAAATGCTGTTCTCTCGCAGGGCTCCATGGCTTAAAGCCCGCGCTCACATTCAGCCGGTCCCTGGGGGAGAGCTGCCCGAGGAGCCCACACCGCCCTGACGCCCCGCTGCCACTTTCCACAGCCTGAGGGGAACCGGGAAGCATCCGGCAGGAGCCATGCCTGCCCTGGCCACCGGAGCCGGCCACGAGCCAGGTACTGTACAGAGACCCCAATCGGGCCTGGAACACAATCTCACACACAAGAATGTCTGCACAACGCACTCATAAAAACAAAAAAAGAGCATTTTTCTGATTTTATTCACATTTTTTATGTCCACCATCACAGAAAAAAAAGTGCGATTCCCAGTCTTACATAAAGTTAATACGTTTATATTTAAGAGCCACTTAAATTTAACTTTAAATTAAGAAATGATTTGCTCTGAACTTGTCTTAAAGCTGCTTTTTGTGGACCTGAGGGGACGTTCTAAAAGTCCACTTGCACTTAATTTCGCTCCCCGACAAATCAAAAACACACCATCGCAAATATTTGCAATTTACAGTTTAACAACAGAGAGCGAAAGTAACGTCCAGATATGCTGTGGACTGTGTGTGTGTGTGTGTGTGTGTGTGTGTGTGTGTGTGTATATGTGTGTGTGTGTGTGTGTGTGTGTGATGTCAGAATGAGGAACACGTCAAGCTTGTCAACGCCAAGACAGCTGCCAGAAATCACCACTTCTTCCCCCTCAGGAGCACTATCCTCCTCTGTCTGGCTTAATGGCCGGCTACATCATCATCTCACACATATACACACACACACACACACACACACGTGCGCAGAGGACCCAACAAAGATAGCAGGATAGCACAAAGGACAAAAGGAGGACAGACATTGTGTCCCGCTCTGATGGATAAAGAGCGTGTGGGCTGTTAACAGAGAGTTGCCGTAGCCCCCGTCGTCCTGGAAAGTTTCTGCAGACTAAAGTAGAAAGCCAGACCGTCAATTACGATTAGAGTCATTTTGGGCAATTACCGGCGGGGGCTCGGGTTTCCAAATAAAACACGTAAAAGACTCCTCCGGCCCATCTCCTCCGCTTTCCCCCCCGTGATGGTCCCGTGCAGGTGAAACGCGATGAACGTTTAGGTCACCGGTGAGGTCACGGATACTTGTGGCTGGGCCCCGGCATCGGGACTACAGGACTACAGGGCGTCGTACCAGCGCGTGCACAGAGCTCCGGTAGGATTACTCTCGGTATCAAAGTAACACAGTTGAATAAGAGATAAAGTTATATCATGCAGTTGTCTTGTCCTGGTTGTAAAGGCTGCTTTACAGTTGAGTGACTATTATGTGACATGTGTATTGGGAATAATGGGGTTAGCCTGACCAGTTAGGGCAACCAGGTTCCAAAACCATCTCGGTGTGGACTCGAAATGAGACCAAACTAAACAAAAACAGGCAGATTTATATTCATAATTGCTAATATTGAGTCAGTGACTTCAGCTCAGAAGGACTCGGATTACAGAACTCTCTTTCCCACAAAAACATTACGCCAAAACGATTATTTTGATCATTATTGGGATCACGATTATCCGTTGAGTGTTTTTTTATTGCACTTTCACGTGCTACATTCCTGTTAATGTACAAATCTTTGCATCTTGATGCCCCCCCCCCCCCCCCCCCCCCTTCCGATGGCTAGTGTAGGAAGCGCGTGATCTGCAATTAATATTCGATTAAATGTGCAGCCGTGCAAAAAACAAAGTGCCCTCTTAATCATCTCCGTGAACTAGAAGTCCCAGACATATTACATAATGCATGTTTGACTCCCTGTGTCACTCGCTAGTGGCGGAGGACGTGGCTGACTAATTCGTTTTTTTTTGTGTGGAGGACCTCGTCCGCGTCGGCTGCAGCGGGACCCTCTGCGTTACTCCCGGAGATTTTGGCACGTAGGCAGCAACACCTCTGCAGACGAGCATAAATCCACCGAGGCTAACAATACCTCCTCCACATGCGCCGGCTGCCAGTAATCACAGAGACATGACTGGATGTTGCCAGTGCCTTACCTTCTTTTCATTAGCAGCCCTGCCATCTGCAGACCCGTCACCCCACACACACACACACACACACACACACACACACACACACACACACACACACACACACACACACACACACACACACACACACACAGAGAAGATGAAGTACCGTGCTGGCGCTTTTAACTCTCCTATTTCATCACCAGATTTTGGATGTGTAGATCTTATTAAAACGCTCATTATTGGAGTGTTTGGAGAGCAAACACGTGGGCAGACAAACGGAGAGCACATGTAAAATCACTCTCTCTCTCTCTCTCTCTCTCTCTCTCTCTCTCTCTCTCTCTCTCTCTCTCTCTCTCTCTCTCTCTCTCTCTCTCTCCCCCCCCTCCCTCCCCCCGTCTCGGCCCAAATAAACAAAAGGCCTCTGTGTGAATTAGATTCTAATAAATGAGACTGAAAAAACGTGAAAAACAATAAAGTGTTGGAAAACTGACCTTCTTTAAATATATGAGCACGGGGAGAGCTGGAGAGAACGTCCTGGTGGTTGGGTTACCGTGGACTCATTTCACTGTGTGACTTTCATGAAGGCTTTGGCAGCAGATTAATGACGGGGGGGGGGTTCAGTTGATGATGCTGGCCCTGCTCTCGCTGTTTGAAACATTGTCGTCTGAGTGCATCCAACCACCCTGCTCTCCGTCCTTCGGCGTCCAGAGAAGCCCCGCCCCCCCCCTCACGCTTTAGGACGCCGTTCTCGGGATCTGATACACAAACGCACAACAGTTCACATTCTAATAAGGCGGCCAAGAAGACACGGACAGTTAGCTTTTAATCGTGCGAGCGCCTCACAGGACTGATAATGGGCAGCCCGCTCCGCAGAGGCGATAAGTCAAAGCTGTGCTCGGATTAACCTGAACCCCCCCCCTCCCCCCCTCACCACCCCCACTACAAAAAAAGCAATGCAGCTGCTCTCCAGGTCTCTCCTCCAGACAGCTGCTGTTTAGTCGTTTCTCCTCCTGTTCAGCCGCGATGGAGTTCTGTTGCGGGCTCAGTCGGGGACAGATAACTGTTACGCCTCCGCTCAGTTTGGCTCGGCTCATCTCGGTTTATTTCAGCTCCCACTCTTGGATCTTCAGACAGTCAAACCCAGCCCACTCCTCTGTCTGCTGAACACCATTTATCTCCCCACTGAGCTCCATTAGCACCAAGGTTACGTTTCGAGATTTTTATTTTTTTTTACATTGTGTGTGTGTGTGTGTGCGTGTGTGTTTTGCTGCATTTATACCAAACACTTCTACCTACCCAGGCCTCGACAGTGTGGATTACCAGGTTGCTATTGTCTACTATTTTGAGAAATTGCCAATTTTTTATCCTTTGGCTGCACCCCAAAATAGACACATTTTCAACATGTGTTTCATTAGCGATCTTTGAATATTGCTGCCACAGTCGGAACCAGAACCAGACAAAGCTGTTGGAGCGTTCAGAGGCATCTGTTTTAGAGACGATGGTGAAGCAAATTCAGTTTGCCTCAATTCAATTAACCATCAACATCACAAACAAACTGATTCAACGGACAAAGAACCAGATGAACCCGAAGGGGAAAAAAAACAAAAAGTCTCGGGGAGGAGAAGTATCCTGGCATCTTTGAGCCGGACGGAAAATTATATCGCAAAGCATGTCCAACATACACATGCATGTCACATTTTCATTATTAAGGAAAGCTTCACACGCAAAATGACCGTTTGTATATCGGTTACTTTTTCTTTTTTTTTTACCATTGCACCATCACAGGATGTCCAATCAATGTACCGAAAATCGGAATGTTGAATTTCAAGTTCTCATTCTTGTCCTTTCTAAGTTAATGACTACTGCGTACAGTCCCACATGTGTCTCGACGTCTCTCTGTATGCAGGGAGGGTCCTGGAGTCGGTTGAGTACCAACTTGCCCCATCTCTTGATGAGGGTTGTGCGGTAATGGCAGCTCGCTGTCTGCGGATGAGGAGCTCGCTCAATTGCTCCCAACGTCCCCGCTCTCCCATCAGAGACCCTCAAGACGTACAACATCTGGTTGATGTCACTCGGAGGTCAGCGAGCCTCCCGGAGTGAGAGTGGGTGTTTGCTCCTTGTAGCCCCATTTCCTCCCTGCTTCTGCAGTTTTGTGGTAGAATGGTCCGTTTGGTGGGGGAGAGGTAGAACGGGGCAGATATCGGCGATTTAAAGCCGGAGAACTCGGAACGAACAGCTAGATTTAAACCCAGCTTAAACAAATTCAAACTAGCATTTAGTTCCTTTGAATTAGTACATTTACCTTTTAGTATATTCTATATATATTCCCGTGTGGTGTCATACAACCACTGTGTCTCGTGAGATTGTGGTACGGCTTGGAATTTGATGTCCTGGCTCCAGCACCGCCATTATCCTGAAAAGCTTCTCCCGAAACAATGCCAATGGGCCAAATATCCTTGGAAATAAATCCTGCTGTCTTATTAATCGGCGTTGGCCTTTTTACGAGCTTCTGGCTTAGGTCCTGAGGATGAGTGTAGCAAAACAGCAGACAAGACAGTCGGACAAGGTGGTCCTCATCAACGGTGTTTCTTTATGTCATGTGTTTGGAAAAAAAGAAAGAAAAGTCAGATTTTTTTTTTAAACTCTTGAATATCTTTATTAGTGCCAGCCTCAAAACTCCAGGATCAGTCGGGATATGTAATTTGTAGTCTTTTCTAATTTTCTAAGAAAGCCTTCGTTCATGTAACCATTCCCAGCAGCTGGATTCTCAAAATGTCTCGAGATCACCCTAAAGTCGCGGGTCACGTATCGCACCGAAATCCATCTGGTCAGTCTTCCAGTAATGCGTTTGTGTCCGAACCACAGCGTCACGGGCCAATTGGCGTCCCGTGAGGAGCTACTGGCAGCCACGCCGGTGTCTTCGGTATGTGTGTGTGTCGGACAACATGGAGGGGCGACCGTTCGTTCTAAACGACAATGGCGGTTGGCGACCCCTGAAGAGGTTAGTTTAGATGCTGCAGTAGCATCAGTTATGTCTGATCTGGAGAGCATTTCTTCACTGAAAGAAGAGCAAAGAACGACACTGAAGGCTTTTCTCAATGGAAGAGACGTTTTCTCTCTTATCCCGATTGACAGATGGTTCATACAATCACCTGCCACGTATATTTTTTAAAGTGCCTGCCCTTTTCCAAAAAGTTTAAAATGCCGACTTGTTACACAGAACCTGTGGCGGACCAGGTTAACATACATTTTAATGAACTAAACTCTCAGGAACATAAATCAAAATGAGGTTATTAACTGAATCAGATACATAAAGCTGTGGCCAGGCCTGCTCGGTGAACAAGACACACATTGGTGTGATTACTGATTTAGTCGTCGCGTGAAATCTGCTGGTTTTGACTGACTGGTCTGCCCAATAGTGCCGCTAACTGACAAGCCCCCCCACCCCACCCCCATGTGCAATTACAGTCTCTGCATGGTGCCCCTTAAACCACACACCCGAGACCAGCCCGAATCATTTGCGCACACGCTCTCGAACACTGCTGAAGACCCCGATGCCCTTTCATGAACCGTATTAAAGTTAACTGTGTTATTCCAAGCCGTACCTGCGTGTTCTATCAAGGTTTACGGGCCCCCGCACTGCATTTAAAGATAAGGGTGGTTCAGCCATGCACAGCTGAGGAGGAGGAGGAGGAGGAGGAGGAGGTGGGCGACACTCGCATGAAAGACTACACATGGAAACCTTGCGATTGGGACAACGCTTTTACCAGATACGCTAATAACTTACTGGCTCCATGTGCATGTTTGTGCGGGAGCGATAGATGAGCGATTCCAGCCATCTTATTCTCTCCAATCTTGAACCCCCCCCCCCCCCCCCCCTGTTGGAAAAGTGATTCTGAGTAATGAGATGCAGACGTTCCTATCCCTGTGTAGGATAAAATGCATACACACAGATCTCTGAATTATATGAGCGATATGATTGGAATATGGTCATATTGTTCTTTTTTTTCTCTCTGTCAAGGTTAACAGTAAAGTTTTCCATCCTGATGTCAAGAATCCAGAGCATCTGGCCTCGTCATAGGGGAAGGTTGGGGAGGACTTATGGTGGTGGTGGTGGTGGTTGTGGGGGGGGGGGGGGGGGGGGGCGTTCCTCTGGGAGCTTCCATTTGTCGTGGTCCCTGGCCGGTAGCCGGCCCTGTGCAGCAGTGATACAGTACTGAAACACAACGATTTGTTGCCACTGGAAGAGCTCCCTGTTTCCAGTTACATCAGAATGAAAATTTCCACATCATTCTAGCAACAAAAAATAAAAAAAACGCAGGCAAAGGAAGCCGATGTAAAAGAAAGAAACCAAGTGAGTGCGACTGAGAGTGAGGAACGATGACTTTTATTTGTTTGAATACGAAGAATTCTTTCTGTTTTTGTCGAGGCAGGATGGACATCCCCTCCCCTCTCCCCATCCAAGGCACACAGGCTACTAAATCGGTCACTGGCGGGCATTACATGCTCACTTGCATTAGAAAGAACCCGAAAACAGCTTTACAGGCCACGTGCGCCGCTTGCCAACCAGGCAGCTGGGGGGGGATGTTGAGTAATAGCCTGCGACTTTGAGAGCGAGGCGGTTGAAAGATTTTAGAGTGCAAATTCAAAGCGCAAATTTGCGCCGCCATTAGCGTACGATCGGAATGGAAGCCCTTTCAGGTGGTTTTGGCTCGCCCCGCCCCCGATGTCCCTGGCAGACTGGCTTAAAAAAATATGCAGCTGGCCTCGGCCTTTGGACAGAACATGCGGGGCCTGAGCCAGAGAAGTCTGCCGCTGGTCCATTGCCACAATAAGCAGAGGTGGCTGGTCGTTTTGGACGCGGCTAGGTTGTTGTGGCGTCTGTGTTTTGTGTACCGTGTAAGAGTGAATCTAAGCTTAGCTCGCTTGTGCTGGGCCAAACTCGGCCTCCTCCGCAGACATCGGGAGCTTCCATCGGGAGCTTCCATCCTGGCTTTAAAAAACGGACAACTTCTCAGATATCTGTTTTTATCCGCAATGCTGTCTCTGTCGTCATCTCTTCGTCTGCCCGGATAGATATTCCTAACCTTTCGTCTTTCCTCCAGTATCAATGTGTCTCACTTTCCTTTACATTATATATCATTTGTGAGCTGGAGGGAAGTTTAACAACTCAGACCCTGGACAAGATACCGAGTTCCCTTACTTTAACTCCCAGCCACGTTGCAGGTGCTTCCACTCAAGCCTCACTCGTCTTGCGGTGTGATCGTTAGAACCGTTGTAGCAGCGAAAAACACCGCTGGCTCTCTTGAGGGATCCTATGTGCATTCAATTATGCTGATTAGACTTGTACTTTTGTCCCGGAGCTCTGTTTTCAATGTGCTGACAGCCCTTTGAAGCGTAAAGGTGTGACGAAGCATGGAGCAGAGGACGAGGGCGGGGCACTTGCTACGTGATACTCGATGGCATGTTGAAAATGAGATGAAATGAAGTAAATGCCTTTTGAAAAGCTTGGCCTGTATCCTGGCGCTGAAATGCAACTTTTGATAAGGTCCTGCAACCTGGATTCTTTTGTGCTCCCCCCCCTGAATGAAGCATGATCTCAGCAAGGACCCGCTTCTTTACAGGCCCTGAAATGACACACAAGCAGAGTTCAGCCCGCGGTAGTGAAACAGTCGATATATGATCGGAGTGACGGTTGATTGCACCTGGACCGGCCCACTGTGCTTGCTGAAGTCATTTTTCCATGCCGTGGAGATCGAAGTAACATCTTGCAAAAGCCACTCGCTCTTTTTTTATTTTTTGTTTTTTACCCCTCCCAAACGATGGAGCTATTCAGAAACGCTGAAATATCATTGAAGATGGCATTGGAGGGCTTAATCCCCTGACCTTTTTTTTTCTTTTTTTTAAATGTGGAGCTGAACCACTTCAGTCTTTGGAACCGGTAATGTGAGGCTTGTGGGCTTGAACGGAGCACGGATTCCTGCTGTTACGTTCATGGCCTTCCCCGGTTATATCCCAAGTAGAACACATTTATGTTTAAAGATCACAGCGTCTGCTCGGCTAATGCATCTTGTAATTCTATATAATTTTATGTCTGGAAGGTGAAGGCATGGTCGCTTAGTCCAGACAACCAATGCTGTGCTTTTTCCTTGCTCCGGCGTGCTCCTTTGGTAGAAAGAACGTTTTTTTAAAAGGGGTCAGGCGCTAGTAGGCTTCAGGACAGAACAGAAGCGGGACCGGGGGCAGCGGGCTGATGACATATCAGTCCTGTGTTGGCCGTGAACAAGGGGCCCTAAACACTTCTCCTTTTGTTTGGCACCTGACTCGGGTTAAATCCATCTTCCCGCCCACTGTCTGTCTCGACTCTCTCCCTTCGGAGGGAAACCGTGTTTACACGAGTGCGGGAGTCATCATCGCTGTTATTGTTATTTCTTGCCGTTGCAGAAAGCCATCACTCCGCGGGCTTTTCACGGTGTTCCTTTTGTCCCGAGTGTCATCGTTCTTCTTCTGTCTGCGCACACGCTTTAATCAGATGTTGTTTATGCCGGTATGTATCTCAGACGTCGCGTTCATTCACTGATTCTGGCTTCAATTTGTTTTCCCCGTCGCTGCCCTGTCCTCCACTAGGTAAAAGGGGTAAGGGGGGTGAATCGAGGCCTTGAGTGGATTAGGCGACGCAGTCTGCAGCTGCTTCTCTTCCCGCCACCCCTGTCTGCCGCCATTTATTCTGTACAAATGGCCCTCGCACGTTCACAGTGCGGTGTTTTGAAATACCGAGCCGCTCAGAAAGATCCCACGTGTTGTCACAGTTCTCTTCCCCCCCCCAGCAGTCTGGTGAGCCTCACGAACATTGCGCCTCTCTCAATGTGTCCCCGAATGATATATGAGGGAGTTCAATAACTCATTCGGCACCTGGGAGAAAGAGGGGGGGGGGGGGGGGGGGGGGGGAATTGAGTCGAACCCCAGCATTCATTTCCTGAATCCGAACAAGTTCATTTTCACCGGACAGTTTGTCTTTCTGTGTGTAGATCAGTTACAAGATGGAAGTAGGGGTCCCCCAACATGTAAAGTTATGGACAGACTGATAAATCTGTCTCGGCGGCCCATGTGGCCTAGTCTGGAGGGTAAGTGAACAGCGCCTAAGTTACAATGTCATCTTTTAGAACCCATACAAACCCTGTGTTGGTGGATTAATCCCTGTAATCTCTTAGCCCCCCGTTGACCTGCGTGACTAGCAATTTGATGCGTATCATGTTTAATACATTTCATTGTCTGGGATTTTTGTGTGTGTGTGTGTGTGTGTGTTTTACATAAAAGGGATCTGTGAAAAACACTGTTATTTTCTTTAACCGCTGTTGAGGTGTAGGCGTGAGAGGGGAAGTGCTGTTTGGCAGTTTAAGTGGTCACTTCCTCCGTACGGGAAGCTTCGGAGGCCCCGGGCCCTCTCCGGTTTCTCTGAAGACCGTTTCGGCCATCCGGCGCAACACCATGCCGGTCTTCAGGACCTTTCTGGGCAGGGCTGGGCCAGCACTGGCCACAACAGAACCCTCGTGGTCCACTACAAGACTACTGCCAGGTCCGCTACACACACACACAGCCGCCGCACGAGAGGGTCCAGAATAGTCCGGCCAAAACAAACCGAACGAAGCCAGACCAGCCCTGCAAGAAACAAGGCGGTCCACCCTTTAGCGGTGAAGGGTTGGCGCAATCATGTTCCCTTTCTTCTTCTTCTTCTTCCCCCCTCTCTCATTTTGTCTGCCACTGTTTGCGCTGGACATGGTTTCTGATGTTACAGACCTATACGTATGTGTCGATACATCTGGCCCTGGATTCAGTTCTCTTTTCCACTTTTTTAAAGTGTCCACACAGTGATTTTACCACCACTGTGGTCGCTCTTTGGCTCGTTTCCTTTCTCTCCCTCCATTTCTCCTCCTCGCTTGTCCAGCCATACATTCTTACATTTAATTTCAGCTTTGCAGAGTCCCTGTTTAGCTCTTGGCTCCTCTGCAGCTCTTTTTCTGTTGTTGTTTGAAACTCTGGTTCACAGGGTTCAGCCTGACATAGTGACCCCCAGAAGGCAGCTTGTATTTTATCCATTCTCCCCATTATTGTCGATTGTTTCTGTGTTTCCCATAAGGCGCCGTTTGGCGAGTGTTTAGGCGAGTGTTTAGTTCGTCCCAGCAGGAATCGGGAGGAGTTGTTGTCAGAAGGAATAAAGAGTTGAATCATTGCGAGTGCAGACAGACAGGAGGGGAGACATCGCACCTGGGGAGAAAAATGCTGAGGGACTCTCACTCTCTCCTTTCCTCCCTCGCTCCCTTCATCCCCTCCTACTGGTATCTCACCGCTGCCAATAGTAATGACATTACCATATCTCCCCCCACACACACACACACACACACACACACACACACATTCACCGCCCTTCCTACACCCCTCACCTCATCCCATGTGTCTTTAAAAAGAATTTCTTTATATATATATATATATATATATATATTATGTGAGATGTTCTGTTGGGAGTTGTAAATGTTTGAGGTTGGCTGGTGATGAGGACCACAGAACCAGGCGTCGGATGATCACACATACCTGGGGACAATATCACACACCGAGCTTGAGTAAAACCACGTGGGGTCGCTGTGATGGCTGGTGCACATGTGTCATGTCTAAAAAAAACAAAAAACCCTCTCTTGTATTCCAGTGGCTTTTTTCCCTCTCCTTCTTTCTTAACCACAGTGCTGTTGTAGCAGTGAGGCATGAGGCGCTAACACTGCACCAGAGTCCACGTCGTGACCCGCGGAACAGGGAGGGAATATATCCTCTTGATGCTCAACGATCTCCCCCCGAAAAAAACCTCCCAAATGGAAAGCAGAGGGTTGAGAGTGGCACATGACACTCCATCCATCTGACTGCCCAGCAAGCAGCAGCAGCAGCACATGACATGACATTAGCTAAGTTTGTCAGCGGTCGGCGCTGCAAGCACACACTTGCTCTGACCCAGTCAGAGCTCCCCGCCAGTTCAGTCAGCCAGTCGTTCATCCAGCCAACGACGTCAACCCTTGTTTTCAATCAATCATTTTTTTTCAGGCTACGAATTACTCCGGTTGCGTCTGTGGAGCCTTTTTTTTATTTCTTCTTCTTTTTTCTTTTTCCTCCTCCATCCTTCCTCTCTTCCACTCTCGTCCTCTGATGAAAGACACTCTCGGAGGGGTAGCCAAGCCGCTCGAGGTTGTTTTGACGTTTCGCCGGCTCCGCCGGAGCGAATGCGTTTGGAGTTTCTTCACATGATAAGTAGCGCTTTCAAAGGGTTTTCAACCACCGCGTGGTGGTTGTGTTTTGATGAGTTTGAATCTGGGCTTTTAATGGTGCATTTATAAAGGGGGTCTTTGATGCAAAACAACCCAGCTTGACTGCACTCTTGTATGGGCCTGACCCCTGGTTTAGTGGATCACAGCCACCTTGAAGACCAGAACAGAGCAACAAACAAGTATCTGCTACTACTCTCCATCAGTTATGCTCCAGGACTCTGTTGTGTTTGGAAGGGACCCCGCTCACACGCTGGTTTTGCGCTTCACCTCCTCCCCTCGGCTTAATCTTGAAACCATCAGCTCCACAGTCTGCTTCTCTTTTCATTTTTTTCATAAGCCGGGTTAGTACAACCTCAGAGGGCCTTGCAGATTTCTGCGTGTGTCGTTCTGAAAGCGTTGCTCATACTAAGGCCGGGTTAAAGGCAAACGTCCACCGTCCTTGTGAGCGTCATTTTGAGTGTTAAGATACAAAAGGATATTTCATCTTTTAAATATAAATAAATACTGACACCAGCCACACAGAGTTCATCCTTACTACTTCTTCCAAAACCTCTGTTTAGCAAACCCACGTGCTCTTTACTCCAGAGATTGATTGTTTGCAGGCTTGAAGGATGCGAAGCCTCCCGAGGCATGTGTGCCATCTGTTTATAGTTCGAAAAAAGGAAGGTTAATATTGAACTTTTCAACTGATCAAAAAGTAGAATTTCTAGTGTTTTTTTTTGGGGGGGGGGGTTGTTTCTGATTGGGGACAGGACTGCAAGTGTTCCTCAAACAACAGGAAAGGCTGGGACAATGGTGGGAAATGCTTTATTGCCTCTATGTTTCCTTTTCCTTCCAGTGACGAGCAAAAGAGGGGCGGTAACGGTCTTTTATTTTGTATTTCGTAGGTTGTAGCGCTTTCAGGTGCATATTTATTTTTTGCGTGTGTGTGTATTGGACGGACAAAAGAAAAAGATCAATAGATGAGAATGACGCGTGTGTGAGCCGATAAAAGTACAGGCGTTCATGTGCATGTTTACAAATGCATACGTTGTCTTGTCTTGACTGCGTTGATGTATTCCTGCACACGTACAGCAGTTACGCTCTGCTATGTATTATTAAACTACAGATGTATGCACATCTGTTTCTATGCATGTGGTGTTGTTTTTTTGCGTGTGACTGTGCATGAATGCAGTAATTCCTCCCACTGCCATCATGCTGACTCTTGATGTTTCCTCATTGCCCCCCCCCCTCCGTCCACAGGTCTGTATGAGCTGCTGGCGGCTCTGCCCTCCCAGCTGCAGCCCCATGTCAGCCGCCCCGAGGACAACACCTTCCTCCAGGACATGTTTGGGGAGAGAAGCCTCCACTCGCTGGTCAAGGTAAAACAAGAACAGGACACCTCTGTCTTTTAGAGTTGTGTGTTGTGATGTTCTTCAGGTTTTTCATATCCTCTTGAGGCACTTCACTTTATAAATGCTTACCATCAAACTAGTGATTTACGTATATTTTCCAGCACCGTAGAACATCATGTTCTGGCAAATCCTTTAACTAGCGTTCTATTCCAAAATGTTGTGATATTAAGGTTACAGTTTAACAGTTTAATAGTCATGAATAATTACATTTAGCTTTTAAACAAAGGCTCCTGCATATGGCCAGAGATGACGCTCCAACCGGGAGGCATAGAAAAGTGGATATCATTTGTCTCGCTGTTTTAATAATAAGTTCTATAATAAATATAAAAAAAAGAAAGAAATCTAAGAAGTTGTATGTCTCAGGTCAGACAGACAATATCTATTTCATCACTGGATGTGGAATCTCCATAAATCTGCGTCTCGGTCTACATTACCCACCGCTACGGGACAGAATCCAAACTCTGTCTCCCGTGACCCCCCCACCCCACCCCCCCACCCCTGATCCGACCTCTCCTATTCCCATAAAAAGCAGTTACGCTCTGCTATGTATTATTAAACTACAGATGTATGCACATCTGTTTCTATGCATGTGTTGTTGTTGTTTTTTTGCGTGTGACTGTGCATGAATGCAGTAATTCCTGCATTGCTCCTCTGCACGATCCCGCTTCATTCAGCCTCCCTTCCGTGCGGTCTCATTCATACATTGCTAAGTTTATTGTCATTTCGACGGCCTACCCACCCAGATCTTCTAACTCCCCACTCTGCCAGCGTGAGCGGGGCCCGCGGTCCGGTTACTGCCTGTTAAACTGGATAGCTTGCAGAGTTTGTGGGGAAGATGAGCACACTTCATATCTTTATACGCTAGCAGACAGGCGGAGGTAATGAAAGTAACACATTCTGTCTGTCCGCCCCGAACCTCATTTTCACTCGGGATCCTCTGCGATCGGCAGCCGATCCCCTTCTTCCTCTTCTCCTGCTACTGGAAAAGGGAACAGGAGGGCTTTTGTGCTTTAAATCACCTTGTTTGTCTGTCCATATTCAACCAGCAAATACATGGAACCACTGCTTCAGCTCGTCCATTTAACCGAGGGTGCTTTATTACTCAATTTACAAAGAAAACGTCTCTAATTGTTGGCGCTACAGTTGACTGTATCCTTTGTGTATGGTCTCCATTTTGAAAGAATGCCCAACACTTTTCTCATGTGCTGGCATGATATATTCCCCTCTTTGGTGGTCTCACTTTCTCTCCAGCCAGAATCGTTATGTCACAGAGACGATTGAGAGAGAAAAATGGACATCATTTTCATCCCCTCCCTCTTTTTTTTTTTTTTTTTTTTTTGAAGAAATCTTTTTCTGCGTAAGCATGTTTGTTCAGGATCCAGGGTTGTAATGCGCCAACGTGAGCGTGTAAAAGTGCCTGAATTATGGCATTCCTCAGACGCTTAAGCAAAACCCCGATGTCGGGTCTTGAGGAAACCAGACGGGTTTCATTTGATGCCTGGGATTGTTATGGATGGCCAAAGAATACGGCCTCTTGAACATGGATAATGATGGGCAGGGCCTGCCCATGTTCAGGCTCTCGTTCTCGGCCGGCCCCAAAGAAAACACTGCGTAGTGTGCGGCAGATAGAGTGATGCTAATGAAGGTGGCATTATGTTTCTGTGATATTTAGCCAGACATAAGGGTGGAGCACTCAATTCACCTCGCCCTCTAACCACCCCTGATTATACCTGGCTAAACCTGCCAGAGTAAGGCCAGTGCTGTTGAAACTAGGGTGCCATGTCCTCACCGGTTCTTTACCTGGAGTACAGAAAGCTTTGCACCAATCTTAGGAAGAAATTGTCCTTGCATTACAAGCGGATAGTTTTCCTAATCTTGATTGTACACAAAAAAGACACAAAGAGCTGCACCACTGCTCTTATCTATTGAGAAGAGCCAGATGAGGTTGTTCGGTTATCTTGGATGCCTCCCTGAAGGTGTTCCAGGCACACACACACACATATGGGAGGAGACCCTAAACCAGGCCACAGAACGTGAGGGATTAGATATCCCATCTGACCTCGGAACGCCTCAGGTGCAGCTGGAGAAAGTAGCTAAAGAGAGGGAGTGTCTGGGTTGCTTTGCATAGCCTCCTAAGTGCCTATGGACGGGTGGATATACAGGAAGAAAAAGATGTCTCTGCAATACCCAACCATACCAGTGGCAAAAGGCGGGGAGATCTTGGAAGCAGTTTCTCCATCTTGTTTTTTTAGTTTTTGTTTAAACTGCTGACAAAGGGAAGCCCAACAAATTGAGCTTAGTGATTGTGGAAAGCTGAGATGTCAGGTGTGCGTTGTGGTTGAAATGGTCACTGATCAACTCCCAAAAAAGCCATTCCAAAATTTGAATCCCACTTTGATCACATGCCAGTTAGATGGTGAGTGGTTCTCACTTTGGGGCCCTGCAATTCAGTAAGTACTAGTTAACGTCCAAGCTAATGTGACCCACTTCACTATCGCTACCGTGGCAGAATGAGTACCGCCAATACGATACAGCAACAGTCATGTCTCGCCATCGCAACCACAAAG
This sequence comes from Leptoclinus maculatus, assembly GCA_032191485.1. NCBI lineage: Eukaryota > Metazoa > Chordata > Actinopteri > Perciformes > Stichaeidae > Leptoclinus > Leptoclinus maculatus. Next base: position 12,594,363 of record JAVDOI010000013.1, read on the forward strand.
TGATCAAATACGTCAGTGAAACATCAAAGAACCACATTAGTTCTTCACCACATTGAGTCTGTTTTGACCTCTTTTTTTTTCCTCTTCCTCTTCTGTTTCAATGGAGAGAAACCGAGCTGCTTTTAGCGTCTCTTATCATTAACGTGGAGGCATAAGTGGAAACTGCCCCGGACCAGACAAGCAGAACTACGTGTTTCCTCTGCTTCCTACTTGGTACGGAGACGCGAGCCAGCCTGTCAGCCCGTGAGCCAAATGGACAGACAGGCGGACATTGAAACACACAGAAGTACCGAACAACCATCTCGCCTTACAGCGGAGTCCAGCTTCAGGTGAACATGGCTAACGTCAGTGGCACACCATTAATAAAACCTTAATTGTCCCCTTCCTCTAAAGTCCCGCCGCCAAATCTCCACAGATTCCACCTTTTTTTTTATTCCACAAGGCTGTGAAGGGGATACTTTGGGAATGGCTAAACAGCGAAGAGAAAACACACACACGTCATGTTAATCTGACAGACTCGGCAACCCAGGTCGCTCATGTGGAAACGATCAAGCCTCACCTGGGTAATTATGAAGCATCGGTTACTGGTCAGTCGGTCTGGGAGGAGAGGGAAGGACCAGGGGAAGAGGTGTCAAAGATGGAAAGGGACACAAGTAAGAAGACCTACATGAAGACCTAAACCAGACTTAAGTTCTCTGTTTCCCCTCACCTGCCCTCATCAGATGGTCGGGACAGCCTCTCACGTCCCTCCTAATCCTATTATGTCACAGAGATGAAACCAATATTTTCTAATATCATCTTTCAGCGACGGGCCCCGGGGCCTCGCAAGTTCGCCTCATTTTGCAGACTTTTTTTTTCATCGGTGCAGCATCAGAGCTGACATGTAATGCGAACGCTGGCGTGTATATAGCTAGCATAGCTAAAACGACGCAGACAGTTCCCCCTCTTTTCAATTAAAAAGAGTTACTCAAGTGTGCTTTCTATAAATTCCACCACACTCACTGTTCCGCTGCCAAGTTCCAGCTCCACAAAAAGCCACAGGAAATATAATACAATATTCAATTTCCACCTGCCTCAGGTGGGGCTCTCTTTAAAGACCCAAGTTTCTGTCAGCAGGCCTTTAGCCAGGCCCCAAGATCCCTCGTTTTGTGGTCAGTCAGTTTTCCCTTAAATGCTGCTCCTGTTAGTTGCTAATAGGCTTGGCACTTGCAACATCGTTACACAGCAACATCGATGCGGGCTTGCCAGTTTGTTCTTCAGTGCTGCAGGCCTTTTAATGACATGTAAAGGTGCTGCAGCTGACGCTTGTGCCCAAGTGGAAAGTTTCTGCTATTTTTGGTAAATGAGCACATTTTCAGACAAACTGGACTGTATTGCTTGAGTACCAGACTTGGTATCCCATGAATAACTGGATCGCACTCGAGGTAGCCCTCCAAGTTTCATGACTCACCCTGTAATGTCCGTAAACTCCACTCCTTGACGACAGCCATAGACTTGCCCTTTGGGCACTTATCTTATCCTTTCCACACCTCAAAACATACCATGCTACATTACCAAGGAAGATCACAAAAAAAGGAAATAGTTATAAACCTCTCACCCGGCTGGAACAGCTCTCTGTGAGTCATTTAAGCCCCACACCCTGTGTGCAGCACTGAAACCTGGCTGATAGTCTGGTTCAGGACTCAGCCTGTAAACCTATACCACCTCAGAGATCCACTCGTACTGTCTGTGGTCAGCACGTACTGCGCAGTGGTCGCCTCTGATGTCTGTATTTATTATTTTGGGGGAACAGTAACCCTCACGGGGGAGTTAAGCAGGCTGCTTTGGAGAGGGGAGCTTCCATCCTTAAAAAGAGATGACCTTCATATTCATGTAGCCTCCCAGTCAACAGATTCCTCTATTCTATTTGGTTGTAAATGAAAGAACATTGTGCAGGTTACAGTGCTTCAACTTGCCATTTGTTTCTAGAAAATATTGTTTCTGACACAAGCCGGCTGGTTATTTACAGTTTAAAAACCTCAGTTGAATCCACAATAAATCCCCTTCCTTGCAATTTTATACTCCGCGCTTAGGCTACCTTCCAAATATTTTCCTAGGAGTTTGATGGTCGACTACAGCACGAAGTCGAAAGGTCGTGCTCAATGTCCACAAACAAGCGCCTCTGAATCGAGCCAGAAGAGCTCGATGAACAGACCAAGGATAGAGCCAAAGGCGAGGTTGTGATCGGGACAATGGGAAGGAGGAGGAAAACTCCTCGGTACAGAAGACGGGCTCGAGTATGGCCCGTTGACTCCTGAATATACTTTAAAATCAACCATTTCTACAGCACTGGGGATGGGGGCAGGAGAGGCCTGCATATATCCACCGGTACCCATTTCTATTAGTCAGATGTCTGTATTGGTAATCAAGGTAAATCTCTGGAGCAATCCCACAACCATTATTCCAGGTCACTTTGGTTGACCCCGATTTCGTATTCCTTCGCCAAAAGAAAAGGACTCAAAGTGAAACCAGAAGGTCTACACGATACAAAGCCAATCTTAACAGGACATGGAGCATAGGAACGATACTGAAAATATGGAAAATGAGGCTCCTGGTGCCATAAAGTGTGTTTATATCTCCCACATGGCCCAAGAACTGCCTGAAGACATCATGGGGCTCACCTGGGGCTTTATAGGTAGTCTTCACAAATGAATATGTTGAAGTGACTCGAGGGTACTCGAATCAATCTGATTCATTCAGTCAAATGCGTTTGTCCTGGGTTCATGCCCTTAGTGATTCAGAATCCTGTTTCCTAACCCAATAGCTGCTATATATCACATTAATGAGTTGCTTGATTGATAGATGCCACTTCCCTTGGCGATTGTTTTGTACTGTACAAGGTTAGAGGCTGAAACACAACAGAAAACCGCGTCTCAAGAATATCTTAGTACGTACGCAAGTGTGACTGTGTCCTGCTCCGTCCCGGCCTGACAGAATACCTGGTGTCAGGGGCCCTCTCTGCTCCCTTCTCCTAAGAGCGCTAGGAGGAAATGTATCCCCTATCTAAATGATGTGGCTGTCATGGCTGTTGGCCAGCTGCCCTGCTCTCTCTCTCTCTCTCTCTCTCTCTCGCTCACTCTCCCTCTCTCTTTCGTCCATTGGATCTGCTGCTAGTTTCTAATTAGCTGTCACATTCTCCAGGCCTTTTCCACAACGAATGAGAGAGGCGAGCTCAGGCACCAGACCGCTCTGTATGGGGTCTTGGTCAAGGAAAGGTGCTGGGTTTGTCTGTGAATTCTCACATAGGCAGTCATCGGCATCTTTGTCCATTCATCAGCTTATGAGCCAGTGTCCTCAAGACCCTCAATGCACTGTTGTGGCTCAGGACCCCGGTCCAGGACAATACAAGTTTGAATTGTCTCATACAATCATTGACTTTTTTTTTACATGCACAAAATATTCATTTTATTACCCTAGTTTCAAAAAGACAATGGGCCTCATTGCAAGAACATTTCACTTATCTTAACTTTCTCAGACTTTTTTCTGCCACGTCAGCAAACGCACTTAACTTCAAACCACCGTGTAAATGACCGGCGTAAACGTGATGAAGGCCACCTGTGCGTAAATGAGCCTGCACTCATGAAATTTGTAAATGAGCGAGAACATTGGTGAGTGCAAGCAAGTTCTCCCAAATCACTCATTCGAGCCACTTAAGAACAAATGTGTAGGTGTGGATCCTGCACGAGGCCCAATATTCCTACTGAGCGGTTTACAAGGCGAACTTCTATTCCGGTTTACGTGCAGAGGTGCATATTCAGATTTTTAAAATAAAGGGTTCGTCCAAAGTTTAACACCGGTGGAGCGGTGGACTTGTTCGACCAACACATTCTTTCATTACTTCAACCGCCTCTTTAAATGGTTGGCGTTGCGATTTTATTGCTTATATCCAGATACCTGTTGATATCCAAGTCTTTCACATTGTTTAAAAATGAAATTTGTTCCTGCTTCCAATCAGAAATGTGACCCTTTTTCCTTTACCCCAGCCTTGCAAATTGTTGGTTTGTGTACAACGTACAGAACTGACCGTAAACAAGCGATAAAAAAAACAACAACGTATATTCAGAATGTCTAAAGAATTCTCCTAAAACCTGAATGGTATTGGCATACCTCTCATACATTTGAAAGAAGCCCTTATTTGGAATGTCCAAACGGAATATGCTGTTAACACGACCCATATCAAATTCAGAATATTTGGAATAAATACAAGAATATTAGTGTGCATGTCGTCAATGATTATAGAAAGTTGAAGTGATTTCTGTCAAAGGGAGGCATATCGACTGGAGAAATTGTTGTCGACAGAAACAAAAAATGCCTTGGCAGACCTTCCTACTATATTTTGGTAGATCAACCGCCACGCGAGATTATTATTCATTTGGAATGGTAGATCCACGATGAAAGATTGCTCAGAGTGCTACCCTTTGTGTAAACTGAGTTACCACTAATGGCAATGCCGAGCGGATGCTGTCGTTTCTAATATCTGCTCCTTGATGACACTGGGTTGGATTTATTTCTGGTCCGTGTAAACTTGCTGGTTGCATCGTAAGCGGACTGATGCAGAATGGTGCGGTCATATCCTGGCTTGTTCACGGACCACAGCACGATGTCCAGAACCCGATGCCATCACGCCGGGTCCAAAGCCAGCACTTTGTAAACTGTGACCTACTGTAACTGAAGAAAAATATATTTTTTTCTTTTTCCGCTTCCTCGAGTAAACACATCATTTCACAGCTATTCTAGTTGCAACCATGCACGTCTTGTCTGTAATGCCCGCCCCCCCCCCAACCTTCCCGTCTCCCGAACTGGGTCTGGTCTACCAGGCCACGGTGCGTTGACAAGGTGTTCTGGATCAGACCGAGCGATCGGACCCTGGTGGATTAACGCAGGCCTGATACCGGATCCGCTCCGGTGGGTAGATACAGAAACAGGAGCGGGAGAAAGATCGTCAAACCCCAACCGGTCCGGGCCTGACGTTTTTCCGGGCAGTGGACATTAACCAGAGGCCTCGAGCTCAGGACTCCGAAGCAGAAACACTATCCAGCCCTGTGATCTCCAGACCTCTCTTTCTCCCTCCATCAGCCCACCTCTCCATCTATCAAGCTTTCGCTCACTTGCACGCTCTCTCCTTCTTTCTGCGCCAGACATTGCTTGCTGTAGTGTGTCTGGATTAGCGTTCGGCAAGGCTTTTTTTTTTTTTTTTTCCTCCATCATACCTCCACGTTGACATCCGAGGCTGGAGGCGGTCATTGTTCTTCTTAAAGCGTGCACTTTGATCACGACGAGAACATCAATACAGTTAGTATTACTGAATTGTAAAGGATTGTCGAGAGGTCTCCGAGGTGTCTGACCCTTGACCCTCAACGGTGATCCTTCGCAGTGGTTGGAGCTCCTGTCTGAGGAAGATGAAGATGGATGTTATGTTTTGGTTCCAGTCCATCCTCGTTTGGAATTTCTTCATATCAATTTCTTACACCGTGTTAGTGTTTTTCCTCACTTTCTCTCTCCTGTGTGTATTTTAAGCCCGCGGGGTATTTCTGGAAGCAAACACAACTTAGTCGGAGGCCTCTGTAGAGACAGGACACACACTGCTCCTTTTGTAGCATGTGTGTGTGTGTGTTTTTTTTTTTTTAAAGCTTTCTGTGAAGGTGCACATTCATTCATCTTTTCTCAGCCTCCACTTCAGCGAGCTCCCCCCTCCCCCCCATCAGCATTTTGATCCCGACTCTTCAGCCTTATTTTGCACCACATTTCTCATCGGAGAAGCTTCAGAATCCCAGGCTTTAATTCGGCGGTGTGTCCACGAGTCGTACTCTTGGTTTGAGCGAAGCCCTCCTTGGCTGTAGCACACTGTCTCTCACTGTGTGTTTTTTAAAATGTATTTTTAAGGCCAGGCCACTTCTCCCGTTTGCCAGGAGCACTGCTGCCTCACCAAAGGGGACAGAGGAACGCGCTATGCACAAAGCTGGGTAATGACTTTAAAATACATCACTGCGTCATGGACAGGCACTTGGAACGTGTCCTGAACTGTAAATTCAAAAAAAAAGAAAGAAAAGCATTTCAATCTCGCGTTCACTCAGCGAGCGGAGGAGAAATTCCACAGTAACTAAGTAAGTCGAGGTGGTGGAGCAGCAACTACCTAAGCAGATGTCACCAGGACTGTGGTATGTTGGAGCGCCGAAGACACTGGCAACCTCTCTCCTTTTATTTCATCTGTTTTCTTACAAAGATGATCAGGACAGATGAAGTAACCGGAGCTGCCTGCCGGGCTTTTTTTATTTTTTTTTACAGCTTTCTTCTGTAGAAGAACAGACCGAGGAGTCTGAGCGCGGGGCGGAGTCGCTGGGACTTCTTGAACAGTGGAGAGTCAAATATGACGTGGCTGCGTGAAATGAACCAGATGAGGATGAACATTTCCAGGGATTGCCCTAGAGTGGCTCTCTTAAATGTGATGGCATGAAACACGGAATCAGTTTTAACAGTGGAGTCCACGACAGCTGAACATCCAAGCATGTACTCATTTGTATGTCCGTCCTTAGCCTTATCGCTACTCTCGTGTAAGTTCCCGCGCCTCAAAGCCGCTTTACAGCGTGCTCTCTCCAAAGCCGTTTGTCAAACATCACATCCCGTCTGTGGTCCTCCAGCCGCAGCTCTACCAGCCGAGCCGAGCGGCCATCCGTCTCCCTCCGGGCCTTCAGCAGAGTACCTCCGCGACGCGCCTAATGCACCGTGTTTTATAGCCGAGTAATGTTCGGCTTTATGCGGGGATTTGAACACGGCTGCTCTGTTGGCCCGAGACGCAGTCCTAACAGGTCGTGATTTATCTGTGTGGATAAGTCGAGCTGAGAAAGGCTGCGCGGGTTTAAGGCCAACAGTTGAGCTGCAGTTCTGACTGGCAGAGAGGGGGGGGGGGGGGGGGCGTGCTTATTCGAAGACATTTAACACGTAGTTATGTCGCATTTTTCTCACCAAGAAAGTCCTAAAAGTGCCTTTGGAATGCTGACATACGTGTTATGTTGTAAATGACATCATGGGCTCTGGTGGATATCAAAGACAGATGACAGAGATTCAAATGAACCTATCTACACACTTTTTGCGAATCAGAACTTAAAGCTACAGCGGTTGATCAATTAATAGAATATTTATCAATAATTTAATTAATCGCAAAAAGTCTAAATTCTCTGATCTTAGCTAATAAATGTAAATATTCTCTGGTGTCTTTACACTATCTTTGAATTTTGGACAAAACACTGATCACCATTTTTCATACATTTTCTGACATTTTATAAACCAAACAACTAATCAAATGATCGAGAAAATAATCCACAGATTATTCGAATGTCATTAGACGGGAAATATCACATCCGCTGATATTCATCTGACAGTAGAGCTGCTACTGTAGAGTGACATCTAGTTTGTGTAGTGAGGAGGAAATACCATGTCGAACAATACCAAAACAGATGTTTTAATTGCACACAACATCTGCAGCTGCTCACAATGTGACAGCAAACAAACTGCTTTTCTTTCTTGTCTCTCTGTCCTACTGAGTCATTCTCTGTCGCAAATTGACACGGCTCCGTGTGTGTGTGTGTGTGTGTGTGTCTGTGTCTCTGTGTGTGTGTGTGTGTGTGTGTGTGTGTGTGTGTGCGCCCGCGATTTGGCCCTCCACACACCGCGTTGGCCCGAGGGCTTCTCTGTCACTCTCTCCCCAGGCCGGAGGGCCTTCTTGTTCCACCATCGCGCTGGAATGCTTTGTGGGACATCCAGCTGGAGGCTCCAGGGCCGGGGGCCCAGCTATCAGTCAGACCCGTGGCCGAGCTCCCCTCCACCATGCCGGGTCCGAGGAGAGACGAGTCGTCCCTGTCTGTTGTTCTCTGATGAGACCAGACAGCAGCCCGTAGGCTGTCAACACATTCCTACACGACTGCTCTTAAATCGCAAAAAAAAAAAAAAAAAAACCTGGATTGATTCCACCCTCTGCTCCACATGTCAGTTTCTGGAGCGATGAAGTGTTTCTCTGCGTGTAAATGAGCAAACACGCGAGCTGGGCCTACTTTCCATTTTAGCCTGGTCTCCAGAGATGCAGTTTCGTCTCTCAACATTGTGCAGTCGCCGCGTTGAGGCTGATAAGGAGATGTTTAGCCAATTTAGCCGGGCTGTTGAAATGATTTGGAATCCCTACCAGGCCACTGGGGCGTATCAAATGCACGGTGGAAAGCTGGATTGTTTGTACAGTGGCTGAGCGAGCGGCGGTACTTAGAAGCACTCTGTCGCGCTCAGTCCTGTGGGAAAGAGACGCTTTCGCCCGCGATTCGCCCGCCGTTTTTGATGTACTGCGAGAGTCCGGCATGGTGGGGATGGAGGCTGTGCATGTTTTTCCGTACATGTGTGCTTGTAGCGGTGCACATGGGGTTCTGTGTGCACACTTTGCTCACATGGTGTGTTTGCTCAGAGGGGCCTCGCCGTGGCCTCTGCAGCCCGACATTGACCTCCTTCCTCTCTCTCTCTCTCTCTCTCTCTCTCTCTCTCTCTCTCTCTCTCTTACTGATGACCACAATCTGTCCTTTCAGATCCATGAACAGCTGCAGCTCTACGAAGAGAGCAAACCAGTCCCCGTCCTGGAAAGCGCTGCATCTCTGGCCCATGAAGTAAGTTTTTTTTTGGAAGGAAGGAAGGAAGGCTTCCATTTATTTGGTTGCACATACTGATGATGGGTGACAAATACAATGGGGGGAAAAAAAAAAAAACACAAAGTCTTGGGACTCTACTGGAGGGATGAACATCATTCTAGGAGAAAAAAACATCTTTAGGTGCCTGGTTGCCGGCATTGCCCCCAATCAGGCATCAACTTTTGGTTGCCAAAACAAAAAATGTGGTTGCCATTTTTAGTCACCTTTTTAGTACAAGTAATACATTATTTTTCTGTGCAGTTATACGTCAGCTTTATAATGAAAATGTGATGGAAAAGAATAAAAGCTTTGAACAGAATTTGAATCGGTCTATAGTTGTGGTTGCCCTGACAACCCCTATTGTTGAGCTTTTACTTCGTCCCATGTTTATTCTTATCTAAGACGCCACATATTCGTTATGTTCCTCTCCTCCTTTAATTGAGGATTTTCCTTTAATTTGTCAACCACCTACACACACATTATGTCCCGTCTTGCATGGCCTGTCGTACCGTTTGTTTGAAAACCAAGTAAACGTGATTTGCTTCTACCCAAATCCAGAGAGACTCTGCGTAAGTAGAAAGGCACTTTGTCTTGTTTGTCTTTTAGATGTCATGCAGATTAGACTTCAGCTGCACAAGTGCATCTTTCCCGGTTGCGTGCGGTAGCCTTGGCAGTGTTCTCGATCTCCTCTTACCCTCGAGCGAACTGCGACCTGTCGTCTTCTAGACTCGCTCACTTGTTGCAATAACACAACACCGACCACGAGACCACGAAAAATCGCAAATCCGCCCCTGCGAGGAGAGACCGATAATCTTCCTGGGCCAGGAACCCGCATGGGAAGGCCGATGATGGATGGGCCCGCGTGACAGCAGCAGACAGACTACAGATGATCGTGGAGTTGCATCATATAAACATAAGTCTGGGGGAAAAAGAAGAGGGAGCATCGCTCATGGCGTGCGGTCCCTCTTCATTAGTTGACCTGTTAATGAGAAGTCAGCACAGAGACAATAATGGGACTTTCTTTCCGTTGGCCCTGCTGCTCGTCGTCAAGCTGTGAAAGATATTTAGTCTGATTAATTGAGTAAACGTCCGGTGTCCCGGCATTTGTTACAGTGTTGTTCATCTGCAATATTTATTGAAACCCACATGTGCACATAAGCATGCAAGTGCCCCACACACACACACACACACACACACACACACCTGTGTAAACCCAGGAACCAGCCTGGCACAGGGAACGGAGAGGAGGAAAAGCCCTTGTACTGGTGTGTGTGTGTGTGTGTGTGTGGGTTTGTGTGTGTGTGTGTGTGTGTGTGTGTGGGTTTGTTTGAAATCCCCAGCTCTGTTTATTGTAATCAAAGTGCCTCCGACTGTTCCACCCCTTCCAGAGAGCCCGCGGCCATACATCATGCTAATTAGTACAGAGTCGAGGGGAGAGACGAGGGAAAAGAGGGGCTGGCGTTTGTACAGTCGGCGAGGCGGAGGGAGTCCAGAGTGTCCCGAGGCCGTCACGAAATAGAGAGGCCCGCCTTGTGGTCCAGAGCGGTTTTCCTGACCGTTCCGCTCCTGGAGGGTTCACACGCGCCAATACAGATGCCGGGAGTCCCAAACCACCCAGGACCCTTAACCAAACCAGGACGGCCTATCTTGAATCTTTAGGCCCCAAAAATAGACTTTTTATTGCTGCTTGTCTTGCTGTTGCTACCCCTGCTGTCAGTCCTGGCCAACCACAGAACACCGGAACAAGAATTACACCAGATTCCAACAAAGCTTGAAGGATCGCTTCTGTTTGTCTTTCCCTGGTCTTTGCCTACCCAGGTTGTGGCACGAGGTCACAGGCTGCCCAAGAGACCCCCCCACACACACACACACACACACACACACACACACACACACACACACACACACACACACACAACTATCAGCCTCCATCTCCCCTCCCTCTTACAGATCGTCTCTCTCATTCTTTTTGTCAAATTACAGACTTTCAAATTCACGCTTCCTCGCGAATGCCCCGGCAAAGCGTCTCCTCGGGATTATCAGGTATCGGAATAAATCCCAGAGATGGTGTATCAAAGCGTCTAGCAGTCCTGAGTCCCCCCCCCCCCCCTTTCCCTCGGCTGGTTCGAAAAAAAGAAGTGTATTTTTAAAGCGGATTGTTTTTCCACCCGTGTCACCGCTCCAAATGAACGCCATTGAAGTGGTGGCTGAGGGCCGAAGTGCAACAGGGAGAGATCTACAGTTAGATGAAATTCATTTCGGGCTCGGGTTTCGGGTAATGGAGGCTTAATTTATTGCCTCACATAAAACGACACTTCAACCCCCGCCTGCCCCCGGGCTGCACTGTCTAGCACACGCAGCAGGTGACTGCCGCTGCTCCAACAAACGAGCACCGCCAACCGCCGCCCGGAACACCATCGATACCGGGCCCGGGGACTTGGCAGTGTATCACGCACGCAATAAAGACACGTGTTTTATGGCCGTACATGCACATTTATTACCGCACACCCGGTTTCTCTCCAGTCCTCATTAGGACTGAAATAGAAGCCGCGTTGTGGAATGTGAGGAACAGCGTTGCATTAATCAAAAGGGGCAAAATCAGCCTCGCACGTGAACCTGCTCTGCCCATCCAATCGGGCTCCATCAACCCCGTCGAAAAGAAAAAAAAGCTCGGCACGCCACTTCAACAGTAAGCTTAGTGCCAGCCTCGTTCCCGATCCACGTCCATCGCTTGAACCTTGACTGCACGTCCTGGTGGCTGACCCGTATCCCGCCCCCCCCCCCCCCCCCCCCCTTCTCTGGCCAACTTCCAAATATCTTTATTCTGACCCGTATCCCTGCTGTTACTCGGGGAGACCACTGGGTGCCATCAGAGGGCACTGGTCCTCAGTGCATACCTACAACTGGTAATGGGACAGGGACAGACAGACTGGCTTCACCAATGTCGGTTTCTTAGATTAAGCTAATTATAGCTCCACAGGCCTTCGGTAGGTCCAGCATGTACTTGGTAGAACAGCTTTCTCCTGTTTGTTCGCCCTGATTAGGGAATAACCTTCATCACACACTATCTCCTAATGATTTAGTCTCCCTGAAACTTCTGTTCTGGCCGACACTGATGGGATAACTGGTAACGTTACTGTTGCTCTTGCAAAATTGCGAAGAGAACAATAAAGGCTTTCCTTTCTTTAGATCGACATAAAGGTCAGTTGTTACTTGTTATACACCCATAAAAGCATGCAAAGATGTTTAGATTTGCAGCTTTTGTTTCTTTAACTCCCTTTTCTTCTTGTCCGTCACATTTTTATAAAGAGACTCTTTGCTTTCCACACGTATAACTTTTGTGTTTACGCTTGAGAGAGCTCGAGCTGTAAATAAAGCTCCACTGCGTGTCATTAGCGATGGTTACAATACGGTACGTTATGTAATTGCACCATAAATAGTTCCACCGATGTACTTCATGTATTTCGAGAATAACCCCCCAAAAAATACTTTTGGATTGAAGTCACTTTTAGAACCATTTTTTTTTTCTCTTTCAAAATTAGATTATTTGCATGAGAGGAATTCATCTATCCATTACTTCCTATTTCATTACATTTTTCTAAGAGTGTGAAATCCAGTATTTAGACCGTGGCACTTTAACACTTTTATTGAAACCTATAAAAAAAAAATAATAAAAGGAAAACACCGTGTGTGTGTGCATGACTTCATGAGAATGAATTCAGGTTAAACGCCTACTGTAGTGAACCGATGCGTTATTGATCAGGTGCATAATAAAACAGGCAACGGTGCATTTTATCCATCATATGAAATAGAAAGCCTGGGTTCCGTTATTTCTAATTAAAAGGTTAGTAGCTTTAATATGTTTTAATCAAAGCTCGCTTTGACATAAGGTCAGCTTGATGTGTCGGCGGCGATGCATCAAAGCGGTCGAGCCCGTAGCCGCTCCGGGTCAACGGAGAGCTGTAAACTGACATGCTGGGATCAAACTTATCTCAACAGTGCAGCGCCTGCCGTGACATTTAACAAATGAAATAAACACAGTCTCAAAGGAGGCCGCCATCATTCCCACATTCTCCGTGAGGGTCTGAAGACGGAAAGTGTGACTCTAACATGGAAGCATGAAAGGCAGAGAGCCCGAGCGTGTTTGTCAAACATGTCCCGTCCGTCGTCCTCCTCTGAGTTATGGGACAAGGTGCTTTAATGGGACAGTGTGAGGGACTGGAGATTTACAGCTCTCCGTCTGTCTTTGTCTCTCCTCCCTTTGCTGGCTGGCGGCGAGTTGATGGATGGCGGCGTATCAGAGCGAGAGATGTCTCTTCCCCCCCCCCCCCCCCCCCCACACTCTAAAGACTCTGACCCCGATTGTCCCCACTCCTCCCTTTTCTCACACTTCCTCCAACCTTACACACTCCCAGACTCCCTTATTTTGTATATTTGAGAAAGTGAAGTAATGCAGGGTTGACCGAGGTTCAGCTAGAGCAACCTTGACCGCCGTGACTATTCATTAGCGCTGTCTCTCTCCCCGTGGGTGGGGGGGGGGGTCAAAGCTAATGGAAATAATGAAAAGGGACCCCTCCTGCTTTTTTGGGGGGGTAAAGTGACATAGCGTCCTCCCTAACCTCGCGCTAACCCTCGGGGCCCCGCTGCCTTTACCTCCACCTCACCTCTGTGGCTTTATTCCCGCACCGCGGGGGTCGTTCGTCAAACAAACTGGAGCTTTCTCCCCAACCTCTGTCATCGTCCGCCTGAAAGCAGAACGCCCCCCCCCCCCCCCCCCCCGCCTTATCTGTCAGGTGAAGACAACAGAGGCACCGAAGTGATCCATGTGTGTCTTCACGCTTCCTTGCTGCACTGCTTTGTTTTAACATACATGTACACAAGCAGTGTTGATCGCCCTGTAGCATTTTCCTTTTTGCATGTTTGTTTTATTACATTTTCATCCACTAAGAGGTGATTTGTAGCTGAAAAATCTCTTGCTTATTGGAATAGATTCTTACACTTATCTCCCAACTCTTTTATGATTTACGTATGTTTTTTTTTTGTATTGTTTTTTTTTTTATTTTGTTGTTAAAAGTACTTTTTTGTCTCAGGGACATCGTCTATCCTTTTACCCCCAATTTGGATCAAGAAAAAGGGGCAACAATACATTATTCATTCAGTCTTGTTTGTATTTTCCAAAAATGTAATATAATACCAAATTTGATTGCCGTTATTGATTAAAATGATGCTAAACATGTACTGAGAGCTCCTTCAATTGTCATTTAATTAGGATGACAATTGAAGATTATTGTCTTTGTCAGTTCATCTATATTATATCCTCCATTAATTGCTTGTACTATAAAATATAATATAGCTCTACATCTCATTCATCTTGAAATATTGCTGCTTGTTAATGCAGAAGTGAGTGTGAAGTGCACCAAACGGAAATACAAAGACACACAGATTGCTTTGATGTCTTCATGTTTAAAACACACACACAACATCATTTACAGCACAGGACACATGAGTGTGTGTGTGTGTGCGCGTGTGCATGTGTGTGTGAGATCGCCGTTAGCTCTCCCTTCACACCCCAGCCCCGCGAGCTCCACTGGCCCTCTTTGCGCAGCAGACAGACAGCTCCCGATCCCCCAGCCTTTTCGGCACAAGCAGGTCTTTGTGTGCGGCAGGCTCGCCTCTCCGCTCCGCTCCGCTCCACACTCGCACCACGTCCAGGAGGATCGTCCATAAATCAGAGCGCGGGGCGGAGGAGCGTGGCCCGGGGCTTTTTTTTGTTGGGGAAAGCTCCGAGTCGCTTCGTCTCGGAGCTCCCAGACATTCATCACGAGCGCAGCGGTCCAGCGCGGCCCCGCCGCTCAGGAGACGCTCTCACAGCTCCCATTGTCTCTGAAAAACGATCCCGCCGAAGTTGTAAATTGAGTCGAGAGACGAATGGCAACAAGTGCGAACTCTAGGGCCCCGTGACGAGCTGTGGCCCTTTGCCTTCCATTAAGATGCACCTAATTTAGCACAGTATCATCTCTCCCGTCTGATGGGCCAGTACCCTTGAGCATACAACTGTACTTTTTACACATGCTTTGGAGCAGTGGTTCCAAACCTTTTTTTCTTTCACAAGATGGATTTTACTTTTGGGCTTCACAACACTCTTGAGTTATTAGAAATGTTTCGATCACAAAAGTTAGAAACAATCCGACGCAGTATAATACTAATACTTTATCTGACACTGTGCACGAATACTAATAGTAATATGTTGGACTGCGTGCAAGTCAAATGTATCTTTTTAAATAGTTTTATTCACAGACTTTTGTATAAATGATCCAGTAAGTGTGTTATTATGATTTTAATTATACATGTGCAAATCTAATATTGACATCCTCAGAAGAGACTTAACCCTGTGTTCTTTGGTCCCCATTGAGGGGGGGGGGCCCTGGACCACAGGTTCGGAACTACTGGTAATAGTAGTTTCTATTATATGTATCTCTGCTGATCATCACTAATATAATAATGGGATTATTTAGCTTCCTAAAGCGTGTTTAGTTGCCTTCCCTGATATATCGTATTATAACTGTATTTGTGTCTTCTCCCCTGTAGCTGTCCGAGGAGCTGGAGGGGAAATCCGCCAACGGGGAAATCAAAGAGCTTCTCAAACTACTGGCCTCCCCCCACGTGAAGGTGAGTTTGGCTCCCGGTCAGTTCATTACAGCCTTTATTCATTTCAGCATTCAGCGACTGTTAAGAAAGCACAAAGCCCTCTTTTGTGGAGGAGCACAGTATTGTCTAAAAAAACAAAAAACACACAATCTTTGGCTCGTATTCTCACCGATGTCATCGCACAAAACGGCACACGATCGTCGCGCCGCGCTCAAAATAGTTTGACGCTTCGATCCGGCCCTTGTCTCGTCTTCTCGGCTGCCGGGCCCCGCCGGTCTCTTTATCCAGACACAGACGGCTACAAAAACGGATTTACACATTCTGATTTTTAAATGCGTGACTTTGGCCGTCCGTCAGGCCCCCGCAGGTGTCTGAGCCAGACGGCGGGGATGGATGGGAGAGCTGGACGGGACTCCTTTCTTTAATGCGCTGTCGTCATGCTTATTTGGGCTCTGCCAGAAACAACAGCTCAGTATGAAGTCCTCTCCCAACACACACACACACACACACACACACACACACACACACACACACACACACTTGCAGTACATTCACATATTCAATACCTCAGTGTCAAGGGTTGTGAAAAGACGAGGGGGTTCCCAAAAGGATCAGGCTCACAAGTCAGATCAACATGTGGGTTTTTGAACGTCTGCGCTAGTGATGTCATGATTAATCTCTCAAAATGAAAACAATACAGTTATACGCATATAGAGAGACCGACCGGCAAAGGCGTGACAAGTTCATCACCACTTCACCAGCAATCCACGCACACCATCCCACGTAGACACACGATGGCGGACGCGCGCACTCCAAACGCACGCAGCCGCTGTCCCGAAGACAAGCGGTCCGAATCCATCACAGGCTCTCCTACTTTGCTACGTAGGGACGTCGGGGTCTCTTTCGTCTCTGTCGAGCGCCGCGCAAGCGTGCCTGTGTGACACCCACACGTGTTTTTTTTTATTATTTCTATTGCGCTTACAGCGGAGGTATTTGGCGTGGCCGGGGTCAATCCATCAAAGCGAGAAACTCGCGAAGAAGTCATCGATCTTAAACGCTCGGCAACTTCATCCGCCGAGGTGAGGAGAGGTGAAGGCAGCAGACGGGACTGTGGGCCAGCTACACATCGGCCAATATCATGATAGTTTAAATCGTTAAAAATACATATTTTTTCCTCTGACAGAGAGACGTGTGCATCTACTTAAAGCTTGTGTTTATAGTTCTTAGCTGACCGACACTGCTAGCTCACCTAGCACCGCTGAGCTCGCTAACGTCACAGTTGGCCGGGTGTAGTTCAGCAGAAAGAAAATAGTTCCTGCATGAATCTGCACACAAGCGCGTCTGTGGATTATCTCGAGTAACTGGGTCAGGGATTTCTGGAAAGAGACGTTGCTTTTGAGTTTGTCAAATGTATTTTTTTGCCATCTAGTCCCATTACATTGGAGAGAAGGCAGACGTCTCTACGGTCAATGGCTTTAAAAGTAGGAAACTCACGCCAAACCGATCTAGATTGATAGATGGCACTAAAGGTAAGAGGAAAAATATGGATTTTTTGATTTTGGGGTGACCTGTCCCTTTAAGAATGGTTCCTGAGAGGAGTGTCCCATCTCCTCTAAATGTGATGGATTCTGATGTTTTCAGATCTGTTGACGAATTCTAATAAGAACTGAAGTATTGCTTTGTTTCACACATCACATCGCTGTGAGATTATTGAAAACCGTACGCAAACAGTTTGGGAATCTGTCCGTCCAAAACACCAAAGAAAGCTGGAGTCACAATCCGCGGATCCCCAAGCTTCAGTGTGTCCGGTTTAGATCGACCGCGCCCGTACCCATCAAGTTGAGCGATCGGCACCTGCATGCGTTCCCACACAGTCTCTCTAACTGCTCAACTTTTCCGGGCCTCAAACGCTGCTCGCTGGAACGCTCGGTCAACAATAGATCAGTTCCAGCACCTCTGTTCGGAGGGTTAGGGCTTTGACTGCAACATGCTGACGTGTCGGAGGCTTCTTGGCGGTTTGTCTGACATTGGGTCTCAAACTCTTATAGGCAGCATGTGTGCTTCGGGAATAAAGTATTGAAAAAATCTCGTTCTGTCTCCATCTGCCCTCCAGGGCACTTGATACCGTACCAGCCAGCCCCGGTGTAAATCACAGGGCCGTGGGTGTAAAACACAAGCAGATGGCTGCTGCCTCTGAATGGCGTCTCTGTGCGATAGTAACTGTATCACTCTTAATTACGGCTGAAATGATCCATTCCTAGGGCGGGGATATAAATCAGGCTCTTTAAGAACTCTCCCCTCTCTCTTTCTCCTCCACGCTCTTCCTCGCCTCAAACTTTCTCTTTTTTTTTTTTACGATTTGCACATGAAAAAACAACTTTCAGCCGTATTAGCCCCCCCCCCGCCCCCTCAGCCAGACTAATATTGACAGTGATGAAAGTGCCAATTATGACGGCCGGCTGTTTCCGCCGGCGCGTATGGAGGTAGGAGTTTGCGCGCGCGCGTGTGTGTGTGTGTGTGTATACACGCATGCAGGCAGTGTTTGACTCGGGGGCGGTGCAGCCGGCCCGAGGTTCAAGGCTCGGGGGGGCGTGGGTGTCAAATCCCGGCTGGGCCCGCAGAAGCGTCTCCCGAGGCAGGACGCACACGGCAGAGTCCTCCCCACCTGGGCAGAGCGGTTACCCCCGCACCGATCCAGAGCACCGCCAGCTGAAAAACGAGTGGGCCGGTGACCGGGCCGGGGGGGGGGGGGGAGGGGGGGCTCTTTTAATGAGAGGCCAATGCCAGGAATGTACAGGCAGGTTTATTTAGTCAAGCTCTGTGATCTGTTTTTCTAGGATCCCTATTATGCCTAATGAACACAAACACACGAAACCGAGAAGAGGACGGGACGCCTGGAAAACAAGGGTGGCTTCGCCTCCCCTTCATCTTTCTTTCCGTCCCGTCCCCCCCCCCCCCCACCCCCGGGCTCTATACGTGGATACGACTCCAGATTTGATTAGGCGGCTAATCTGCCAACGCCGAAGCGTGGCGATACCCACCGACTCGTATCAGCCCAGGAAGAGAGCCCTCCACACAGAGACCTCTGTGTGTGTGTGTAAAACATTTGTACCTGCTCGCATGTCAACGGTCACCAGCCAGGGCCGCGTAACCCATGTGCTATCTATTAGCATGCAGCTGTTATTGCTACTTCCAAGAGAGTTTTTACAAGGAATTAGCCGTGGCTCTGTTACGGGTTGTTAGGCACGGCCGCGGGGGAGAATGTGCAATGCCAGACTCGAGGAAGTGCCATCGATGAGAGGACTCTCAACGGGTCAGGATGTTAGGCCTGATGGATAGAGTTCAGAGGAAACTGCAACTGGCAGGTTAGTGGAGGAAAGGTGGAGGTGAGTGTGAGGAAATGTTTAGGGTTTCTCTTAACTTTGTTAGCTCCGTTTTGTGATATTCAATTTACTACTGCGACAGCCACGTTTTAATCTGAAACACATTTGTTTGTGTGTTCAGTGATTAAACATCGAGCCTATAAATGGTCAGAATATTAGGGAAAGATGCGTGATTTAATAACCCCGAAGCCCAAGTTGACATGTTCCCATTCCTTATTTGTTCCACCAAGAAGTCCATAATCCAGCGTTATTCAGTTTGCGTCGATATAAATCGGAGAAAAGCAGAAAATCATTTTGCAGGAAGAGAAAAAAAAGAATTGTTGATTCAATTTGTTTTAGTGGATTGAATGACGAATGGTTCCAGTGCGCCTCCAGTCTCATTCCAGGCTCCAGTGCTGCACAGCGTCAGCAAAACACTGTATAGTTCTGCTCCTCACCAGGACCTCATGGGTGTCCCACCCCCCACCCCCCCCCCCCCCCCGCTGAGAGGCTGACGGACGCCTGGCTGACCCGCACGTTGTCGCGACCCAGATCAGGTGCTGTGACTGACAGCCGGAGAACATATGGAGAACTGCAACACCGCATGTATCCGACCTCCAGCTCAAAAAAATAACCTCTACAGCGCTGTAGCAGCACGGGCAGGTTTTCACCAAAGGATGTTTTTGGAAAACTCAATATAACTGCAAATAAAAATGTCTCATACCCCCCCCTGTAAAGAGGGAAAAAAAAACAGAGAAAAGGAAAAGACGAAGCGTTCCCTGTGATATTTTATTCAGCTCTGAATGAAGTGCTACTTCCATTGAACGCTTGAACGGTTCACACCAACCGCGAAGCAAATTTGAATGCGGGATTAGTTATGTTTATATGGGTTCCTTGCGCTAGACGCGCCAAAGAGAGGGGGGGGGCGAGAGCTTGCCGCCATTTAGATACCAAGGTTTCATCAACCGTGGCCGAAATAACCACGATTGCTGCTCTGTACGTGTTGTGGAAGTCCAAGATATGCTGGAAAACCATAACATGATCCCACAACAGCTGTATTCACTCGCATCGGCTGGTTTACTGAACGCAACTGATTTTGCTATGATTTAACTGCAAAAAAACAAATAAAAAGGATGCCGAAATAAATGCATGATGATGCCATTTTGTTAAAAGTCTGAGATTCATTCAGCAGACAACTTTTAAAAACGCTTGTTTTCTGATTGGAGTTTGGATCGATTTGGTGCAAGGCTAACGCCAACGATGTAGCTGCTCCATCAACGCTGAAGATAATGTGATCTAGGCATGAATACGGCAGCAACGTTATTGTTTGTACCATAGACTGTCCATGGTACATAAACATGCATTTATACACATAGTGTCGTTTGTGCATTTGCATTGTATGTAATCGTGCGAAACGTGTGCTTTGCGTTTGTTGTGCACACACTATTACAACGCAACAACAATGACCTCATCACTACAACGCAACACTGCAACTGCGAACTCTCCATCCGAACCTTGGCGCGGTGCAGAGAACACAATATGTCGTGTGTTATATATCGAGCACAGGTTTCGGGATCCCATTCAGTTTGCTTTTTTTTTTTTTTTTTTTTTTTTTTTATCGACCTCATCTGCAAACAGTTTTGGTTTCCTGCGCTCCAAGAGAATATTATAGTATAATGACAGCATCCACAGACATACAAGACAACACTGAGTGTGTGTTTATGTACGGTGCAGATGAAAGCCAGGAACGCAATGTCAGGCCTGTTCTGAGAAATGAACCAACTGAACCTTTTTTGGGGGGAAAACAAAAAAAATACTTGAAAGATAAAACTGAAGACGAGCAAACAACAAGAAGAAGAAGAAGAGAGGATTGATGGCATTTTAGAGAAGTTTGGACAGGAGGACCAAGACAACAAGAGAAATTCAGGGAGAAGGAGACAAAAATGGAACATGTTCTTCTGGGAATATCAGTCAATATGTTTTTCCACTCGTCTGGTCTGTAGGGTCATTTTGAGTTAGAACCTTTGGTGGGTGAAAGTTGCCTTCATTACAGACTGAACAGTTAACCCATAGGCCCATGAGTACAGTGTTATTAGACCGGAATAATTACTAACCCACAAGAAAGTCCCATGTAATAAACCGTCCCTTTAAGGTCAGGACTAAGGGAATTAATAGACAGTCCTCACAAGTGTCCAACACCAAGTGTCCCCCCGTGTGTGTGCGTTGGTCAGCGTGTCTCCCGGTGGGTCCTGGCCACAGAGCTCCAGTTTGCGTCTCCTCCTCTCATCTGCTCCCAGTTAGCAACATCTTGAGCGCTGTACTGCAGCATGCTCCCATGTCATAAAACACACTGCTCCTCTTCTCTCTCTCTCTCTCTCTCTCTCTCCATACTGTTGTCTGGCACATGGGGTGGAAGATGTTTTTCTCACTTTTCTCCCCCCCCCCCCCCCCCCCCTCCCCTCCCCTCCCCTCCTCTCCTCAACCACGGAAAAAGCAGCACGCGTCCAGCTGCGTCTCGGTGCGGACACGGAGTCGTTAAATAGTTTGAGAAATGAAGGTCTCAATGGCATCATTCTCGTCTGCTCGACATCTTTTTTTATTTTTTTTTTTATTTTTTTCGTATGTCTGCTCGTGAACACGTGAAATATCTGAGGCCGCTGAGAACTTCATTACTTTGAGGCTGCCGCCGAACCGTGCAGAACATCGCTTCTACGAGTGTCCGCCACCTTCGGGCACTGAAGGCCACGGTTGCGCCCCCCCCCCCCCTCTCCCCATCACACACACACACCCCTGGTTGCCTTTAATCAGAGAGACGTATGGAGGCAGAGTGTGGGCCTAATGACCATTAACGCATGTAGCTACAAGCTCTGGCTCTGAGCGCGTTCGAATCCATCACCCAGCGCTTGAGGGAGACACCCCGATCCATAACCGTCCTCCCTGCGCGTTCTCTGTCCCGCTCAAAGAAAGAAACCATAGATTGAACCCTTAATAGCATGTATTGCTACACTTTATTTGGCTAATTAGACCGAGGTAAAGCCGAGGCCTGTTTCCGTCTTGACTGATGACCCTTGCCTCTTGTTTCTTTCCCTCCCATCCACCCCTCTTATCCCTCTCCTTCCTCCAGAGCCTCCTGTCGGTCCACGACACTATCGCCCAGAAGAGTTACGACCCCGAACTACCGCCGCTGCCTGACGACATCGACGACGACGAGGATTCCGTGAAGATCATAAGGCTGGTCAAAAACAAGGAGCCTCTCGTGAGTAGCGCTGGCAGTGGTCTTGACAAATGATGTGGTTGGGATTCGTACATGGCGGTTTTTCCAGCAGCTCCCACAGCTTTGAAAGATGGTTTTGGGAAGTTAACGGGTCGTAAAGAAAGTAGTGCGCCCCCAGTGTCCTGGGTGTCGAGGCCCCGACCGTAGGCCGCAACATTCCAGAGACGTTTTGGTTGCATGTTGTTCCCCGATGAACGTCTCCAACATAACTACATCATCGGGTTCTTTGCTATTTGTGTTCAACATCTTAATGCTGGAAAAATCCTGCTATCTAAACTTTGTTTACTAATCCAACACCCAAAGCAGCAATCACACCACAAGTCAAGCCAGTACCGTACATGTTTTTTCTCCCCGAGACACTTGTCTGTGGGAATCCAACCCACAACCTTGAAGTTGTAAGTGCACCAAAACCGACCACAATTGCCCAGCTCCTGGCCGCGGGTATTTTCAGCCAGTCTAGGCTCGGTGTCTGCGAACGGCTTCCTCTTTTTCTATCCTGGTCAGCGTCGGCTCTCTCATTGTAACACGCTTCTAAAGGACGTCAACAACCACCCGTCTGTCTCGGGGGGCCCCCTTCTACGGCCCGCATTCTCGCTCTCACTCCGCCCTTTGACCTCCGTGTGTGTGTGTGTGTCGTGCGACGGCTGCCATTTCCGCGCGTTCCCCCTGCTCTTCTCCACACCTTTCAATTTTGTTCAGCTTTGCTGCGCGATTACTTTTATTGTTTCGACCATTGATGCGATTCCCTCGACTGACCTCGGTCGCCCTGCGACGCATTAACACTCCGGCGGCCCCGTCAAAGACCTCCATCTGTCATCGTAGCACTGTTGTTGTGTAGGAGATGCCCCGCCCTGCTTTGAAGGGCGCCCGGACGTGCCCTGGCCCTCTCTGGGCCGCCTCTATTTTTCACTTTGTGGTTTTTTTTCGCCCCGACCACCATCTTGGCTCCAGGCCGGCGCGCTCCCCTCACCACACCCCCGGGGGAAGGGGGGGGGGGGGGAGGAGAACACACCTAAGCCATTTTTGGGCCCCTGCCTCGTTTTGCATGTTCCGCGGAGCTGCTGAGCGTAATAATGTGGCTTTGTAGGAATTCTCCCTCTCGACACACATTGTCGCGGGCGCTTCCTGCTCCGGCCTCTCCCCTCTTCTCTGATGTCAGATCACATTCCCTGAAACCATAATGTGATTTACACCCATACCCGGTCAGCTCCATCATCTCGCTGCTGTTATTCCGTTACACGACCTGATTCCTTTCTGTCTCGGCGATTTTGACTCCTGAGAACATCTGAAACGCACATTTACGACGTGCGATGCCGTTACTGTACAATACTGAAGGCGTTAATTACGTTGAGTATATTTATGTAGTAATGCAATCGCTCAGTTTTAGTTTCTATTGCGTGTTTCCAGTGTTCTTTTCGGGGTCAACACTAGGTCATTTTTATAAATACCCCCCTAATTTAAAAGAGGTTGCATTTGATGTGGCTCTCCTAAACGCAATGTATCATCAGCATCACCGCAGTGGCTGCTTAGTTTTCTACCAGTTGTGTTTCGTTCTGTTCACTCCCAGCGGGCTTTGATGCATAACAGGCTACAGAATTAGATTTATAGCAGGAAATCAAGTCATGATAACTCCCGACCTGCATCGGACAACACGTTCTATTCATAAAGGGAACAGCAACGGACCCTAAACTTTCCGTTGCGACCGAGTACACAGAAAAACAGGATCTCGGAAGAAGGAGTCACCCCCACTGCCGCTTTCTCCCCAAGTATGTCTTAGCTGCCCTCTCGCTGCCCGTCGGACCCACAGGGCACTGCTGCTGCCCGCAATCTCCTGTGGCTATAATTTAGGCCTGGCTGTGGTGTGGACACAGCGGGATTCTTCTGCAGGGCACAGTTGTTCTGTGTGTTCATGAAAGAAAACAATGGTTGTTAAAAGGCTGCTATTTTGGCAGTAAGCCATGTCAGAAATGTCATGGGAGACGTTCTTTGGGCTCTTGAGACGAGGGCGACGTGAATCCCCTTAAGAGACTGCACTCTGGGGCAAGTCCTTGGGACCTTGGAGACCTCCATCATCCTATTTGCATCCACACACCTTTTGGGTCAAGACTCTTCACCGTCGTGTGACCTTCTGAAGAATTAATGGGCCCCGAGAGAGAGAGCAAGCGAGCAAGACTTGAATCCGTCAAATGGTTCCTGTGGGAAGGGAGAATAATGCTGTAGTAAGCGTACAGCTCCTACTATATACCACTGTGTAGCTAAAGGCCCTTTTCACACCAAATTTGTGCTCCGTAGTTTGTCCGTTTATTCACTTTTCACACCTCAGGTGCCAAAGTGAAACCTGTGGAACTTTACTCTTTCAACTCCACGGCAGCGCTCTCTTTCTCCTAATGTAAAGACATTTCCTCCTTGACCTTTAACCTCCTCCACTGCAAAAAAAAAGGAGAAAGAAATACAAAAAGTTTGGGCAGCATTTTAAGGCTAAAGTCGGAACTCAAGAAAGAAGCATGTGCACCGGCACCGCATCACTCAAAGTACTGTGGCTGTTGTATTTGTATTAAGATTTTTTTAAAGGCACAACATGAACATTTAAACAGCCCCTCGCTCCGTGACACCACACATAAATGTGCTGACATGCCGATGACATGCGTAAAAATCTTTGCACCATTTTGTGGAAATGGCCCTAATGGTCCTCGCGTTACTTTGTCATCTGTGGAGGTGAAGTTACTGACCCTCTAACTCGGTAGTACATTTAAAGGTCCTGCATCTACCTCTGGCCCCAACTGTCATCCTGCACATCTTTAAAAAAAAGGGGAAACCGACCCTAATGAACGGTAAGATCGCACGTTAAGGAAACGGCCGGCGGGTCGAATGCTCGCGGTGAAGTCACAGCCATTCCACCAACCAATAAAAAAAAAAAAAACTCTAATTGCGCCGGGGGTCCTCGCTCACTGCCGCACCAAATTGATTTGGATGTGCCCTTTAACTCGCAATTTCACATAATCAGCCTGCAATTCTCAAACTTGACATCATAACAATGCGGCCGTGCAATATCTAATTTCCTTTCCATCTCTCCTTACTTTGCTCTCTTTTATTTTTCCCCCCCGTCTGCCTTTGTCTCGTCCTGAACTGCTCTGGTTATTGTGGGGCTGTAGTTAGCCCTCTCCTTGTGACTCATCCATTAAGTTAATTGAGATTAGTTGAGTGGATTGTAGGCAGTAGCTCTGATTAATTGCTATCATTTCTCAGAGCGTGACTTCCTGCCACACTTCGGTGAAACTGTAAAAACTCCACAACTCCCTCTTCTTCTTCTTCCTCCCCCTTTGTTCCGCTCCTCTACCCCCCCCCCCCCCCCCAAATTTATAAGCCCAAGCGTCAGGACAATGAAATAATTGGGTTTGGAGAGCGTCATAAACATACAGCAACATCAGCCCAGCCATGTCTTTCTATTTTTTTTTTGATTGAAAGAATGTGTTATTTTGGATAAGGTTTCAGAACCGTTTTTTGGCGGGGGGGGGTTGCGTCGGGGCTGAGCATGTGGCGGCGCGTATAGCTGATATACTGGTGAGGTTTCGCCTCCGGTGATAAAGTGTTTGAATGCAGACTGACTAATAGGAGGACTCTGGACAAAACGTTGGAGGGAGTTAGAATGCACTGGTGTTACACAACTCCATGTCCCCCAGCCAAGAAAAGAAAAAGATCCAGGAGGATCGAGAGAGGCCTCGAACATGAGCTGCAAAAACGTCTATAGTGTCGTCGTAATTCAGGTGTCATTTTCTCGGTACCGGTGTAGTGATGTGCCTTTTTTTTGGACAGTTTGTAATCATCATTGTATGAATTAGCGGCTAAAGAACTTGTTGATTTTTGCCGTGGAGGAGTCTCAGCGTCGCCCCGAAGAATTCTGGAGAAAAAAAAAAGTTCCGCGTTTGTGCGAAGTTGTCATCGGCGGTGCAGAGTCGACTCGCTCACTTCTTCCATCCCCAGGTTGTTAGGCTTCATTAGCAGCCACGCAAGCTCTACCGCCAGGAATGTGACGGGATCGATGTCGGCTTCTATCGCTCTTCTCTCCGCTCGCCGGCATTGCGTGCACGGGATTGGCTTTCCCATCCTGACCGTGGACCGCAGTGTCCGTGCCATCCTGTTGGCAACGGCAGCCTGCATGGCGTCCCGCCTGGCACCGGACAGCACCGATCAATACGGCTGTGCCACCACGGGGGCATCTGGACTTCAGATCATACGCCCACGAATGGCACCAGTGCAGTTTCTGCACACACACACACACACACACACACACAAATGTAGATGACAAATGTTGGACATTATTACTGTAAAAGCTCCAACCGCGTGATTGATGCCCGGTGGATTTCCTTTACTTAATAAAGGGAGTCGATAATTGCGACGAGACGGGAAAGCCATGCGATCGATTTTGTGACGAAGTTGTTTTTTCCATGAACAGCAGTCGCAGGAATGAGCCACTGGCAACTGGACATGCCATGCTTTTCCCATCTGCGGCAGGGCGGGCCCTCCTCTGACACAATTGGGACGGTCGGACCGCGGCCGCTCTGATCCCCTTCGTCTGGAAGCCCTCACAAACACATTCATCCGGATGCTCTAAATGCCGTCGGCATTATTGGGTATTTAAAACTGCGGCGGTGTGAATGTATACAAACGCAGGTTCACGCCGTGAATAGAGTTCATGAGAAGTCCCCGGAGAGGCTCTCTTGATTGAGACGGTTATCAAAGAGAGGGACCAGATAGATGTGTTTTCTGTCCCAAAAAGTGACTTTTTCTACCGTCTGTTTACATCAGAACGTGGAAAGCGAGGGGAAAGTAATGACACTCGCTGGGAATTAATGGAGCAGCAAATGAGATTAGAGCCGACAGCACACATGGTAGTGTTTTACGGATCGACCCGTGTGCTTTAAAAGCAATACGTCTTTCACTTGATGGATTAGGCCGCGGCGTCCTGGGAGCGTTGCGGAGGAAGATGGAGCACCGACGCTCTAAAACATGAGGACAAGTGGAGAGCACTGCTGGTGTTGACTGTGTGTGTGTGTGTGTGTGTGTGTGTGTGTGTGTGTGTGTGTGTGTGTGTGCGCGCCCTAGGTTCAACTGCCTACCATATTCCCTGCTATAAAGTTAGTATTACTGTTTTTGTACTGTGAGCTTATTTTTTTTGGTGTCTGTTTGCGTATGTGTGCACATATATGTAACGTTAATACAGGTCATATTGTATTATTTATGTATTATATGTTGTAATGGAGCTTACAGAGACGGATGGCATCCTGTATACGAAGGATCCATCCAGAATTTGCACAGGATATGCAGACGTATAAACATTTGAATTATGTAGTTCGTTTAACTTTTGCACAAAAAATACTTTTTTACACAAGACCATAAGTGTTAATAATATAAATCCTAGACTGGACACTTGTTCACTGTACAGTGATCTGTTAAAAATGAACAGGCCTGCTTCAACTGTCACATTTGTAAATGCCAAAGTGACACGTTTTATAAAATGTCCATATTATTCTTTGACCTTTTTTATTCATTCAGGGGAGTTTTCTCACAGCCACACATGGCCCCAGAGCCGCCTCTCTAACCTTTTAGACTGGTGACCAAACTGCCAGCTACAGAGCCAGCTTCAAAACCCCTGGCCCTGAAAGGATGTTGTAATTATGTCTTCTATTGGGTTTCACAGTCACTGAATGCAAGTGAAATGCCCACTACAGAAAAAAGAGTATTTGTATGATCATACAAATTCTGGATGGTCATGCTGCAGCTTAATGCGATTGATTATTCTCTCTATGGGAGTGAGTGATATGGATAAAAAACAGTAAATGTAATTGTATATAAGTTAAGTTTATGTAGATCTAAAAAAAAAAAAACTCGGAAAATTTGTTCAGAAACTGCCAATCCGGCAAATACAGTCCATTCACAAAACCAAGGTATTTCATCACATTGATGCAAAAAATAAAAACCGACAATTTTGCACAATTCCGACATGGAAAAGCCGCCGTGTTTGTTCCTATTGCGTGTGCTTGTACAACACTCCCACCACCACCGCCACCACCCTCGCAGCCCGTTTGAGTCGTGAATGTGAAAACCCGCGCAGCTTCCAAAAGCCACATCTGAGGCATTCCCAGATCCTAATCTCACGGCCCCTCTCTCGAATAAAACCTCGTCCTCCCGTCGTGTGCAATCATACCCACATCCCGGGCGCTCCGGCTCTTTTCCACCCGCCGCTCCCGAGAGCCAGCGGAGCCCCCCCCCCCCCCCCCCGAGGCTGAATGCCGCCATTGTTGGCCTGCCGTGGGGGCCGGGTTTCTCCTCGGCGGCCCCCTGCTTCCCGGCCCACTTTGGAAACGAGAAGTGACATGTGAAAGTGCCGCTTTCTTTTTTACGACGGGATAACGACGGGGAAAACACTAAACAATCCCAGAGCAGAGATCGACCGCTCTCTGTGACACAACTGTCTCTTTGTATGCGCTCATGCAGAGCCCTCAGACAACACACACACACACACACACACACACACAGTACATAATGACTAAATATCTGGCACTGTCCAGCTTCTAGCAGAGAGACGGCGATTCCACTCAGTCTACATGGTGATTCATGCGGACAGTACGGAAAGAAATACACACATCGGGCGAGATAGCCACGCAGATTCACACGCCCAAAATTCACCCCCCGGGCACCTGTCTGAAGTGCTGACGGTGGGCCGCTAAGTGTGTTTTCATAGCAGCTGGGTAATGACATGCGCTCACATTAAGGTTTAAAGAGGCAGAGGAGGAAAAGGAAAGAGGGCCAGGAGGAAGATAAATGAAGGTAACCCTCTGCATCACGTTACCTGGCAGCTCCTCCTGGAACCTCTCCTCCTCCACCGTAATTATCATAATAATGACCCGCAATTTTCCCTTTTCTCAGTATACTTGTTAATTACTGGTGGGTCAGGACCGGGGTTAAGGCAACATAAAGGGAAACCGGAGTCTGGTTTAGTGCGAGTGGGAGAGTGGGAGTGAAGAGAAGGAAGGGGCAGAGTCACTTTTATTAGTCGCAATCACAAGTGATTTAATAAAGCGGGTTGGAAAGTCATGCCCGGAGGGGGGGGGGGGGGGTCACCCAGAGGGGATCGGCCGGCGGCGGCAGCCTCGTTGCATCAGCTCGGAAAAAATAATTTGACGTTAAAAACCCCGGGTACCTTTCACCGCTTCCCTTCCTTTTTTCTTTTTCTCCCTCTTTGCAACAATAATATAGATTTTCTTCTGCTAATTCTTTACAGCGTCGTATTAATCTTTATAGGTGACCGTGAGCCTCAAAGGATTTTCTCACCATGACCGAATGCGCCAATATCGCATGATTTAACTCCTTCTGAGCAGCGCTGTGGCGTTTGAGGAAGTATAAGAACTCGTAAAAGGTGCTGGACTCTGGTGCGTGGAGCGGTCATGTGTTGGGGGGGCTCTGTGCCATCTGAGTGAGGTAAGATGAAATGACACACTCCAACACCAGATATGATTGGAGGTAATTGTGTTTTAATGTCCAGGAGGCCCATTCCCACTTTTGTATTTGGTTTTTTCCACGGGTCGACATCTGGTGCGAAGAACAGCAGCATGTGTTTCCACTACACTTGTATTTATACCTCTAAACACGGCAGTCAACACGGCAGTCGGCAGGAGTTTATTGTCGCTGTTACACTTTTGCCGTTAAGTGACATCATGTCAAAACACGTCGGCCTCTCCACTCGGGGCCACTCGCGTTTGTTTGCCCTTGTCGCTCTCAATTTGGAGGGAGAAATAATGTTTTGTCAAATGCCACGCCGTTCGGTTTCACGGGGGACGATGATACAAGCTTCTCGTGAGGGGCCGTGTTTTAAAATGGACCGTGGAGTGGCTTCAGTTGTGGGCCCCCGGCTAAGGTAAAGAGGTCCGCGGCCCCGCACCAGACAGGCCACACATAGCCCGCCCTGGACCCCGAGACGCGAGATGAGCCCGGCCAAGTCGACTAGCCAGCCCTCTCGTCATCCGTACAACCAGAGTACAAGCCAGCCGGCTTCCATCATGTCATCCAGACATCCATCCAGTCCATCAGCCAGAGGGCACTCTAATTGCCCCGTGAAGACTTAGCTCGCCAGAAACTCATTGTGGCCAATCCCAGCCGAGCTAACGTGATGAGACATCCAGCTTGTCTTACCCCCTCTTATCTGCTTAGGTTTCATGGCACTACCGTGCGCCGACAGTTCCCTGGACAACGTTGCCTTCACTCCATTCCCTGTAATAAACACACAGTCTCAGACATGAGGGGATCCAAACTTCAGTCCCCGTTTTCTCTCTTTTATAAAAAAAGAAAAGTGTTGTCTGCGCTGTATGAGGTGTGAGCCATTTGTCATCACGTACTTAATGCGGCGGCATGTGTGCTCCGGTGCATGCGCCCGGGAGGGGGGCGATGGCCTGATACGGAACGAGCGTCGCTCCAGTTCTCCTCATCGCACGGCGGAGACTAAGCCGTTGCGTTTTGGCCGGCCCAACAATAACAATCGGAGGCATTTATGTGTTAGAAACGGGGGAACGGGGCCGGGAGCAGCGGCTGCATATGGAGCTGATCACGTTAGGAGTGGAGGCTTCGGATCGCCTTACTGATGACTAATTGACCGCAGCTAGGAGGCCCTCCCCAGACCACGATGACCCCCGCTCTCGTCTCGATGTTTGACTGTGTGTTTCTGCCCTTGGACGCTTCACTTCTGGAGAGACTTGCCTCTTTTGAGTCTGATCCTACGCCCATCTAAAGTGCAAACGGCAGCAATGGCTGACAAAAGAAGGAGAGAATCAGCCCCCCGGTCAACAACATCGCCTCGAGTGCGCGCCGTGCTATCTTTTTCCGCGCAAACAGCGCATTTGAGCCACTCGATGGTTAAGTGGCGCCGCCTCGTCTCTAATTGCTAACATAGCGTAGCCCATTCATCAGGCGGAGCGACTGTCCAGCATCAATCATCCAGTCTTTTGAGGGTTTTCTCCTGGGCCGGTTTGGCCAGACTTCAGGTGGAAGCTCTCGTAAGAACGCACGCACGGACACGCTCGCGTGCACACGAAAACACACCTTAAACACGCTGTCACTCATGCGTGCGTGTGCTTTGACAGACGCAGACGTCCCCCCCCCCCCTCCCCCTTTCGGACTTCCTGCACTGTTTCCAGTGCGCGAGGGAAAAGTCTGAAATGGCTTCCATGTGCCAGCAGGCGTTGAGGTGCTTGGTGCAAACCCAGCCATCAGTTCGTGCTAATGCTCAGCTGCTACGCCAGGAAGCCCATCTTGGTGCTTGAGGGTCTTTACCTTGTTTCTTCCTTGTGTGTGTCCCCCTCCCACACACAGACACACACACACGCACACCATGCAGCTTATTTAGGTTCTAGCCTGACTGTTTATGTATTTGTTTAACAGAACAGGGACTCCTCATTAGTGGCCATGCTTGGCTGGATGCTGATGATAGCACCCATAGGGTATCGACGCACAGGAGGGGAGGTGATGCTGAGTTCAGGTTGTTGGATTCCCGCCCCCGCTCCTGCTGCTTCCAAGGCATTCGTCAGGCCTCCAGGAGAGGCTGGTGTTCCCCTGGAGGATTGAGAGAACGAAGGCCGACTGTAGATTGTAATGAGGTGGAGGGTGAAGTGTGGCGCTCCCGACATAATCAAGGATCAGGAAGAACGGGGTACTACAGAACTTTGGAATGGCCAAAGAAAAAAACGTGAATATTTGAGGTGATGATTACAATCGTTTGTGGTCGATTTTAACCTCAACTGCCTGCTGCCATCTTATACTTAATACCACGCTTCTGGGAAGACTAATCTAAATGTCTCTGTGAGCTTATGTAACGAAGGATGGTCTACGTAACATTGGTCGGAGAGGCGCCGACGCTCGCATCTCCCAAATCTCAACAACCAATGCGTCAATGATTGGTTGATCAATCAAAACACTCATCTTCGTGTTGTTATTAGGTTTTTCATTGACTTATAATGTTAGTTCTTTCTTGACAAGTCAAGCAAATCTACCGCTTAGATGTTTGGCACTGGAAAGCTCAGCGTGACATGCAGAATTTGTCACATTCACAAACATTCCTACATATGGACTAGGAGGGTAAAGGAGCTGGGTAATTCTCTCTCCATTACCAATATTCTTGTGTTTTCTTGCTCTCAGTCTCTCTCTATTCGGTATTTCGGTATCTTGCTCCGAAATCTTGCATCATATCATTTTCTTCTCATTCATTCACTCTTCCTCTCAACTCCGACCCCCACTGTCTACCTCCTTCCCTTCCCTCCCAGTCAACTTGTCAAGTCCTGGCTCTCCTCTGGTCTTCCACTTATCCTCCGGTCTGGCTCGCTCGTGTTGCCACTGGAGCGCTTTTGGCTTCTCTCAGCTTTTTCTTATCAGACGGAGCTCATTTGGCTACCGTACCGGGGCCGAGTTCAGGCTGGGGCTGGCCAGATGAAGAGGGAGGCTCCCCCCCTCCCCTTCATAACTCCCTCGCTGCTGCAGGCTGTTGGCCTGCCCGTGAATTCCCATCACGTTGAAGGGTAGTGGGTCAGATGAGAATCGCAATCGAAAACAACGTCTGCTTCAAATAGCTCCTTGCGGAGAATCAGTGAGGTGTAAAAGGGAAATGAGAATGGGCAGATTTGTCCACTGACGCCCCAAAGTTTGTTTCTTTTCTGCTGTGAAAACACATAAAACGTGGTGGTTTCAATGGGGACGAAATGGTCTCCTTGCTTCCGCAAGAGATCTGGGTTCGCGACCCCATCCGTTCGCGTTGGCACGCCAAATGTGCTGCTCTATAATCACCACTCGCAGTGAAAGTGCTGTTTCTAAATGGCATCGGGGTTTCAGCGTGTGATTCAAGCCGTGTGTGTCAAAACACGACTTGTATCTCTGCACCATGTGTGAGCAGATTCCATAGATATGCAGAGTTTATGCAGACAGCCTGTTGTCCTTACAAACTGAGTCCAAGGCGCTCTCGTTCTCTCTCTCTGCTGTGTAGTTAGCCTTTAGACTGCCACCAGCCCCCAGGGGACACAATAAAAACATCCATCACACCACTGGCCATCGGCCAGCTCCAAAGAAGGAGAGTCAGAAAGCAAAAGCGGAGAGAGAAAGTTAATGACCACATGTCTGAATACTCCTGCGAGAGTTCCTGCAGACTCCCCATCTCACCCTGTCCGTCTCTTTCCCTGCAGCGCTCTATTCTTTCAGACACAGACACACACACACTCACACACACCAAAGGCCTCTCCGTCTGTCTGGGGGTCATTGCATCACATACAGCTGCTTTAAGTCACACTGAGAGGTTATATGTGACCCTGACACCCGGGGTCTGACAGTGCCTTCCCCTCTCACTGACCCGCTCCAGCGATTTCTCTCCCGACTGCAACCTCTCGGGTTTCTTTAATTAGCCCCATTATTCTATTAGGTCCGCCGCTCTCCGCAGACCCAAACCCCTGTCTTATCCCGGTGTCCTTCCCAATCTCCACACCCGAAAAAGGGCCTTGAGGAAACCATTATCTAGGAGGAAAACCATTAGGTGTGAACAGGTCGTGAAAACAACCAAGATGACGTGCTAATGGCATCGAGCGAAGTGGCACAAACCAGAAGCTCCTTTGGTCTTTGAGTTTTTTTTTTGTATTTTGTATATCTCCTCCTTTGCTTCCCATCGTTGGTAGTAGCCAGAACTACTGTCGCAGGAAGGCAAACATGAAAATGACACAAACCGGAGCGGTATGACACATGGCGAGCTTGTTGTTGCACTCCAGCGGTCCACCTGGGCCACAACGGATTAGGACAGCTGAAATAAAGCACGGACGTTTTTATTTATTTTTTTTGCAACGGTAATAAAAACAATCTTCCGTGATGATGGGAATAGCAGCTAGAGGAGGGTGGACGAATGAGTTGCTGCCCCTGCAAAACCGTGCGTCGGCTAGACGCCGCATCTGTCTGGTTCTGGTCATCGGGGGGGGGGGGGCCCGAGCGAGGGTTACGCCGGGTTTGCAGTTCGCTATCCTGTTCCATCCAGCCAGGCTGGTGCCTCGATGGTGTCCGTGCGAGGGGCCGTGACAGGTTGGCACCCGTCAAGCCTATTGTTTTATTGTGAAGGGAAGAGGCTGTTTGGGTTTACTGGAAAATGCATCACCGCTGTCATTTCAAATGAGGAAGTCGAAACCCCCTCCTCTACTCCGTGTGTCTTTCTGGCTGAGCACCAAGCCCATAAAGCAGGACGGGGAACGCTTGAGCAACTGTGTGTGTGTGTGTGTGTGTGTGTGTTGAGTCTGCAGCCTTGCATCTGCTCTGCCCTGCCCTCAACCCTCTCTGTCCAGGCCATTGATGCTTGCTGACGCTACCACTGCAGCGACAGAGTGATTCATCCGTGACAAACCCCTTACATCATTCAATGAGATCGTTGGGTCATTTGATCTGGCATGCTTCTTCTATGTATGCGAAGTATAGGTCTTTCATCTTCTCTCCCCTGTACCGATATTCCATTGGTTTACGCATTAAAATGATCTCTCACCTTGTTGTGTCCCACCCCAACAACCAGTTATGTCATAGCAGGGAAGTGGAAGTGCCATGTCATTGTGTTTGGCCGTATTTAGCATATGTACCCTCTTTGTTTTCAGTAGAGATATTATGTGGAAGGTGCAAAGATCCACATTATTTTTAATCAATAGGGAAGTGTGTCAACTGAACCAACTGCTTTCACCTATAAAAACACACCTGGAAAGAGTCCATCCCTGTAAATAAGACACCATAGATTGGTCACTTAAAAGAGGAAATCCATTTTTTTCCCCCTGGAAAAGTAAGCATAAATCTGCCATTTTGGTAACAATGAGCATCCTGTATGTAGTTTAAATCCTTGAATTTCAGCCAGATACCTCGTTTTGGCCTCTGATCATGTGACATTTGAACAATGCCGCTCTAAGCAGAGTGGAAAACCGGCGCAGTTCATCCAAGTTTCATGTTGTTCTCTGTGATGGCTTTGCAGGGAGCGACGATAAGGCGTGACGACCACACGGGGGCCATCGTCGTGGCCCGCATCATGAGAGGAGGAGCAGCCGACAGAAGCGGTCAGTTCTATGCATTTTTGTCTTAAACATTTGTTCGTGGATCTGCATGTTTACATCACAACGGGATTACACCCAGCGACGTGATCGGGAGTTATCCTCACGCCAGCGCCGTCCCGCAACTTGTCCTTTTTCCTCTTTTGTAAATATGCACGTTAATGACGAGAACACTGCGGCGCTCCGCTTGCTGTCCACATGTTTTCTGTTTCGTTTTCTGTTCATTGTGTCCAGTCTGTTATTCCGCTCTGCCACAGCGAAGCCAAAGGCAAATTTCCACATGTGCGGACAATAAAGCTTTGATTCTTTCCCAATCTCAAATGCCACCGCGAAGATAAACAGTAATCTGGTGTACTGTACACATCCCCGGGGCTCTTTGCGAGCGCCGGACTTCTACACAGTAGCTCACTTATATTAGGACATTAAGAATACATGATTGTGGATGCGTAAACCGCGTGCTTGTGTGTGTGACAGGGCTGATCCACGTAGGGGATGAGCTGAAGGAGGTCAATGGAATCCCTGTGGACGACAAGAAACCAGAGGAGATCATTCGTATTCTGGTGAGCAATCGTACGTTTGTGTGTGAGACTGCATTCGGCCTCGTGTGTGTGTGTGTGTGTGTGTGTGTGTGTGTGTGTGTGTGTGTGTGTGTGTGTGTGTGTGTGTGTGTGTGTGTGTGTGTGTGTGTGTGTGTGTGTGTGTGTGTGTGTGTGTGTGTGTGTGTGTGTGTGTGTGTGTGTGTGTGTGTGTGTGTGTGTGTGTGTGTGTGTGTGTGTGTGTGTGTGTGTGTGTGTGTGTGTGTGTGTGTGTGCTGTCCAAGAGTTTCTCCATGTTTTTCAGCTCCACTCACTTGGCGAAAATAACATTCCTTGTTTGTGATGGCAAAAAAAACCCTCCTTCTAACTCACCCAGGACCACGTGCCTCCTGTCGCAGCGCTGGAAGAACCAAAGCCTTTCTCTACAAGCCTTTTCCTCGGCCTTTAGACCACATGCATCGAGCCACACGGTTCCCTCTGGATGAGATTGATGCTTAGTAGTTTCCTCCAAGCGGGCTCCGCCGCAGGCCTCAAATACGCTCCACCGTGGGCCTGAACCACGGTGTGGGGGGGGGGGGGAGAGAGAGAGTCTCTTAAACTCTGGAGGCGTTCGCAGACACAAAGGCCTCAGGAGCTGATGAAAGCTTTCAACACCCCCCCCCCCCACACACACACACCCCCCCCACACCCCCCCCCCCCCCACACACACACACACCACACACATACATTCACACACTCACTATATTCCGGCCAAGCAGAGTCATCCAATCCTAATAACTCAAACCGTGCCTTGACATATCTGACTTTCATTGGATTAGGTGCTGGACAGACGACTGGTGTTCCCCCCCCCCCCTCCATTTACTCCATTTATACCTAAGCCGGTGTATCTTGTATCTTGTCTCTCCCAATTACTCAGGCCCAGTCACAAGGAGCCATTACCTTCAAAGTGATCCCCAGCGTCAAGGAGGAGGAGCCAACCAAGGAGCCAAAGGTAGGTCTCCTCCTGGCGCACTCATTATGTCGATCGGGTTACACTCGTCCACTTTAACGAACAGGGAGAGCTCCTCTGCTCCGGCGTGATGCTTTATTTTTCGGTGGATGCAGAACATTGTTTTTAAGGCGCAGAGAGGAAATGATGTCTGAACAAGGAAAGAGGAAGTTAATGTCATTGTAAGATGAGGGCGGATTATTGGTGTTAATGCACCCTATTTTTTTTTTTTCAAATGTTAAAGAGAAACTCTGATTTAGCTTAACCCATTGGTGCACTCAACTGAAATTTCCAATTTTGTAATGATTATAATTGGGTTAAACACGTCCCTTTCAGCCATCCAAAACTTACAGAACCGTATTTACTAACTCTTGTTTTAAACTATACACCGGACAAGTAACTTCACTTCAATCACCAAACTCAAAGTGTTGGAAAACAGAGACTAGAAACGAGTGTCCCAGCTTCTCTTCACTGACCCTCGACAGGGGTTCAGAGCCAGACCTGTTTAAACTGCTCGTGAGGCAATGGACAGCATTACCTCTGTAGTATTTTACAGAGTGGCCTCACAGCTGTACCACTGATCGACGCAATAAACTGCAGTCGTAGAAGACTCAGTGTGAAGTGTAGAGAGCGGTCGCTGCCGCCCGGCAGCTTCAATGTTCTGTTTTCTAAACCGTGCAAGTATCATCGCTTGTTTGCCGCAGAACTTCTTTCTGCAATAATCCAAGAATAAAATGGATAAATCCCATTGGCTGTTTGTAGAGGGAACCAAGTTGATGCTAACTTCCACAAAAAAACACGTCCTCCCTGCCGCACTCTGTCCTCATTCATGTGGACTGCCGCACCAGCAGACAGTAGCTTGTAATTCATTCTGAGGGTGGTTTAACTCTCACCCCTTTAACCATCATTCTCACCCACTGGGGGGGGCCTGATGCACCATTCCTCTCACACTCATCTATCAGTAGCGGACAGAGGCTGGATCCACTTGTGTTTTCTTTTTTTAAGCTCCGGGGTCGAAGGCAGGTTTCTCATAATTCACAACGCAGCCCTCCCTGCATGTGTCACAGAGGCGTACAGGTCGGGGTGGGCCACTTGCATCCTTTGTCATCGTGTTGTGGTTGAAACCGTCTGTAAAATATGTCCGCCAGGTGCCCAGCACTCAGCCGGTCCTCCATGACAATAGCTTGCGTTCTAACATCAGGTAGCGTGGAGGCATCACAATGCAGCTAAGTGGCTTATACAGGCCAAATAAACCCAGCCAAGGGACAAGTGTGTAGATGTACGAGTGCGTTCCCGCCGGTCGGTTTAGCAGCCAAATCGGCCATTACGACCCAAACAAAACAGCTCTGTGTGAAACATAACTTTACGACGTGGCACAAAGCCCTCTTTAAATCAATAGGACATCGAAAAATGTCATCTCACACGTACACGCACTCCTTCCCTCGCTTTCTCTTTTCCACATGCACCGAGGTGTCTTAGGAGCGATAAGTCATCGTGACAGAACTCAATTTGGACAAGGAGACGCCGCGAGGTGCTGTAGGTCGCAGCTAGCCGCCCACAACGGGGGGGGGGGGGAGATGTCGGAGATTTTTCCACCGTAGCGTCCAACCTTCATTGTGTTGATGAGTTGTGTCCACCCCACGCTGCCAAAGCAAATGAGACCAGCTCCCTTAAAAGAAAGAAAACAACTTCTTTTCCCCCCTGTTCCCTTAATGTGGAAAGATTACTGATATTAGATTGTGTCAGCGGGTGGAACGCAGCCATTCAAACTGGGGCCTCTGACTCAGGAGATGTTGAGTCTCGCCACACGTGGAAGATGGTGACGGGGCTTAGTCCGTCCTGCGTGTTGACGGAAACACACGGAGGGACCGACTTGGCCCGCGGTTGCAGGTTTCAACTCCTGATTGCAATGACCTTTCTGGAATAATCGCCCCCGAGCGCTGGTGAAGCACCTTCAGTGTTTGCCGCGGTGGCTCCCCCCCCCCTTAGAGCTCACCCTCCACGCAGTGGAAGGGAAAAGGTCGATTACAGTGAAGCGTTGCTTTTTCCTGTTGTGCCCTCAATCCAGCTCTTTGTCTTCCGCTCTACGTCCAGGTGTTCATGAAGGCGCTCTTTGACTACGACCCTAAAGACGACAAAGCCATCCCATGCAAGGAGGCCGGACTGGCCTTCAAGAGGGGCGCCGTCCTTCAGATCATGAGCCAGGACGATGCGACCTGGTGGCAGGCCAAACACGAGGGGGAGGCCAATCCCCGCGCCGGCCTAATCCCGTCCAAGCAGTTCCAGGAGAGGTAAGAGACGACTCCGGCTACCGTTGCCTCGTCTTTTGCTTTGCTGTCACAACGTTCACCCTCTTTTTTTCTCTCTCTCTCCCTCCTCTCTCGCTCCACGCTGCCAAAAAAAACGTTCTGGATTTCCGCACAATGCCTGGCCCCCGAAATGAGTAATGACAGCGAATGATAGCGCTGGTACGGATCCTCTTTAGATGGCAAGCGGATGGGAAAAATGGCACATCAGTGTGCGCGCTCGGACGGCCGAGTGCGGCGCAGTAGCTCGGGAGGCCTGGGGCGATTTTTTTTGGCAACGTCGGCGAGCATCAGAGGAAAGTAGGGGAGAGAAAAAAAAACGAAGGAGGGAGGGAGGGAGGAGAGCAAAATAAGAGAGAGAACATAAGCAAACATTTCATCCCGCAGTTTTGTCAACAGATTCCTCTCTTCAATCCTTCTTTCCTTTCACCAGCTGACAGCGTGAAGCTGGTGGATATCGAAGCGAAGTGTTTATTATCCCCCAGGCGGTCATGAAAACTGGTTTTATT
Source organism: Leptoclinus maculatus (assembly GCA_032191485.1). Taxonomy (NCBI): domain Eukaryota; kingdom Metazoa; phylum Chordata; class Actinopteri; order Perciformes; family Stichaeidae; genus Leptoclinus; species Leptoclinus maculatus. Next base: position 12,633,782 of record JAVDOI010000013.1, read on the forward strand.
GTGCCTTTTTTCTCTCTTTCTTCACCCTCCTCTCTCTCTCTCTTTTCTTTACAGGAGATTTGCACTGCGGCGACCTGTTGCGACTCTCCCGTTCCAGAGGACCTCGAGCCTTCGATCATGTAAGCGTGCACTCTCTCCGTGATAGGCCCAGAACAGGACAACAGGCTGCGGCAGGTGGGCGGGTTTAGGAGGGGTTAGATGCACTAACAAGCCGTGGAAGCTAGGGGTGTCTCTCAGGACTCATCCCTGCATTCCGAGGCCGCCGCCAAAGCCAAAGCCGGGGCGGCGCCGTTGCACTGCTTCACGCCTGTCATCAGAGGAAGTGTTGTGTCTGGGTTTGCCTTCCTGTCTGCTCCATGGTTCACTCTCCCGGTCTCCCGCCAGACTCTCTCTCTCTCTGCTCTGTCCACCGTCTTGCCTGATTTCCACGTGTTGGCGCGGTCAACTTTTTAATGCGAAGAAGAAGAAGAAAAGGGGGGGAGGAGGTTCGCCCTCTGGAAAACCTCTCAGAGCCTTTTACACCTTCCAGCCAACACACGGGCTCACAAGCTTGCATCCCAAAGCACCTAACGACGGATTAATGATCGGACGCGAGACCCACAGATGTGATATAGGCCCGGCGCTGCTCTGCGGAGCACATTAACGTACCTTTTTATTATTGCAAGCCGGTACCGTGATCCCAACCCTGGCCTGTCGGCGCAGGAAAAGTTCGGGGGAGAAGGCATCAGCGGGAGTACTTAACAGAAATATGCTATAAGAATGTAGGAGATCAGGAAATGGGGGGTGGGGGTGGGGGGGTTGTAGATAAATTGCCCTTATAAATCAAAGATAGCTGATTGCTTCATAATGAAGACAGAAGACGTAAACCATGTTTAAGCAAGAAAAGGACAGCAGAGGAAGCAGTTAGATATGACATTCAGACCCTGGTTTTAAGTTCAAGACTAGAAAAAGAGCCAATCGCAGTTTTTTGTCCTTAAACTTTGATCATTCGCGAATAAGGTGTCCTCCGTCACAGATCACTTCCACGTCTCTCTGTGAAGACCATGAGATTCAATAAGTGGACGAATCGGTCTCTCATCTATCTGGAAACGTCTCATGTCACACTAATGAGGAGATAATAGTGTGATGTTTCATAATTCATTGCTTATCTAATACAGATGTGTTCACTTCTTCACTTTGACCTGAGGAAGACCATCTGTCATGTCCACATGAAATACAATAAGTTTGTCCTTTTCAAATTGGTCAATACTTTTATAAATGCACACGGCTTCCACACCATGGATCATGGATCAAATTATATATATATGAAACAATAGTAATAGTAATAGCAATGATTTTTCTCTAAAATATCTACTCGAGTAAGAAGTACGTTGCATTAAAACTACTCTGACGGGAACAATTTTCCTAGAGTACATGTCACCGAGTAAATGAAACTCGTCACTTCTCACCTCTGGAAGTGGAGTGTGCTTTTTAAAAACAGCAATCCGTGAGCAAACCCCCCCCCCCCCCCCACACACACACACACACACACATTTCTCTCTCGTCCAGCTGCTGAGCTCAAAACGGTAACAAATATGACGCTTCAAGCCCAAATTGGCCAAAATGTGCCCTTCCATAAACTGCGCCCACCTGCGGGTTCGCAGGACTTTCCGCTGCACCTGACTGGGAGAGTCCCTGTGAGACACTCCCCCCGACATGCAGCCTCAAAATGACAAAGACGTTCGCTCTGATTTACAAACGCTTGCCAAACAGCAATTTGGTTTGTATATGGTGAGCTGCTGCAGCGCATGAATGGAAGCCCGTCCAGCTGGCGTCGGGACTGCCCCGTTACAATACGAGTGCCTGTGCGCGCCTGTAGCCATGGAGGAGGTGAACACGCTGCCAATCTCTGCTGCGAGTGCGGCGGAACGCGTAGACGCAGACTTAAGTCTGCAGTCTTACTCACATCGGGCTGTTTACTTGACATTTGCACTTTCGGAATCTTCAAAACTTGGAAAAAAAAGGGGGGGGGGGGGGATAATTAAAAAAATGTCCTTTTTGCTACAAAGACTTTATCCATACGTCTTTGTATTAGTTATCCCACATCACTTTCCTCCCTGCTTGCGTCCTTGCTACGTCCTCACATCTTCATATCCATCGCCGCACATTCAGGTTCTCCTCCGCCAACGGACAGCTCGTCTCTCTCACCCGCGAGCCCTCCGGAAAAAACACGCCACGCTTGTACTTGGCTTCGTAGGCCCGCTCCGGTTTCCACAATGACCCCGTTGAACCGAAACCCAGCTTCTTATTGGCCATATTTCCTTCACCGTAGATTCCCACTTTGTCCATTTGACTGCTTGTTTTCCCTTCAACATGGCGGAGAGCCTTTTAATGTAACGTGACCCATTTCAATATGCGGCTCCCAAATAAGCAGCAGAGCTACGCTGACCACCTCCAAACTTAGCATCGGGGGCTCTTTCTTACCTCCCCATCTTTAAGCCCTCGGGTGAGTTATGGATGTTGTCATTTCCTGGTTATGTTCAACCGCACACTGGCACGCATGGTGCACGAGGGCCAAAAATAGCCGGCTAAAAAGTTAAAGGCAGACAGTGCTGCACTGTTCCATTACTATTTCATTTTAATGGCCCAGTTCCTCTTATGAGTTATGGGATTTATAACCCCCCCCCCCCCCCTCCCCTTGCAGAGAAGGCAGGTGTAAAATGTAGTTTGCTGCGAGCCACACTAAAGGAACATAAGTCTCCTTTTGAGCTGTAGCTAAACTTTCCTCCTCATGTCATACATACTGTGAGGATTAGCTGAGTGCAGCAGCAGTAGTAGGAAGTCCCCTGACATGGCCCTCTCAGGACTAGGTGAATAACTGGGAATGATAAGTTCACTCTGTTCATTCGCATCTCGCTGTTCAAAAAAAAAAAAAAAAAAAACTCAATTAGATAAAAATGTTGGATCCAGTTGTGGTAAAGTTGAGTGAATAAAAGTGAAGGGTGTGAAAGAGAAAAACAAGAAGAGGATTATGGACGGACTGGATGGATGGGGGTTGCATTCGGTGGCAGATGTGGCCCCTGCGGAGTGGCGGTGGCCGGGTCGGGGGAGACGGAGGGGAGACGAAGACTTGGATCGGGGCCCCGTTCACGTCGGGGCGCACCGGCCTCGGCCCCGGGGCCGTAAACTACAACCTAATTGGAGGACACCGCGGAGACCCCGCTGTTACCGAGCGCAGGACGGAGGTGGTGATTGAGTAGGGGGGTCCCTTTTTCTTTCTCTCTCTCTCTCTCTCTCTCTCTCTCTGTCTCTCTGTCTCTCTGTCTCTCTGTCTCTCTCTCTCTCTCTCTGTCTCTCTTTCCAGCCCGGGAGCTCCGTCGGCTGGAACAATATTGGTCTTGGCGAGCGGCTGCGGCGAGCGTTGCTTAACCGTGTCCATTTACGCCGAGGCATAAATAATCCCTCTCCCCCTCGCCGTTGCGCTCGTCGCTTTACCTCGCATACCTCGGTTATGAAACTGATGTTTAAAGTGCCATCAGTTTAAGTCCATTATTAACTCGGTACAGGGGTTAGATCAACTATTTTACATCTCTAGTTGTCAAACCTGCCTCCTCCCTTCTTTTGTTTTGTTTTACCCCCCCAGCTCCCTTCCATCGATGCCTGGCCGTCCTCCATCCTCCTCATCTGTTCTCTCTGAACGGACGGACGGCTCTCTGGGCTTTCTCACAGCGTGTCTGCTCCTCCGTCTCCGACATGCAAAACCCCTTCCTTGATAGTTTGGTTCGGGTCGCAGTCTGCCAAACACGTGGACGCACTTATCGCTCACCTCGGGGGTTCTTTTCCACGTCTCACTCACATACATTACATACATACATGCCGTCCCTCTCACTTTCCCCTCGGAGACGTTTTCGAAATGCCGCCAGAGGTCGGTCTTAAGTGGCAGCTGACTGGTACGCTGGTTGACCGCTCAGTAAATGATGGAGCTCAGATCAGGACCTGAGCTCCATCCTGCTGCTGTCGCAACGTTTCTTTAGGCTGGCGGGGAGGAGGGGGGGGAATGCTCTCTGAGAGAAGACCATTTAAGCTTCCTCAGATAGGCCGTGCCCTGCCGATTCACATTCTGCAGCGTAATCGCTCGGTGTTTCATTAGACCTGGAATGCTGCTGTACAAGGCCACGAGGCCATTAGGCAAAATGCAAACCATTCCTGTGGCAGATAGGCACCAGATGAAAAGCCTCCCCGGGTTCAGTCAGGGCAGCACGTTGACGGATTTTTTTTTCCTCCGATACCTTTATCATTCTCATATTGTCCTTGTTGTTTCCCCTCTTTCAAGTCTCCCTCTATAATTACCTCTCATCCTACTCGAAATGGGCTTCGGGCGCTGGTTCGACTTAAACTGTCACATTACGGCGGGGAGGAGGGCAACATCAGTGGGAACATTGCCGTGAACACTAACATGTGAAACAAGATGTCAGATAAAGGCGAGACACATTTGGCTCCGCACTTCAGAAACAATCACGGCTCCCGGGGGCCCCCCCGACGTCCTCTAGCGCGGAGCAGGCCTTTCGCGGTGATCGCTCCTGACTGCTGTTTTGGCTGCTCGTTAGCTCCGTGCCGTGACGTAGCAGCTCCCTGAGCGTAAGGCGAGCCCCCATGCTGTGGTCGCTGGTGTTATGTATGTTTTGATTTAACCTTGTTTGGCCAAAATGGGAACACGGGAAGGGGAGGAAGCATTTATAAGTGCCTCCAAATGTTCACGGCGTCCTAAACCAAACACATACACACACACACACAGGTCCTGCGTCGGCTACCATTTTTTTAAAGCCGTCTTATAGCTGTTTTGGATGGCACTCTTAATAAACATCTGGAGTGATTTCAAATGCTCCCTACCTTAAACCCTTTTGAATGTAAATATGTTTCTTTCTGTGTAGTCCCAGTGGCTGCACCACAGACATATCCCACAGACTGTGTCTCACTAGGTAACAATGGATGTCAATGCCTTGTAGCTAAATAGTAACTAGGAATGTTGTTTGGTAGAAACGTACGAGTCCAGTCTGAAGGCCTTTACACTCGCCGTGAATTGGAACGTTGCAATTGTCGCAAATTCACATCGTATTTTGCATTTTGGTGTTGTTTATACGTCACGCCCCCCAATGTGTAAAGGCCTTTATAGTTTGATATACTAGTTAACTCAGAAAGCTTTCAGCTGCATCTCTTGGTCTTCATCAGTGGATGGAGTTCACTCTGTTGTTATCACGTAACCTGGATACAACTTGGGTTTGGGGGTCAGGAGTTTACACACTTTCCCCGTGTCATCACAGCTGAGCATACTTGACCCACTGATGAAGACCACGAGTTGCAGTTTGAAATCAGTCGAAAGCTCGTGAGTGGACCTTGAGCTGGCGTTTTTGTTGGTTTTGTTAAATTAACGTAGCAACATTACACGATGAAATATAATTAGGAGCTATTTCAGTTTGGTGTGAGAAATGACTCAAAACAATATTTCAATACGAGTTTGTCACAGTATTGCGTACTAGTTTAGTTTATAACAGAGCTTACTGTCACTGTGGCTCAAATTCCAGTATTTCACCTGAGACATTAGGATGTTAACTCTTCTCTTTGTTCCTTTGTTTGTCTTTTGTTTCGCTTTTCTAAGACGATGTGGCTGTAGAGTTTGGTAGGTGTCCTCTTCTTCTTCTTCTTTGTTCTCTCATCCCCGTCCCTCAGCTTACTTTGTGTAATCCAGTAATTGCTCTAACTGTGACTCATTTCCATTCCTTGCTTCTATTGCTCTCCCAGTCGAGGAGATCGAAGGTACTACTTGTCTCCCATTCAATAGGACGTCACTGACTAATAGCGTTGCAAAACGCAAACAGTTAAAACCATTTGTGTGATTGGTTCACCTTCATAATGTCTGTGCGTAACCAGAGGTCTACCTCTCACCTCTGCTCTCCATCCTCCTCGTTTTCATTTGGCCTGTCTCCTCATGTCGAAGCTAATCGCTCTTAAAGGGGGCGCATCAGACGGTCAACTTCTCCCCTCAAACACAGCGGAGGGTTCACAGTTTATTGGCTCAAAGACTCATCTTTCACCAGCTAACTTGTCATTTTCATTAGAGCGGACGGGAGAGAATCATTCCGTCACATGGACACCTCCAGTCACCTGCGGAACGCACAAATAATACAAAATGATTCATAAACTTAAAAAAGAAAACATCCAAAGCAATAGTCAGCGATGTAGTGCATTGTAAACCTTAAATCCAGTTTAGGCTAATTATTATCTTCATCAATAGGGTTTATCCACAAGTTTTGTTTGGGTAAATTCATTGTATTATCTTTATAAGGAAGAATAAAGAAAAACTTCTTTTTTTTATGTTGGTCTTCATTTTTGACAAAAAAAAGTTTGATTTAAACTGTTTTCCATTTCGTGTTTGGCTTAATAATAACGGGTCAAGAAAAGTTTTGCCAGGATTTCTGTGAAAACCGGTGGGGGGGAAAAGTTTCATTATTTATCCTAATTATACTTTAAATGAATGGATCTGAAGCTTTGACAGACCTCTGGACCCCACTTTGAGAATCACTAGTTCACAATGTATCCGATATTAAAACATGAATGTTTTTAGTCCGATTTAGAAGGATAGTGGTGCACTTCTGCCTCTTGTGGTTGAAATAAGTACTACAACAACAACAACACTTTTTGACTGAAAGAATTGATTTAAATAATTGTCCTGACCAAGAAAAACTTTGAAAAATGGCAAAACTTTTCCCCCTCGTTTCACGGATGAAAAATAAATACAAGGAACTTCTGAAAGATCATCCAGGACAAAACTTGTTTTCACCTGTTCTTAAGTCATAAACACAGAAGAGAAAACAGTTCAGATCAGACTTAGAATCAGAAATTGATCAGCAGAATTTCATTTCTCACCTGCCTCTCAGGTCTTCCGTAGCTTTTACTCACGATGCACCGACTTGAGGTCATAGTCAACCTCTCTTCTTATTGACCACTACATCACTGGCTATCACTCTGGACAAAGAGGACATAATTAACTCCTCCGCTCCTCCATAAATAACACAAAACATCCAGTCAGATGTCTGTCTCGTTGACTGTACCTGTGTGTGTGTGTGTGTGTGTGTGTGTGTGTGTGTGTGTGTGTGTGTGTGTGTGTGTGTGTGTGTGTGTGTGTGTGTGTGTGTGTGTGTGTGTGTGTGTGTGTGTGTGTGTGTGTGTGTGTGTGTGTGTGTGTGTGTGTCTTCGTGGTTCGAGGGGCCTGTTGCTCTCATGTCTGACTATTCTCTTTAACATGATGTTGTGCCTCTCTTCTGGCTTCTCCTTTCTTTCCCTTCTCATCACCAGAGGACGCTGACTATAGTAGCGGATTCCAGCTAGGTGAGAGACGTTGCCTCCTTCTCTTCCTTCTGTCCTCTGTCCCTTCGATGAATAAACCGTTTGGACGGTGGGCCAGGATTGTGTTGGATTTACATGAATCCTCTCCGTTAATCCCCTTAGCCCCTCCTTCATAGTCCAGCCTTCATAGCGTGTGCCACATTACGAAGACATTATCAACCCTGACAAATAGTTATCTGCTTTTCATAATGTACTTGACGTGTTCCCCTCTGAACTCATTCAACTTGGACTCGCATGTGAAAAACACGAGGAGTAGTTCTGTAGCGGTTCAGAAGCCTACGGTGTGCTATTTTTGCCCTCTTGCTGACAAGCATGAGTCCACTGGCAGAGCTCGTCGAGGATTTGCAGAATATGGTAGTCACCCTGTTCTGCCTCCGCTGTGGGCTTGCAGACGTCTTCGAGAACAGCTCTGGATGGGTTTGGGTTAAAAGGACGGCTTGTTTTTTTTTCGTTTTATTTGCACGCTTTGTCCTGGAGGTCCGGCTCGTTGATGTGGTCCCGGTCAGAGTTAATGACAATTACCGTGGGCCGCTTTGGTTCTGCAAGCCCTTTCCAGAGAGCTGCTTCCAATTCTGCGTCTTGTAAAGAAAATGCTCCCCATCATGATTTTATTACCACCGTCGTTTTTCCCGACAAATCATAAGGTATCGTCCCGCTGGATGACCACAGGCCGTACCAGCTGGCTCGTACACAAATCCTCTGTCTGCCCATCTGCCGTTTTTTCTTTCGTTTCTGTCTCTTTACATCTCTCTCCGTCTCCCGCTCTGCGTCCCATTCGGTCTATATTCAGAGGTTGAGGTCGAGAGGTGAACTCTCCTTTGCACACTACACCGTTCAGACTCCAGATTTCGCAGGATATCCAGTGCACACGCGAGTTTATAAATACGGAGTTTGAGCCATGTCTGCCAAGCTCAATCAGGGTCACTTCCCAAGGCCGAACCATGCCAAACACCAGTCCGTTTTTTCCACTCCTCTCTGTCCCCTTCAGGCTTGCCCTTACTGTCACCCTGCCTCCTCCGTGAGGTCAATGACCTCAGCCTCTCCTCTTCCTCCTCGGTACCCAAACAACATCCAGCGCTCTAGCGGGTTAGCAGCATTTCTCGACTCCAGCAGCCCAGAACGAGGTTTAACTGAAATCAGAGAACCTCAGGAGGAAGAGAAGAGAGAGAGAAAAAAAAAAATAGTGTAAGTTATAATAACATCTTCTCGATGCGAGTACTTGCTGCATGGCTTTTCAGCCTGTTGGATGTGGTTGTGTGATTTAGAGTTGGCCCGTCCCTAAAAGTTTGAAATCCTAGAACTTACAGATGCTTTTGCAATGCTACTGAGGTTGCATGGGGAAATAAAAGAGGCGGTGGGAGGGGGGGGGGGGGGGGTGGGCAGTTGTTGTCCTTAGTTTTTGGTTCGTTTTCCCTTCATACCTCTCTCAGTGATGCAACGTCTGTAAGGTCCTCGGCCAAAAGCAATCCTGGAGCACTACTGGGGGGGGGGGGGGGGGGTTGATAGATTTTAGAGCCAGCAGACTGGAGAATCAGACCCAGGAGGAGGAAAACTGCATCCCATGATGCCTGCTTATCAGGTCTTTCTAGAAAGCAGTGCTTTGAGACTTTTAACTCTGTACGGAGAATTAAAGAGCAGTTTTGACACCCAGGGCAATTTATTTTAGTGTCGAAGACGTACAAAGACATTTGTTTTTCCAGTGATCTGTAGGTGCACTCAGCTCGAGAGACAAGAAAATCCAAACACTTGTACTGTGACATGGACGCATATGCACGGTGACACATCATTAACATAATCTCAATAGTCACACACTGAATATCCAAAGAGAACGGTGGATGGGTGGATGGAAGGCAAGCAAGTAGCTCCAAATCAGTTAAAGCTGAACGATCCAGGGCTGGAATATCCATCAGCCCCTCTCATTCCAATTATGTCCAAGTAATGGAAATAAAATGGTTAAAGTGTTATTAACTGAAACAAAAAATGCTCGATTTCCAAAATGACAGGAGTCCATCAGGCTGCAGGTTCAAGGTTTGTTAGTCAGTTTTTCCCCCCCATCTGTGTCCAAACATCTGTAGATTGAAATTATACACATTTTTATGGAGGGTTGCTTTAATCAGCATTAGGAACTCGAGTTGTTTCCGATACTAGAGTCGGAAATGCCTCCAGTACAGCCTGAAATGCTGGACCTGCGAGTCTACTCACCGAGCCAATACCTCAATAGCATATTATCCATCGGCTCAATTACTCTACACAGGAACGGGAACAACAGCAACACGTTACACTCGTGACCCAAAGTCCTTACACCGATCAGTACTGCACACGTGAATGAAGCTGCGAGACGGAAGCGAGCCGGCTCACTCATCCGTCATCAGCTCCAGGAGAAAAAAAAACGATTGGCTGCATCGGTGCGAAAGAGCCATCTCGCTTCTTTCTCATCTTTCTCGAGATTCGCACATGCGCAATAGGGAGAGCGTAATGTTAGCCAGAGCTGGCAAAATATCAGCAATTTGGCAATATTTTATCGGTTTTGGCTGATACGCATGTTGAGGTATGGGACTCATGACGGAAAAAATGGTATCAGAACATCTCTATTAGCACCAAACATTGTAGTTGTTTATAGAGTCTAAAAAGAGACTTGTAAATTCCTTGAATGCGATTTTGTAGTCGAGCCTCTTCCCCATCTGAGCATCAGACTGATGAGACAAACAGGAAAGCAGGCATTACAGTACTTTTGGCCCTCAGAGGGCCTATTTGGCATGTTGATCGTGGCTTCAAGGACTCCAGTAAAAAGCAGAAGTACTTGTGTGTGCGTACATGTTTTTTTTTTTTTTTGCCAACACATAAGGCATCAGGCATCGTTTTGAGACGAGACATTCCTCAGCCCAAAGAGCTGTGGGATAAGACGGAGGGGAAAAACAAATAGCGTTTGACACGAATGGACCTCTCGCAGCCAAAGGTCTAGAGCGCTGTTCCACCGTATAAGCCCGTAACACTTGGGTCGGGTACCACTTTCCAAATGCTTCGTGCGGGGGCCGTGGAAACTACTCCCAGAATGTGTTCTCCCCAGATAACACTCTAATGGGTTCCCCACCGTGGACTGCCACACGGACATTTCAAATGACAGACCTATACGAACTTTGCCTTTTGGCTGCATTGAACTCTTGACTGAAACTTCCCTGAAGTCCGGGTGTTGGGGTCATGCACTTTGTGTTTACACTGTCGTGACCTCTTCCAGAAACGGTTAGACGTTTGATACGATCAAATATTCTGAGATCAGCCGTGGAGCCCACTTTTACTACAGTACCGAAATCATTTTCACAGATGCCTGTTAACAGTTGTGCGGTGGGATCATTTGAAGGACACACGCCTGTCTGTCGTGGTATGTCCCCTTCCTTCTTTTCACTTGCTAGCCTTTCAGAATCCTCCTCTTGTCTCGTGGTCCCTCTTCTCTCCCCTATTGGTTCCTCTCCTTTTTCCTGCCAATTCCTCTCCTGATTCCTTTCCTCTGGATTTCCCTCCTTTCCTGATTCCTCTTTTCTCCCCTATTGATTCCTCTCCTTTTTCCTGCCAATTCCTCTCCTGATTCCTTTCCTCTTCTGATTCTTCTTGAACCCTCTGGAGGTGTTTTACAGTACATTATGTTGGCCCTCAAAGACATGGCTCAACTTCTGTTGAGCCATGTCTGTTGGGGCACATTTTCCCCCAACAGTCTAGCATGTTTCATTGTATTATGCGAGCAATAAGCAGGCAGAGCAGTCCCACTGTCGACCCCGGGCTTCTGCATTTTTGTCATTATGAGCAGCCACGCTCCCTCTTCCTTTTACTCAGTGTTGGGGTAATAACGGCTGACGGTGTGGAAAGCGTCCTCCACCTCCCCAGCTGCCCGCCACGAGCCTTCCTCATCCCCCACCGACGAGCCAGGCAGGTCAGTGGCACGCATAGTGGGGCCGAGAGAGCCGGTAATGCTTCCCACATTTGGTGCCCAGGAGCGTTACAGCGTCAAACCGCATGCGTGCGGCGTCGAGCCACGAGCGTAATGCTCACTTAATCCCCAGCTGCCATGCGCGGTTGATTCATAGATGCCGTCTCCATTAGTCCAGAGGAGAGAGAGGGCCCCCGCCGGGAGAGCCACGGATGGCACAGGAGCTGTCAGCGCAGGTCTCCTGTAGTTAGGACACGGCCTCAGACGGCGGCCCTCGCGGCACGGGGGCCTCGCAACAGGTGGTTTCACTATGAGCCTGGTCTCATAGCTACACCGCACGTTTTCTGTCTCCCTCTCTGCACTAATGGAGTTTGATTGGAGGGGAAAATGTCTATTTTTTATTTTTTTTTCTTATTCTCTGTCTTGACATCTCGCTGATCGCCTACGCGTGATGTCTGGAAGACCCGCTGCCGGTATTGTTATCAGGCTTCTCCTCTGTCAGACATCCGTAGGCAGTATGCACGCCTCAAGTCTTTTCGAGTCATTTGTTATTTTTTTATGAGCATTTGTCTTGTTGCACCTGTACTTCTTTTTCTTTACAGTGTGTAGCCATTTCCCTTTTTTTTTTGCATGTGCGGGTTTCGTCAGCAACGCCCGAGATAATCGTGTCCGAGTGGGCAGTTTTCATTCGCCGTTAGGGTCACAGAGGCCTCGGGGCGCTTTCTTTACACGCATACTGAAAATTTCTACGTACGGGGCCTGTAAGATATTATCACTCTGGAAAATCGGAAAGCTGAAGGACTGCTGGCGACTTCCAAACAGTGTTGTGTGTGGTGTGTGTGTGTGTGTGTGTGGTGTGTGTGTGTGTGTGTGTGTGTGTGTGTATATATGTGTGTGTATGCAATGTGCTTAGTCACAGACTTGTGTTTACACTTACGTTAAATATGCTCATCTTTTTTTCCCCCCACTATTTTTTTACTGTTTCTGTTTTGCTGAAAGGACTTTGAATCAAAGTGGTGATGTGAGAGAGAGTGAGAGACGGTGTATCTTCTGTGTGTTGCAGTTTTGGCACGTTGCCCAGTCACAGCCTGGTGCACACCATTAGGAGGTACGTGCGTGCGTGCGTGAAGGAAACTTTAACTCCATACCCCTGAAGACTGAACACTTTTGCAGAAAAGCACACACCATTTCGGAGGAAATTCAAAACAGATCTATTGTCTGTTTTTTTTAATGTGACCTGTCAAACCACTAAATGAGTTACTGGATCTCAGTGCCACACATATCCACGCATTCCTTTTCTACGAGGTAAGCCTTATGCTTGGGATCGTCCTGTGACAAACGTTGCCCGGGTGTTCCAACAACAGCCGAGGCTTTCCATGACATGTCTGCGTTTGAACGGGACTCGTTCCTTAATTCTGGATCAAATTAACTCCCATCCCCCTCTGTCTAATGCAGTCGCCGTCAGTGCTGAAGATGAGAGTGTTGTCGGGTGGGGTGGGGGGGGGGGGGGGGGTGCTGCTTGCTGCTGAATGACGCATTTGATTTATCCACCCTTAGGCAGCGCTAGAGGGGGAGGGCAAGGAGAGCTCTCCCGTCCGTTATTGGATGGAGCTGTCTAGAAAGGTTTTAAGTGATCTTGAGGGACACTAGATTACTGAGCCCCCCCCACCACCTCTGAGGGCCGACAATTTATAACCTCCTGCACCTGCGGAAAGTAAGAGGAGGTTGCCCTTGGCCCGAGCCCAAAGAGATCGAGAGCTCGTCATACTCTACGGCAGACAGAATGAACAGCTATCACAGTACTACTTAAAGCCTTATTAACCAGGAGTGTTTACATTGTGATAAATGGCTGACCAGACTGGGGGGGAGAAAATTGACTGCTGGCTTTCAATAGGATATCAAGAACACTTTTAATGTTTATTGTTTATGATGTCAACCCCGCGTGGGTATCGGTTACAGTCTGATGTCTTTACAGGAGAAATGCAGATGAGCGGTGTGTGTTTTTTCCACTGTGTGGCACAGACTAACCGCTCCCGGGTGGGGGTTACGGGGGTAGGGTGGGGGGGGGCGACGGGTGCTGAATGAGTAGATGAACCGCAGGAGGAATGGCACAGACGAAATAAGCCCACAACTTGCCCACACAGTGAACAAAAGTCTGCCCCGAATGTTCAGTGTAACACTATATTCGGTGCTCGGCCGCGCCCGTGTACAGTCCTACGTATACACGAGCCCACGCCGAAAACACACTATTAGTCTGTTCCAATGACTTACGCGGTGGTGTTCATTTGTAACTCAGCATAGGTCCGTAACGCCATCCGTTATTGAGGGACTGTTTTGAAAGAACAAGCCGAGAAGAATGCAGACTCTCTCTCCCTCTCTCCCTCTCTCTCTCTCTCTCTCTCTCCTCTCCCCCCCTCTCTCTCTCTCTGCACAGCTCGCTGTGGTTTGAAGATATGTGGAAAGTATTAAGGGAGGAGCGGGTATCAGGAGCAGTTTCAAGTCCCGGGTTCTGCTCCCAGTCCATCGATTTTCATGTCCACCCTTTATCTCTGCATCGTATATTTTTCAACGTTCAAAATAATTACTGATTAAAAACTGAATAATGAAAGAGAGAGGCTGCAAACAGCCCGTGGAAGTACGCAGAAATAGGTTATTAGAAGTCCCGGCGTCCGGCGATTTACAAGTTTCTTTTTAAGGTTCCGCCAACATCTGCATGAATATGAAACCAAAAGTTCTCAAATTGGGGGAGGGTGTAAATGTCTCCCCCTTTGATCCGTCGTTGATTATAAGATCAAGGCATGCCGCTCTTGGATTGGTATGAGAAGCCTTCGTGGCGGCGCACACCATAAACCAATCAGAGATGACGGCCTGAGTGGATGTGACCCATGCATGGGTGGGGTAACCTTTCCTGAGCCAAACAACACCTAAAGGACACACGCGTACATAGACACACTACAGACACACTACACACTTCACCAACCGTAGCAGTCAATTACATGACAAGAACATCTTTCGTTTCATCCGTATCACACGATTAACTCTTAGTAGAAATGTGGTTTGCAGGAGACCACAGGATTCAAGACGTAGATGTGGGGGAGGGAAAAGGATGAGTCATCACTACTTGATTAAAAAGGTAATATAAGCATTTTATATATCGTGTCTCACAAACGTTGAAGGTCTTTAAACCTCACCACAGTCTCCAAGAGGAATGTGGATGCAGAAAAGGAAGAAAATTCAAATCCTCTGCATGTCACCAGAGGAGAATGTGAATAAGGGGTTATGAGTGTGATATCCAGGAGAAACCGTTTTGGCACCGAGTGTCACGCTGTTCTTCTTTCACCTACAGCAAAGATAGCTGTCTGATAAAACGAGCTGCACAATACAGTATGAGGTGTTGGACGCCGAGCCCGTGGAGGCGTTTGCCAAGATGCTGAACGACCATAAATCACACCAAACGTTTTTTTTTTTTCTTGTTTTTCTTTTTGGTATATTTTAGATTAACGCGTCTCTTTCTGTCTCCTCCTCCCCTCCTCTCTCTTTTTCATCCTCACTCCCAGCCTGGGTTCAGGAGGAGCTTCCGTCTGAGCAGAAGGGACAGAGAAGACAACAAGGTCCAAGTACGATGTGCAAGAAGATGCGACATGTACGACATGCCGACGTGCCCACGTACGAGGAGGTCACCCCGTACCGCCAGGCCCGAGCGGAGACAAGCACAGGGCTGGTGTTGCCTAGTGGTGTGAGTAGAGGACTGGAGTCCAAAATTAAAAAAAGAAAAGCTATGATGTCACTTGCTTACTCTCACTGTGGTTTGGGGGGGGGGGGGGGCTTGTTAAACTTGGCACCGTAGATTTTAATTAAAGCCTCCTCACCTCCCAGCATGAAGCTCGCACTAACACCGTGGCTCAGTGTTTCGCAGCCCCGGGTGGCCTGGCCTGGCCTCGCCCTCCTGCGACCCAAGACCCCAAAAAAGAGCTTCCCGAGGCGGGCACTCACCCGCAGTCATCAGGCCTCGCCAATTTAGACTTTTAGCACTAGGGTAATCGCCGGGGAGTAGACCTTGTATTAATCGGTCACATTTAGTACACTCTAAATTCCCTTTCAATTCTTTCCCACGAGCCGATGGAATTGTTAACACTCGAGGATCGCGGTGTTACAAAAGCCCCCCGAAGAGCTTTACAACGTGCCAAGGTCTTGAGAATTGAATTTAGCGGCTTCTCGTGCTGTATTTGCGGTTGGAAGACGAGGCGTCAAGGCAGTGAACGCTGGAACAATACCGCTCAGCCAGGCAGTCCCAGTAACAACTTTAAATCTTTCTCAGCATCCAACTGTGCTCGGTGAGCCTTTTTCAACATTCCCGTTTGTTACTCAGGACCAAAAAATAAAAAAAATGAAAAGAGATATCCAGACACAGATGAACAAAACATTCCTTACATTTTCAGCGTGATTCCTTCCAATCTATTTCCATTCATCACGAGAAGAGGTGCGCTCAAAAGTCTGCCCCGCTCTTTTCCACTCCACATATTCTTGACAGCACTTTTTAAAAAAAAAAAATGTTAAGGTTAATCTTGGAATGAACACACTGGCAACAAGGTCGTCTCTCTTTTTATTTCATGTCCTCTCACGCATGCCTCTCTGCAGAGTCCTGCTCCCGGCCCGATGGACCAGGCCTCGGTTTCACGCGGCGCATGGACTTCATCAGGCGCGTTTGCAAATTAGCAGGTCCGTTTTCTCCCGCCAGCACGCCACAGCCCTTCCCACAGAGGAGCCTGAACCTCTCTCCAGCCTGTCATGCTAATTGTAAATATTTTCATTTAGCGTCCATAATTTGGAGGACAACCTATATTGGACAATTTCACAGCGTAACGAAGCGGAGGGCAGGAAAAGATCTGCTTTTATGTTGCCCTGCCTCCCTCTCTCCTTCTGCCTCTCCCCGGAGTCCTCTTGATTTTTCTTATTCGAAATCTTTTTCCCTCCAAAGGTTACTCTGTAAGTGCTCTTTCCTTTTCTGTTCAGGGGTGGAGACACGTTTATTCCTCAACATGAGGGCATGTGTTTTCGATACTTCTTTCCTTTAATCTATTTGAGCAAGTTGATTCGTTTAGAAGGGCTGCTCGGTGGTGTCGTGGCGAGCACCGCAAGAGGTGGCCGCGTTCGTTTTTGCCGGGCTGGACGGCCCCGTCTGTGTTGGAGTTTGCATGTTCTCCCCCGTGTCGGTGTGTGGTTTTTTTGCCCTGTATTCTACCAATTTACCCTTCAATTCACCATTTACATAGTACTGGGCAGGCATACCATTGAAATTCTCAGTCATTTTTTTAAACATTGGCTCCTTGATTTTAGGGCCGAGGCAGACGCGGGCTGTTTAGGCATTGTTTAGCTGTGAGCCGCCCGCTCAGCTTGTCGCATACCGCTCTGAACTTCGTACTGAGCACGTTTTATTGTTTCCAGCTCACTCATAATAAAACAACAACCCCTGTAAAAGCTAAAGGCTAAGTCATTTCCATTCCACCGTGTCCCCGTTGGGCTGCTTCTTCCCCCTTTAGAACCAGAGCTTCTAGCTTTACCCCCTAAACTCTGACAGCAACTGGCGACCGGCGGTCCAAACAGTGGAGGTCCGAGTAGTGAACATGATATTTTTCTAAATTACTCTATAAGCCCACATAATAACATAGCTGGCTAATGAAATGCTACTTAGCTCTGGAAGCCTACTAAGCTTGTTAGCTGGACATGCTAACAACTGCCAATTTATGTCGGATAAACCCGCTGTAATCCATTCCTTACACTCCTGCTCTTGTTTGTTTTTTTTAAAAGCATTTAGCTTAACTCTGCATTACGAGTAGCGCTCGTACTGCAGCCCGTCTACAGCCTTTAACATGTGGAGAAAAGCTACAGCAGTGAGTGGGGGGGGGAGGGGTTTAGGTCAATGTAATACTGCATTGTTGGTCGGGCTTGCAGACAGGGACACAACCCTCCATGGCCTCCACATGACCCTCAGCCCTGCACTTTCTCCACTCTGCTCCCCCCCCCCCCCACATTATTTTTGTATCAACCATCCCCCTCCTCCCCCAAAGCCCTTCAGGAATGCCTGAAGGCGTTGCTTTATTAATGTGGACGCACGGGGCCCACCAGTACCCCACTAATGAATGACCTGCTGCTGCCACCTCTCGCGCGGCGTCTGAGATGTGTTTCAAAGATAAATCCAGATGCTAATCTGGGTTTATTTTATACATTCGAATCAGACAGCCAATACAAATATATCTTTACATACTGCATGCATATTTGACTAAACCACTGATGGTTTTTGAAGGAAATCTGATTATTTAACCTGACAAAATGCTGTGCTGATTTCCACATTTCCATGTAACTTGACACACTGAACTACTACAGTAAGATTTTGATGAATTGAAAGCCTTTAGGTCGGGGGTTTAGCCCGAACATATTTTATACACAGCGATGCCCAAGTGAATATTAACGCGGTATCCAAATATATGAAAGTGGAACTCCATTTTCAACTCCTGATGAAAATCTAGTTAGTATTGTAAATGCCCCTCGGGTTACCACACAGCACCGCTGTCATCCTTTTTAAATGTGGTAGCAGGCAAAGCCAGCGCTACGTGTGTGAGCGGTGCTGTAATAGACCCTCGCCCCTGGATGCGAGGCAGGGCTGGGAGGTTTGAGGCTGGGTCGAGGCTCTGGGGTCCAGACAGAGCGAAGGGCCTCGCCCGGGCCTGGGCCTCGCCTCTGCGCGCACACTGCATGCGATCGGTGCTCCGGCGCTTTTGGCCTGGAAGTTATCACGCTCGCGATATATTAAAAGCAACTTCTCTAATGAGCGCGGTAATGAAATCTGACACTTTTACTGGCACGGCAACAGTGCAAGGTCAGGAGTACCGCAAGGAGGGCCAGCGAGAGAGACAAACGGGAGGGAAACACATAAACACAAACGTGAATACGGCAGCTTTGCCCAGAAAATTCTTTTTTTTATTTTTTTTATTGTGGGCGTTCAGGATTTATAATCGTTGCTGTTGTGCTTGGGGCGCATTGTAAAAGACAAAACAATGCACAAAAAGGGGAAGGTGGCGTGTTAAGGTCGGACGGTGGAACGGGACCACAGGGCACAGCTTCTGCTTATAAAGACCCGGTGGTGGCCGCCCGGTGGTGGGCCCCCTTGGCAGGCGGATGCACAGCTGGAATAAGCGTTTAATTGCCATTTAAGGTATTCTGATGAAGGCCTGCTGCCCATGCCATCATTGATATCACAAGTGGCGAGGCAAGGCAGCGACCTACAAGGTGAAAATTGTTTTACGAGCGCGCAGAAGTGGGGGCCCGTTAGTCGCACGAGGGTAGCCCGAAACGGCGCCGAAACGGGCCCCCCGTTGGCTCCCTCTCCGCGTCGCGGTGGGGCCCGTGACTCTCCGCGTCAGCGGTGGGGCCTCTGACCTCCACGTTCGGACTCAAGCAAACAAGCCCTTGCGTGGAGGGCTTGAGGCCTGCCGGGACGGGGCCCGCTCTTGCCAACCGCCGCAATAGGTGCCCATAAAAGAGCCTGTTTTTGCCACGCTCTGCCACCCTTCGGCTCCTACAACAACATCGGGGGCCCGCAGCCTCGTTCAAACGGCACCCGCCGCATTCCTCCCGCGCTCCCGAAACAAATACAAAATGAACTCCATTCCCTCATCTTAATAATCACCCGAGCTCTTCAACCCCCAGGTACTCTGTTGGTGGATTTTATTTTTTCCCCCCCCCTCACTGAAAAACTCCTTCTCCCCAGCTAAGATTCGGATTGCTGTCTTCCCTTTGGCCTGTGCTTGTTTAGTGAGCGACGGTAACCGCAGAATACTTCGCCGCCGTCGGCTTCCAAAGAGGGTCTGGTTATTTTTTCTCTCTCTCCTCTCTCCGTTTTTTGAATTCACAGTGCGAGCGCGTCGAGGAAACCGCTTTTATCGCTTACAAGGGGACCCAGACCATGTGTGTTGTCGGTTGCAAGAGTTAAGACCGAAAAAAGCGCGGGTGTGACATTTGTCCGCGTGTGAAGGGCTTGCCAGGGTTTCGGAGATTACGCTGAAAAGAGCCTCGTTTGTCCACACCTTATTTATCAGGTTGTGGATCACCTCCAGCAGGCTTTCCCTGCTTCACACACAGATGAGAATGTGGAGGAGAAGTGCAGATAGCACTCGAGAGGAAACAGGGAGCCTCTCTTCTCTTAGAAATACAGAGCTCGTCTTTTCAATATTTTCTCCCTCTCCCCGCTTTCCTCCTAATCCGCCTCGCTGAGTGAACTCATTGTCCGTTTGTTTATAGAGCGGGCCTGCTAAACCACTTTGCCTGGAGAAACGAATTTCCAACGGGTGTTTTTGACGCGATTGTAGTGCCTGCCCAGAACGTCAGGCATGCGAGGATCCCGGGCCCGAATCGAGCGCCGTCTTCTCCTTAACTGTCCACGCCACTGCGGAGCTGTGGTGGAAACACCGAGAAAAAACACGCCAAGCCACGCCACTTGTTGCTCAAAAGTGACATCGATTGCCAGTCGGTTGTGAATTAGAGTGATGTAGCATACCAGTGTAACACCCACCGACAAACAACATCTTTCACAGACCCGGAGAGTAG